>JAYEVE010000982.1:0-538410 GCA_036346375.1 Guadua angustifolia
GAGATTAAGAATTACTACAGTACCATTCTTTAAAATTTTCAAAAATTAACTTTTTTCTTTGGTCAATCAAATCTATGTAAGCAGTGAACTTCATTTGTTATATTATATTTGACAAACCAAAAGATTAAGAACAAAATTTTAAACCTTTTTAATTACTAAACAAATCTATGTATTGATCATTATAGTGAAATGTTAGAATTAAATCCGAACATCCGATCGATTCTTTATAAAATTATGAAAGCTTGATAATGATCTAAAAATTTATGGTACTATATATATAAGTGTAATCATACAGAAAAATTTTAAAATAATTTAAATTCATTTTTATCTTTAAAAGTCAAAACAGAATGAACATAATTGGGACATCATAATATTGTTACATTTTTATAAATTTTCTTGAGTGTGATCATGATCTAAAATTTTTATGAGAGATTAAGAATTACTACAGTACCATTCTTTAAAATTTTCAAAAAAATTAACTTTTTTCTTTGGTCAATCAAATCTATGTAATAGTGAACTTCATTTGTTATATTATATTTACAAACCAAAATGAAAAAAACATAAATGCTATTGTGCTTTATAAGAATTTATAAATTCACTGAGTGTGATCATAATTCCAAATTTTTATGGAATCTTAAAATTTTCCTTATCACCCTTCTGTAAAATTTTCAAAAATTTTAAACCTTTTTAATTGCTAAAGCAAATCTATGTATTGATCATTGGTCTTTTATCGGATCGTAGCACTGTCAGAATTTTTAAACATTTTTAAGCATGATCATGATCTAAACATTTTATATAACCATTAATGCTATATCAGGACCATCCAAAAAAATTTCAAAATTTTCTAACATGTTTTCGACTATTTTTCCTTTCGCTCAAATTTGTCGGTAAGGCTTTTTATATGACAGTAGCACTCTTTGAATTTTTAAAATTCATACATCATGAACATCATATGAAAATTTTATGAGAATATTATGGATATGTCAGGACCATACACAAAAAGTTTCAAAATTTTATCACCTCGTTTGTTCTAATTTTCATTCGGTTCAAATTTGCCGGTCAGCATTTTATCAAGATAGTAGCAATGTTTAAATTTTTAAACATTCTTCAAATTTTTTGTCATCATTTGACCTACTTTTCAGCTAGTGCAAAACAATCAAAATTTCGACAATTTCGTCTGAAATTTCAGTAAATTTTGCCGAATTTTGGATTTTTTCGATGGCAAACGGACCATATTTGAATTTTGACCGAAATTTATCCAAAATATCAAAATTTCACCGAAATTTCAGATTCAGCCCTACCCGGTATTTTTCCGCAAACGAAATTTGAACCCTTGTTCTGCAGTGCTGTATAAGAAACGCACACAACCTTCCAACATTTTTATAAACGAGCAGATTTCCGTCTTGAACGAAGCAAAAAATCTTATGCCGAACAATTTTGTGGGCTCAGATGGTTTCCCCCTCAGTTGACTGCTTCATTTGAAATTATAACTCTTTTAAATTTGGTTTATAATTTTATTTTGCGCTTGCTCACATGTGCACACCTATCCAGGCACATACATAGCTCACACTCACACTACCACGTTTAGAGGGAACATAGACTAATAATAACAACTGGACGTAAGATCTTACCAATCAAGCTAGGCTGTACAAAATACCAAAACATTACAAATATATATATGATGGGAAAAAAATGTAGAAAAAGGTTATGATAAGCAAGGTAGACCAATGGAGATAGCAATGTCATCAGCAAGTTCGATCGTCGTCGTTGTCGCCGTAACCTTTTGGCACACCAGAGACCAATAGTTTTACGTCCTAGGATGCTAGCTAGCTAGTATAAAGAAAGTAACATTTACTTTGGATTATTAACTAGTGGTTGTGCTGAACTGAGAACGTTACTAATTAAGTGGAGTACTACTTAAGTTCTGCATAGTTCATCCAAGATGTTGGTAACAATTACGTAGAGTGGTTAATGCTCGTGATGCCGTTTTCTTTTGAACTATTTCTTTCTCACAAAGGAAAGAAATAGGAAGTAGTGTTCTGTTTTAGAAAAAAATGTAGTGCTTGAATCTTCGTAGTACATCTAACTTAGCTACTAGTACTATTTGTGGTTTTAATTTAAGAGAAGTAACTATATTAGGTATTATGATGTTTGTCTTGATTTTAAAAATACTTTACAAATGTTGGAGGACAACATATGCTCTTTATGAACATAAATTAATAGAAAGCGATAAATTTTAAGGGAAAAGAACGGTACTGTTCCAACGTAGTAGACTCACAGCATAAAAATTACTGTATAGAAAGGAAAGCAGAAGTCGTTTTTTCCGAATCTTTGTCCAGAAGCTTTTAAAAAAGCATCATCAAGGAAAGGGAAGAAGAACCCAACTCCTGGGGAGCAATAGTTTAGGGTTTATTTGTTTTAATTTTTATTTGGATTCTGATTTAAAAGCGAATTAAAACAAATAATCTGATTTAATAATTCAATTCTCATAATCTAGCTTACGATATATTAGAATCTACAATCTACTTATATATATTTTAGAACATCTTTCTATAACTATAATTTAGAATCAATTTTAAAAAATCTAAATCGAACCAAACAAACAAACAAAGTTCTCGAGTAGCAGGAACCGTATGAACAAGCAGAACAGGAGATTCAGAGTCAGATGAATAAAGGCTCCCTAGTACATTGATCGCCACGCCACATGGGTCCCACGATGATATCCGGACGATCCGAGGACATAACCGCCTGAGCGTGGTCCCCACCGTTGGCTTCATGTGGTCGCTGCCACGATCATGCCCGAATCTGGATGATGCGCCCAACACCGCCCACAACCCTTAGTCTTCTCGACACGTGGTTCCCGAACTGCATCAAACGCTGCGTACGAGGACTAGTGCTCCACCGCTAAACATCGTGGCCAACGAATCGACTTTTTTTCGAGTAAACTCCTGCAGATTAATCACAATGTATCGACCCAATAATCAAAACAATAGTAAAGAATATATAATATAGAAAGACAAACTGCTTTCTTTATTAGATTGATACAAGATGATAAATTTATAGTAAGAATCCATAAACCATTAGAGATAAACTCAATTCATTCACGAAAAGATATAGTATAATCATATTTCAACCACTGTGATCAAGAGTCGATTAAATCTTAACACTCTTCTTGGTCGAATACAGCATAAAGTATATGTTCAAACACTCATGCTAAAAACCAATGAAAAATAGAGAAAAAGAGTACATTGCATTCAGATATTGTGTTATGCTTGTTGTCTCAATAAAAGACTTCATGTGAGAAAATGTTGAAAAACTTACAAAGGGCAAACATGTGTAACCTATAATCTTTTGGATTATAATAGTATCATTGGGACTATACTAAGTGTCATGGTTTAGGATTGCTCGTTACATAACCCATTTGCATTTATACAATACAAACAATATTACCTTCATAAATAATTGTAGGGTATCAACGGCGTTAATGCCACATAACTTTTGAATATGACTAATCACACCTATTAGCCAAACACATTCAAGTGAGGTTTTATATAATGTTATAATTTTTAGTAGTTGGTAAAGGTAGCTAACGAGATTAAAAGCCTCGCTTTCCTTTTGAGCCCTCAAATTAAAAAGTTTTACTCTATTTTTGGCCTTATCATACATAAGGTCTATAATATATAACTAAATATATACTTAACTAACGGTTATGTCTCGACAAAAGATAGTTAAAATGGTCTAACATATTGCTTCACATTGATCGTCCCAACCAAAGGATAATCGCATGACAAGGCTTTTGTACATACCTCACTACCTCAAGGATAGTTATATGATGATATGTATCTATCCGAAAGTTATCACCAAAAAAGCACCATTTAATGAGAAAATATCATTTGAAAGGAAGTATACTATGTTTATATTACAATGTGTGGGTGATAATGAATAAATGTATATTATTGATGAAAATAAATATATATGCATTAAAATGTTTTAAACAAGATTGTTTAAAATATTTATATTTTAAACAAGATCGTTTAAAATATATATTTATATTTCTGAACTGAGGGTACACGGTAATGTCATATTAAATGTTTCTAGAGCTAGTACAACCATTAATTGGGAGAGGCGGCCGAAGAAGGGTTGGTGTTTGGTGCGTGGGAACGGGGATGGGATCCGACCGTGGATGCCGAGCACCGGCACCAGGCTGCGGCTGGGTGGGTGGGGCGCTTGCTCGAGGAGACGCAGACGGACGCAGCTACGTAACGCGTGGGACCCACATAACTCTGCGCTACGTGTCCCCACACCCGAAAAGCGGGCGAAACAAGCAACCGCGCGGCGAAACGTTGCACGGGAGAGCGCATAAAAAAAGGAAAAGAAAACGTACGGGAGTTGTCTCTCCTGGTTATGCTGCGAAATGTTTGCCTAACGTTCTAGGGCAAGTGTTATCCAGATTCGGGGCTGAATCGATACCATACGTCGATTCAAAACAGTACTGTACTTCAAAACATAGTTAGCAAAGTTTTTTCAGCTATAAACTAGCCTATTAAATATAATAGTCACTTCTATACTATCGATCCATCATTACTCTCTAAATCCAAATTATATCTCCTCCTCTTTTCCTCCTCCCACGCCGTCATCGACCCTCTATCGACGCTTATCGACATCTGCCACTCTTCCGCATCAAGATGACCATCTCTACTAACGCTACTCGCCACCGATGACACATCCTCTATCGTGCTTGTGCCTCTATCTCCACCGACGCCATCGTTGTTATGCCATGCCTCTTCACGCCTATCGTCATCGTTTTATCTTTTCTTGTGCCCATGCCGCCAACTCCTCTTTCACACCCATAGCTTCCTTATTGATGTGCCTCTTTGTCATGTCATGCCCGAGCCTCACCGTGGCTCCACAGCGACAAGACACACGGCCTAGCTTTCAAAGATAGCTCTAGCCTCTATAGGCAGCCCTCAGAGGATGAGGAGTTTATATCCCAAGTTCACTTATTCTCAGGCCTCCATCACTACATGCTCGATGCAGATCTTTGAGTAACTTATATGTTATTTCTTTGAGGCCTGTTTGAGGGCTTTAAGTTGGTTTCACTTTAGAAAAGTCAAGAAACCCTAAACAACTTAGCTTGTAAGTGGTTCTTTAAATAAGTTAAAAGTCATATATAACTAGCAAAAGTCAAAAGCTAAAAGTTAATGGATCGGCTTTTATAGCTTATTGTTGAGTGAAATTAGCTATTTGTTAAACGACCTCTCATACAAAGTTATGAGTTTTTAGCTCGTAAAGTTAAAAATAACTTTTCGTAAAAGCTGACTCTCTCAAATAAACCCTAGTTTTGGCTTAACAACAATACAAAGATTCAAACAAGGTTTGAAATTTTGTTTCGATAGACATATTGGAGGTGTCCGTTTGAATGAAATTCAACCAAAATTCAAAAGAAAATTTGAAATCTGAATTTTGAATCAAAATTTCTGAAATTTCGACCAAAATTGTCAAAATCTCAACGAAATTCAACCAAACCAAAATGGTCTAAATGATTTTAAAATTTTTAAAAATGTTTGTGGAGAGTCCTAACATGTCACTAATATTCGCATAAAAATTCCATATCATGATCAAGCCTGAGAGATTTTTTAAAATTTTTGACAGTGCTGCTATCTTGGCTGACCAGCAAATTTCAAACGAATGAAAAGTGGTGCAAACCATATTAGAAAATTTTGAAATTTTTTTGGATGGTCATAACACATCATTAATGTTTCCATAAAATTTTTAGGTAATGATCAAGTCCGAGAAATTTAAAAAATTTGGACAATGCTATCAGAAGACTAATAAAATTCAATCGAATGAAAATTGTACAAACCACGTTAGAAAATTTTGAACATTTTTTGTGGATGGTACAGATGCATCACTAAAATTTTATAAAATTTTTAGATGATGATCAAGCTTATGAAATTTTCAAAAAGTATGATAGTACTACTGTCCTGATAAAAGCTTTATGGTGCTACATGTATTGCTTCCATAGATTTGATTGAACAACAAAAAATTTAAAAATTTGAAACTTTTATAGATGGGTTCTTAGGCTATGCTTAAAATCTCCTAAAAATTTTAGTTTATGATCATACACGTTTAATTTATAAAATTTCGACATAGTTATTGTATCAATTATATTCATTCTATTTTGAATTTTTAAATATAACAAATGAAGTTCAATTCTTTTGAAATTTTTTTGTAAGATTCTAGGATACTAGATATGGCACCATTAATGTTTAAAATCATGATCAAGTTTATTCAATTCTATAAAAATCATACAGTGTTTCTACTATTTTTATCAAATGTTTAAAAATTTGCTTTTTCAAAATTTTTCATAGAAGATGACATTCTTAAGGGATATTGACTCAAATCTGGTCTTTAAAAGTCAAAATCCCGGTAAAATCCTAAGATTTCAGGAAATTTTTGAAATCTCACCGAAATTTCCTAAACTATAGAAAATTTGAATTTCTTCAAATTTTTAATCTGGTCAAGATCTTGAATCTCATTCTCTCAATCCAAAATATCGGATGAAATTTATAAAATTTCGCTAATTTTAAACTTGGATTCGGATCCCATCCTGGCCAACAATGCCATGTGGGCTAACAATGGAAGATTCACTACTACAAAACAAAGACATAGGTGACGCCTTATTTGTATTCTTTTGGAACCGCCACAAATACATGTATCGCGGCGGTTCTATATGGAAATTAGCGGAGGACCATTTGTATTGCATCAAAAACGCCACAGATAATATTAATCGATTTCGTTTTAAATAAAACCGCCATCGATAATCCGACTATTTGTATGGGGTAGATGGAACCGCCACAATAATACATTTTCCGGGCGGGTTGGTTTTAGAACCGCCACTAATAATGCTTTATAAATATCCCTGTTCTCTGCTGTCAGGTCATCTTCCTCCCGAGAACAAAACTCACTTTTTGATTTGATTTTGTTTGGCCAAGATCTTGTGCTTCCACTTCCTAGAATTGTTCCAAGGTGTGTATGTCTCCTCTCTTCATTTCTAGTGTAAAATTGCCATTAAAAGGTTTATTCCTAGCTTAATTAAGGTTTAGGTGCAAGGTCTACATTTAGTTTGTTTTTATTTAGCTAGCAATTTGTAGATGATGAATTTATTACCTTGTTGTATTAGATTAAGTTCTCTACCTTATTTAGATGATGAATTTTTTGTCAAGCATATGTCAAATATATGTATTTATTTATTATTGGATATTAATGATAAATAAATTATAGTTAATATGATAGATGGGTGATCATGAAGTTAATTGACTTGCATTTTGAGATGAGGAATTTATTACGTTGTTTTCTGAAGGATATGTATAAAAATTACGTAGTTAATATTTTTTCTTAGTTACCATGATTTTTTCGTTAGCGTGCATATACATCTTGCTCCATTAGTGCGTATTGTTAGTGAATTTTTATGAAGCATATAAACGCAATTTATGTAATTAAGATTATTGGATGTGAATGATAAATAAATTTTAGTTAATATGGTAGTTGGGTGATCATGAAATTTGGAGATGAGGAATTTGTTATGTTGATCTTCTGGAGGATATATATAATTTTTTGGTTACGTATGAGTATATATTAAAATTAATTAATTAAGTTTGCAACATTTACTTAGTATTAATGTTGTCCCGTTAGTGGATATTGTTGAATATTCAATAACAATTTATTTAATTAAGATTTTTGGATATTAATAAATTGCTTAAATTAATGAACCGTAGATGGACCGGAGATGGATGTACGATGGGAACTGCAAGTACCAAGAATATATCGACGGTATCTCTGTTTGGCAACCGAGGAGAACAAATTTTGCAAAAGAAGACGGGTACATACATCGTCCATGCATTGATTGCAAGAATGAAAAGATGTTTTCGAACAAAAACCATATCCATTTGCACTTGATCCGGAGGGTTTTGTACCGCTATACAAGTTGGACAAGGCACGGTGAAGAGGAGATCATACTTGAACGTGATAACGCCGACGCACGACGAGCCAGAATGTGGCAAATGACATCGCATGGATCCGATGAGGATAGGTTGGTCGTCGATGACGACATTAATCTGCTCAAATGTTGCGCGATGCGTAAGAGAACTACACTAGTCGAGAGAGTTTAATCAATTCACGGGTTTGATGGAGGATTCGGAGAAACCTTTGTTCCCGGTTGTAAGGAGAAATACACAAAGTTGCACATGCGGTTTCGCCATCGAAATTGAAGGCAGCCAATGGTTGGTCCGACAAGAGTTTCACCACAGTTACATCTCTTAGCGGACATATCGCTCAAGGAAACGTGTTGCCTAAAACCACGATCTAGCTAAGAAGGTTGTATGTCCCTTGGGATTGGAAGTAGAAAGAATACATGCTTGTCCAAACGATCAGATACTCTATCACAAAGACTATGCGTATATCATGTATGTCCGTGCAAAGCGCCGCGACATAAGCGTGAAGGCTGGCGATAAATGGGTTATCGAGGTGAAGAAAGGAGCTCCCCAAAAGTGGTGTGGTATTTGCCGTAATACTCGTTTGAAGCGATTTGGAAACAAAAAGCACGCCAAATTGATGCGATGGCACTCAAGACCGAAGAGGATGAAAATCGAGACACTTACCGATTCGCCGAGAACCATCGATAGACTCTTCAGAAGAACTTTGGAAATGAACTGAGAAATGTAATGTTTGGCTTGAGTACGGATGGAATGAATCCTCGGTAACATGAGCAAGATTCATAGCACTTGGCCCGTGACTCTATGTATATACAACCTTCCACCCGTTGTGTATGAAGTGAAAGTACATTATGATGTCCTTACTTATCCAAGGCCGAGACAACTCGCAACGATATTGATGTATACCTACAACCATTGGTGGAAGATCTTGTGATATTGTGGAACGAAGGTACATGTATGGGACGAGTACAAACGAGAGTACTTCACTTCACGCATTGTTGTTCTCGCACCATCAATGATTTTCCTGCGCTTGGTAACCCGTCCTACCGCACTATAAAAAGAGCAAAGCATGCACCCAATGCATGGATGAAACCGCTAGTGTGTGGCTCAACAACTCGAGGAAAATAAGGTACATGCGCCACCAAAGGTTCCTTCAGAGAATCATCCGTATCCGCAATATGAAGAAACAATTGACGGGACAAAAGAGGACGGTTTAGCTCCAAGGCGTCTTCGTGGGGAAGAGTGTATGATATGGTTAGGGATCTTAATGTTGTACTTGGAAAAGGAGTATCGGTAATACATCGCGGTCCGCATCGAGAAGACCACGGAAGAAGAGATCCATCTTTTGGGACTTACCCCACCGAAAGACTTGAAGTTCGACAACGATATCAACGTTATGCATGTAGAGAAGAATGTATGTGACAGCGTGGTTGGTCTTTTTACCAATATTCCTAGCAAAACAAAGGATGGATCAAGGCACGGGATCTGGAAGACATGAAAATCGAGCCGAGCTATATCCTCAAGACACTGGAAAGGCCGCTTTACCTTTCCTACCTTGCTACACTTTGAGTAAGAAAGAGAAAATAGAACTCGCAAGTGCTTGCATGGTGTGAAAGTTCATTCAAGCATTCGCAAACATCAAGAAACCGTATCGATGAAAGATTTGAAGTTAATCGCATGAAGTCTCATGATTGTCATGTGATGATGACACAAATGCTCCTGTTGCAATTAGAGGTGTTTTTGCCGACAAGGTCCGGCAATCACGAGATTGTGTTCTTCAACACGATTTCACTGAAGGTCATCGATCCCGTTGGACTTTATGAACTTCGTGATGATGTGGTAAAGACTCGTGCCGTACCGGAGATGTATTTTCCCCATCATTTTTGATATCATGGTTCATCTCATTGTTCACCTTGTCAATGAGATAAATATTTGCGCCCCGTATTCCTCGCAGAGATGTACCCATTTGAAAGGTATATCGGTGTTCAAGAAATATGTACGAATCGATCTCGAGGAAGGCTCAATTGTAGAAGGTTATGCAACCGAGGAGGTTATTTTCTTAACCGCCATAGATAACATTTATCCGTGATTATTATTGTTCTTAACCGCCACGATACTCCTCTATATATACCACTACTGTGGCACATCAAGAAATTTCGCTTCCTTCCACTTCGTGCCCTAGCTCCCACACCGCAGCCAAGACGTTGGCTCATCCCGCATCAGACGCTTCGCGACGAAGGTCTCCTGCTTCCCCATCGGGCGCCAAAGAACGCGCCATCCCGCGCCTTCCCATCGCCGCCCAACGCCCCATCGGCGCCCTCCAACCCTACCTGTAAGCGATTAATTGGCTCGTGCAAATGTGAGAAGTTCAAGAACCTATTCATGAGTTTTGACAAAAACTCGTTGCGCACAGTTTTTGTCATTCGTGATGTTGCTAGATGCTTGTTTCGTTGGTGATCCAAATAGGCAAGTATAGCGGGATGAATGTCACAAGAATGTTTTGGAGTTTGGTCATAGCCTTTTGGTCATAGAGTTGTGTCAGTTTGATGCTACTAGGTGGTTTTTGGGTTTTGAGTCCGTAGTATTAATGGGCTTTACAATGTAATAACGTTGGATACAATTGTGGTAGTTTCTTAATTGAAATCGACATCGGGTTTGATCATGTCTCTGTTGTTTAAAAAGTTTTAGAACCGAACCGATGAAGCTTGACTGACACAAATTAGATCCGTGAGGCCCGTGGAACCGCACAAATCGTTGATAATAGATGGTGATTCGGTTTCGTTCTTTTGCACTTGGAGTAGTGTCAGAGGTTAATCCGAATCGATTTAATGGTTTCGCTTAGATAGTGTCCTTCGCTCCGCCAAATTATATGAGGCAAAATTTCGTGATGGTACCGATTTTACTATAGTTCATTCATAAACTCCAAGTTTACAATGCATTAATTCATAAATTCTTGATGGTACTGAATTTACTATGCGCTTATTTCATGAATGAGGCAAAATTTGGTTATGCTTATTCCTATTGAAGTCTAAATCGCTACTCCAAGTTACACATGTTGTTTCGTAATGCTTATCATTCTTGTTTTGGGAATTAAATTGGCCCACCAAGTTTAATACAAGAAGTAAAGCACATAATCATTGGTTGTTCTAGATTTTTAGATCTTGGGTGAAGTGATGACATAGGTGTCACCTAACATAAAAATGCCCCGGACAATTTAAAAAGGTTCCTCCTGAAGATTCTTCCTTGTACGCCATGTGCTATCATGAATTTTCTCGATTTTAATGGTCGGAATTTTATTGGTATTTGATGGGTACATTGTGTCTCAATCGTAATTTGTTACCTTGCATTACATGAATCATTTATATTTGTTGCTTTTATGCAAATTTTCCGTGGTTATGTATCGCAAATAGAAATTGTAAAATGATCGAGATGGACTTGTTCTTGTTGGTCGATATTAGTTGAGCTCATCTTCCCGTGGTTCTCGCACTTGTTCTTGTTGGTCAAGGTTTGGGTGTTGCTCTATGATGATATTGGGTTAAGAATGATAAGAACAATTATTATGTGTCTTGGGCCTTGAACCGTAGAACAACATGCTTCAAATTGTTTTCTCATATCCATATGGCATCTAAGTAGTTAATTTTCTTTCTCGCATATCAAAGGATGATACTTTCCTACCCTCCTTGGAAAATCAAGGCATTTTTATATCAAGAATCGCACATTTCTCACTGTGGTAGAATAACATGCTTGAGAGTGTTGTTTACATCACCGCTGATATTCTGATAAGTATACTCTCTTGTGGTTAGTCTATTGTCGTTAATTCAAAATCATGATATTTAGTATCCTTGAACTATGTTATCAATCCGATCATAGATATTTAACAAAGGAAATTCTAACAATTCTTTAATTGTGCATGCTAAGGTGGTAAGGGTTCAAGGCCCTAGTCACTAAATAATTTGTTAGCCCATTTGTGATTGTGGTGAAAATTCTTATTTTCATCCAAACCCTAAATCAGAGCAAATCATTCATATCTCTCTCTATGTTGCTACGATTATTTTGTCTATGTTGATATCTCCGATTGTGTGCTAATTCAATATGATACACTCGGTTAGTACATCTTCTATCGTATTCATTAACCACATAAAACTAGATATGTAGAGAGAGAAATATCCACCATAGAACCGCCATGTAGGAACCATAGTACTTGTCTTTTCTTGTTCCTAATACTATAGAAAAATAGTAAACAAATACGAGGTTAATTGTCTTTGTAATTGCTAAGTTCTATCTTATCTATGTCATTCTTGTTATTAGTGGATTATTCCATTTGTGACTCTAAATGAGCCATGGACAGCACTTTAAGGATCTAATTTAGTCCTCAGTTAGTACATCTTCTATCTTAGTACATCTTCTATTTTATTCCATTTGTGACTAAATGAGCCATGGACAGCACTTTAAGGATCTAATATAGTCCTCGCTAGTACATCTTCTATCTTATTCCTCGTTAGTACATATTTTCTCGTTGTGCTAATTCAATATGATACACTTAGTTATTCTATCGCTAGTACATATTTTTTTCCTCTCTCAAATATCTCTTTCTATTGAGTAGTTCTAATGGAGCCCAAACCGAGCCTATAATGGAGGAGAGCCCGAAAGGTACTTACCTCCACCCAACCACCGGTTGCCGAGGCTCCACCATTGTTCCCGGCCTCCACCGCCGTTTCGGCCTCCACCATTGTTCACGAGGCCTCCACTTCAAGGTAAACACGAGGACGAGGGAAGACTAAGAAGCTCAAGGCCGCAGACACCATCACGAGGTCTCAGATATCGGGTCCTCGGTAACTCAAAAAGGCAAGAAAGAAAATACAACATCAACATGTACATCGTCAGGAGAAAGTGCCAATCACCTATTCGGATTGGCATAAAGTGCCCTAAGCCACCAAAGCGGATCTGCGGACGAGCTCAAAGGAACCTTCAGATTCCCGAAGGAGTCGAAGAACTCGTAGGTCGCGATGCATTGATGACCATGGATGCGCGTGAGAAACTTCAAGCGAGGTTGAATGTAAATTATGTGAAGCAAAACGGTCACCGTCGGAGACTACCCAAGATTACAAATACATCGATGAGTTCGTATATGAAGCAACTGCAAAGAAGGAAGTCTAGTGAGGACCACATTAGCATCACAAGAAGGAATACTCACCCTGCACTTGGCACGAGTGGGTACACGGCAAAATTGCTCAATGGGACAGCAGGAATTACAAGTGATCCAACAGATCAAGAAGTCCCTTGGTCGGACTACTGAGACGAGTGAAGCACTACGCTAGCGAGGTAGATCTCTGTTCATCGGGAGTTTATCATTCAAGAGCAACAAGACGAAGCAATGACGCAAAGAGTTCATCGCTTTTACGCCTACCCACCCAAGGATCCTTCCACTCAAAACAGGAGAAAGACGAGCTATCGCCGCCTCGAAACAAAGAGCACCTTACGAACACGAGGCGTCGGTCAAGGTTCCATGGAAGATGGGATTCTCAGCACCGAAGACTCTTATAGGAGTCGAAGAGAGCTAAAGAAGTGCGAAAGCAGAAATGGAAAGTATGAAGGAAAGGGTTCGCGAGAATTACAACCCACCATTCACGAACAAGTTCAACGACAAGTACAAGAAGCCTTGAGCGACGCAGTCGAAAACGCTTCTCCAAATTTCTACAAGTCGTCCCAAAGCTTATGGGTCCACGCCATTGCCACAAGCGGACAAAAACCATTATCCTGTGGATTTACATACATGACCCCACACCCGTCACCAACGTGCCCATGATGAACATATTTCACAGTCACATAGGGTAGCTTATCCGTGCAAGAAGGGGTGTCTCGACAATGCCCCGATAAGCCAGTTATGCAAAGGTCAGTGGACACCAGAGTTGCATGCTTGTCGATATCGGCTAGAAAAACCCGCCAATGACGAGATAACAACTCGGAGGTGCCGCCCACTCATTCATCCAAAGGGCGCAAGTGACATCATCTTGGACCATGCAAGGCACCTCTCCTAACATCGCTTGGATCATGCACCGCCATTTCTCCGCAGACAATCCGCGATCACCACGAGCACGAGAGTGAAACTGAAGAAGCAACATGAGGTAGAAAAGAATCCATTGAGGGCCCCATAAATATGGCCTCGTTAGTACTCCAACGCAGAAACTCAGAACACCCGGTACTTCAAAGGACAAACCTACAACCCCGATCCCAAAAATGGTACATTAGAAGCCAGACACCTAGATCAGGAAGCCAGACCGAGTATGATGTCGCAGAAAAAGTAAGAGCAAGGCAAAGTCTGATGAACAAGAAAATCAACCAAAATTGAAATTCGAGGTTGGGAAGCCCTTAGTCACCGATTCAAGTTAAATAGTCTAACACCCATGATGCAAATGATTACATGCATGGTACATGGAGCGATCCAACCAAGACGACTCAAGGTGATCACCGCAGTTGTTCCGTGAGGAACATTTTCACCACGAGGGCTATGGCTACTTCTTAATAGAATTCGATAACATGCACAACTTGTTCTATCATGACGCCGACATATGTTTTTGAGATGTCGGACAATCGTAAGTGTCTAATATATCAATCTTGGTCTACATTCACGTAATAACCGATAAATGTCATGTCTAACTATTTCAAGATATAGATACGAGATTCAAGAACTACGAAGAACCAAGGTTAAGGGATTCCTCGACCAGAACGGTTTGCCAAGACGAAATCGTGAGAGTACCAAAGGAGGTCGAGGAGTACGATATAAAGCTTTGCTTAAACTACAAGACAAGGAGTTTATACTTGTACCATACAATTTTAAGTAAGTTCCTCACTAGCGAAGTTAAATTACTTGTTGGTTTCGTTATTTACTCGACGTAACGACTAATGGCTATGGCATCCAGATTCCAACGGATTCTCGAGTAATTCATCCGCATAAGAGCAAGATGTCGATCATGGATCCATCGGATAAACCTAAAGCGCATATGAAGTGATGACACGCTTAATCAATGAGGCGCTCAAAAGATATTGTCGAAGAGCAGACACCGCCCATACCGTAAAAACCCTTACAATCCGACTAAATTTCCAGACGCACGCAAGGAATATTCTTATATCGATTTCATAGTAAATAGCTCCTTCGACGACATCTTAGTTCATTCGATTTAAAGCGGTCACGCGTAGCAAGGAACAAATCTATGTGGGTACTTCAGGTGCAAGACATGCGGAAATCTTAAGTTGCACAATAAAAGACAATGACGTGGAGGTCACCATGCCGACATGACACATCGATTCAGCCACTCGATTTCTATATGCTTCTTAATTGCTTCATACCTACAGCCTTAAGTCAGCCTACTAGGATCGCTTGCTCAAATCCAAGCCGCTCAGTAATAGCTTACTTCATCATGAAGGAAATACTCAACAAAAAGGCGAGTTTTATGATGAAGACAACAACGATCCACTCCTCCATACTCATGTCTCACATCGCGTCTCCAAGCTCTAAGACCCATAGGCTTCTAGTTTAGAAAACTAGTTTAGGCTTTTGTTACTTCAATTCTATTTCATTACAAAGTGTAAATAACTCTTTGTACCTTTGAAATGGGAGCCCTTCTTTCCTCAATGCCACTTCTCTTGTCGTTGGTTCTGCATCATCAGAGCATGTATGTTTGTCTTCTTGAGGAACACATGTACACACATGCGCAGTGGCACTTCTAAATATTTCATGTGTTTGCCTTACATGGTTATTTTTTCATATGAAGTTATTTCATGTGTTTGTAATAGTTTGATAAACTAACCAAGTGAAAAAAACTTGTTATTTGATAAACTAACCAAGTGAAAAATTACTTGGTTAGTTTGATAAACTTTCCTTGTATGCTGTATAACGTGATCGATGTTTGTTGTGAATGGTGGTAGTGGTTTCAAGCTACGGAATTCAGTGAAAGGTTTTTGATCCTAAAACGCCTCAAAAATACATGTGAGTTTAAATCATCTATGGAGTTCTTTTCTTGTTCTCATCCAAATAAATACTATAGATTTTGATGGAGCCTCAATTGTAGGTCTTGGGAACAAAATTCCAAAGCAAACTTCTTCAACTAATAGCAAGGTACATATTTCCATTTAGAATCTTTATTATAGTTTTCTAATCGTAGGACTTTTTGTCCTATTGCCGTAATGATTAATTTTTAAGGCTTTGCTATCGTTAATTTTGTATACCGGATAACTTTTGTGATTGTTCTTGTAGTGGGTCATTGAAATATCGAACAAGCTCGGCAAAAGAAGCTGAACCAGATTCAAGGTTTGTGTTTATCCTTAAGACTCTTAAGCGGGTTGTTTATTTTTTCTTCCAAATTTTGGTAATACAATAAACTTTAATGAGGAAGTGTTCTATAATTTGAGCCCGATGACCATTTTGTTTTATTATTTGGTTTGTTTGTCTCTTGTGTTCTAAAAGGATCATTGTGATGTAATAGGATTCACACATGTCAAAGTAGCTCCGTTGTTTCATATTTATTTGGAACAATTACTATTTGGCACTTTTATCCGCTGTGGTTAGACAACTACAGTAATTGCGTGATATATGTTAAGCCCAGCTTCCGTGTTACCAATCTTCCCTTTGGTTTTATTTCTTGTATCACCTTACTCTATTTACACTTCCTCGTAACTCATATTTGTCCATTGCTCCTTACAGATCTTTTGTACAAGGACTACAATTTTGACCAAAAGTTTTCTTTGTCGACATCTAGCAATTCCGGTTTGGTACGACATTCATGTTTTTTGTATCATGTAACTCCTCCTAGAAATTTTATGAAGAGATGTGCTCACAACTTGTATTTTATCATAGGGTTTCACATCCAAAGGTGTGAAGATCGATGAACTCTTCATTGCCGACATACACCACAACATAAAAGCGGTAGAACCACTGTTGATGTTAAAATTGATAGTGATTCTAAAGTAAGACCCTTGTAAATTTGAGTTCTCTATCTTTAGTGTTCTTTGTGAGCTTGACTTTAGTTATGTGCAAAGCCTACATGATAGCACGAATCTTTGTTTTCCGGAATGTATGTTAGTTTTAGCATTGTTATCATTACATACATTTGGCATCGGAGATTACTTACCATATAGTGAGGAACTAGGGAGACATTTTGGAGACGATAGCAAGCAAGCAAATACAAAGCTAAAACATTCCACAAGTAGGACATACATTTTAATTTAGTGGTGTTAAGACATCTGAAATTGATGAATATATATTAAATGGATGGCCTTTAATTTTAGGCTATAAAGGATTTGCCAACTTAACCAACCAAAGGATTTCAATGTGAGATTTAGATGTCGGCCGTTACATCATGTATATGCATGCATTTGTGCATCCACAATTGCTCAAAGGCGACATTTCGCTTTTGATTTAGTCCTTGATCTTCCTAATTTATATAATGTCGAGTTGAACATCGCTTTGTCTATACTATTGTCTCATTATTATGGTCTCAGATCGCATTTTGATTATGCTCGCACCGAAATTTCAGATTCAGCCCTACCCGGTATTTTTCCGCAAACGAAATTTGAACCCTTGTTCTGCAGTGCTGTATAAGAAACGCACACAACCTTCCAACATTTTTATAAACGAGCAGATTTCCGTCTTGAACGAAGCAAAAAATCTTATGCCGAACAATTTTGTGGGCTCAGATGGTTTCCCCCTCAGTTGACTGCTTCATTTGAAATTATAACTCTTTTTAAATTTGGTTTATAATTCTATTTTGCGCTTGCTCACATGTGCACACCTATCCAGGCACATACATAGCTCACACTTCCACGTTTAGACGGAACATAGACTAATAATAACAACTGGACGTAAGATCTTACCAATGAAACATACAATGTACAAATACCAAAACATTACAAATATATGATGGGAAAAAAATGTAGAAAAGGGTTATGATAAGCAAGGTAGACCAATGGAGATAGCAATGTCAACAGCAAGTTCGATCGTCGTCGTTGTCGCCATAACCTTTTGGCACGCCAGAGACGAATAGTTTTACGTCCTAGGATGCTAGCTAGTATAAAGAAAGTAACATTTACTTTGGATTATTAACTAGTGGTTGTGCTGAACTGAGAACGTTACTAATTAAGTGGAGTACTTCTTAAGTTCTGCATAGTTCATCCAAGATGTTGGTAACAATTACGTAGAGTGGTTAATGCTCGTGATGCCGTTTCTCTTTGAACTATTTCTTTCTCACAAAGGAAAGAAATAGGAAGTAGTGTTTCTGTTTTAGAAAAAAATGTAGTGCTTGAATCTTCGTAGTACATCTAACTTAGCTACTAGTACTATTTGTGGTTTTAATTTAAGAGAAGTAACTATATTAGGTATTATGATGTTTGTCTTGATTTTTAAAAAATACTTTACAAATGTTGGAGGACAACATATGCTCTTTATGAACATAAATTAATAGAAAGCGATAAATTTTAAGGGAAAAGAACGGTACTGTTCCAACGTAGTAGACTCACAGCATAAAAATTACTGTATAGAAAGGAAAGCAGAAGTCGTTTTTTCCGAATCTTTGTCCAGAAGCTTTTAAAAAAGCATCATCAAGGAAAGGGAAGAAGAACCCAACTCCTGGGGAGCAATAGTTTAGGGTTTATTTGTTTTAATTTTTTATTTTGGATTCTGGATTTAAAGGCAGAATTAAAAACAAATAATCTGATTTAATAATTCAATTCTCATAATCTAGCTTACGCATATATATTAGAATCTACAATCTACTTCATATATATTTTTAGAACATCAGTTTCTCTATAACTATAATTTAGAATCAATTTTTAAAAAATCTAAAACTGAACCAAACAAACAAACAGGCTCTGAGTAGCAGGAACCGTATGAGCAGTGTGAGCAGGAGATTCAGAGTCGTATGAACAGTCCCTAGTACATTGATCGCCACGCCACATGGGTCCCACGATATCCGGCGTGGCGATCGAGGACATAACGAATCTGGCGTGGTCCCCACCGGCTGCCTCATGCTGCTGCCACGTATCATGCACGGAATCTCGGGATGATCGCCCAACACCGCCTACACCCCTTAGTCTTCGACACGTGGTTCCCGAACTGCATCAAACGCGCGCACGAGGACTAGTGCTCCACCGCTAAACATCGTGGCCAACGTGTCGACTTTTTTTTCAGTTAAACTCCTGCAGATTAATCACAATGTATCGACCCAATAATCAAAACAATAGTAAAGAATATATAATATAGAAAGACAAAACTGTCTTCTCTTTATTAGATTGATACAAGATGATAAATTTATAGTAAGAATCCATAAACCATTAGAGATAAACTCGAATTCATTCACGAAAAGATATAGTATAATCATATTTCAACGACCAGGATCAAGAGTCTGATTAAATCTTAACACTCTTCCTTGGTCGAATACAGCATAAAGTATATGTTCAAACACTCATGCGAAAAAACCAATGAAAAAAATAGAGAAAAGAGTACATTGCATTCGTATATTGTGTTATGCTTGTTGTCTCAATAAAAGACTTCATGTGAGAAAATGTTGAAAAACTTACAAAGGGCAAACATGTGTAACCTATAATCTTTTGGATTATAATAGTATCATTGGGACTATACTAAGTGTCATGGTTTAGGATTGCTCGTTACATAACCCATTTGCATTTATACAATACAAACAATATTACCTTCATAAATAATTGTAGGGTATCAACGGCGTTAATGCCACATAACTTTTGAATATGACTAATCACACCTATTAGCCAAACACATTCAAGTGAGGTTTTATATAATGTTATAATTTTTTAGTAGTTGGTAAAGGTAGCTAACGAGATTAAAAGCCTGCTTTCCTTTTGAGCCCTCAACGGTTAAAAAGTTTTACTCTATTTTTTGGCCTTATCATACATAAGGTCTATAATATATAACGAAATATATACTTAACTAAACGGTTATGTCTTCGACCAGTATAGTTAAAATGGTCTAACATATTGCTTCACATTGATCGTCCCAACCAGTGACACTGCACAGGACAAGCAGTTTTTCTTGTACATACCTCACTACCTCAGCGCGGATAGTTATATGAGATATGTGTATCTATCCGAAAGTTATCACTCAAAAAGCACCATTTAATGAGAAAATATCATTTGAAAGGAAGTATACTATGTTTATATTACAATGTGTGGGTGATAATGAATAAATGTATATTATTGATGAGAAAATAAATATATATGCATTAAAATGTTTTAAACAAGATTGTTTAAAATATTTATATTTTAAACAAGATCGTTTAAAATATATATTTATATTTCTGAACTGAGGGTACACGGTAATGTCATATTAAATGTTTCTAGAGCTAGTACAACCATTAATTGGGAGAGGCGGCCGAAGAAGGGTTGGTGTTTGGTGCGTGGGAACGGGGATGGGATCCGACCGTGGATGCCGAGCACCGGCACCAGGCTGCGGCTGGGTGGGTGGGGCGCTTGCTCGAGGAGACGCAGACGGACGCAGCTACGTAACGCGTGGGACCCACATAACTCTGCGCTACGTGTCCCCACACCCGAAAAGCGGGGCGAAACAAGCAACCGCGCGGCGAAACGTTGCACGGGAGAGCGCATAAAAAAAAGGAAAAGAAAACGTACGGGAGTTGTCTCTCTCCTGGTTATGCTGCGAAATGTTTGCCTAACGTTCTAGGGCAAGTGTTATCCAGATTCGGGGCTGAATCGATACCATACGTCGATTCAAAACAGTACTGTACTTCAAAACATAGTTAGCAAAGTTTTTTCAGCTATAAACTAGCCTATTAAATATAATAGTCACTTCTATACTATCGATCCATCATTACTCTCTAAATCCGACATATATCTCCTCCTCTTTTCCTCCTCCCACGCCGTCATCGACCCTCTATCGGCGCTATCGATCTTGTGCCACTCTTCGCATCGATCTGACCATCTCTACTAACGCTACTCACCGCCACCGATGACACATCCCTCTATCGTGCTTGTGCCTCTATCTCCACCGAGCGCCATCGTTGTTGCCGATGCCATGCCCTCTTCTCGCCTATCGTCATCGTTTTATCTTTTCTTGTGCCCATGCCGCCAACTCCTCTTTCACACCCATAGCTTCCTTATTGATGTGCCTCTTTGTCATGTCATGCACGAGCCTCCTTGGTGGCGGTTGTCTTGCCGACAAGACACTGACCTAGCTTTCAAACATAGCTCTAGCCTCTATAGGCAGCCCCTGTAGGATGAGGAGTTTATATCCCAAGTTCACTTATTCTCTGCGCCCTCCATCACTACATGCTCAGATGCAGTATCTTTGAGTAACTTATATGTTATTTGCTGAGGCCCTGTTTGAGGGCTTTAAGTTGGTTTCAGCTTTAGAAAAGTCAGTAAACCCTAAACAACTTAGCTTGTAAGTGGTTCTTTAAATAAGTTAAAAGTCATATATAACTAGCAAAAGTCAAAAGCTAAAAGTTGGGCTGGATCAGTTTTTATAGCTTATTGCTGAGTGAAATTAGCTATTTGTTAAACGACCTCTCATACAAAGTTACAGTAGTTTTTAGCTCAGAAAGTTAAAAAATAACTTTTCAGAAAAGCTACAGCTCTCTCAAATAAACCCTAGTTTTGGCTTAAGCACAACAATACAAAGATTCAAACAAGGTTTGAAATTTTGTTTCGATAGACATATTGGAGGTGTCCGCGTTTGAATGAAATTCAACCAAAATTCAAAAGAAAATTTGAAATCTGAAATTTTGAATCAAAATTTCTGAAATTTCGACCAAAATTGTCAAAATCTCAACGAAATTCAACCAAACCAAAAATGGTCTAAATGATTTTAAAATTTTTAAAAATGTTTGTGGAGAGTCCGAACATGTCACTAATATTCGCATAAAAATTCCATATCATGATCAAGCACGAGAGATTTTTAAAATTTTTGAGATCTTTGCTATCTTGGTCGACCGAACAAATTTCAAGCGAATGAAAAGTGGTGCAAACCATATTAGAAAATTTTGAAATTTTTTGGATGGTCATAACACATCATTAATGTTTCCATAAAATTTTTAGGTAATGATCAAGTCTCGAGAAATTTAAAAAATTTGGACAATGCTCTTTGAAGGTGACTAATAAAATTCAATCGAATGAAAAATTGTACAAACCACGTTAGAAAATTTTGAACATTTTTTGTGGATGGTACAGATGCATCACTAAAATTCTTATAAAATTTTTAGATGATGATCAAGCTTATGAAATTTTCAAAAAGTATGATAGTACTACTGTCCTGATAAAAGCTTTATGGTGCTACATGTATTGCTTCCATAGATTTGATTGAACAACAAAAAAATTTAAAAATTTGAAACTTTTATAGATGGGTTCTTAGGCTATGCTTAAAATCTCCTAAAAATTTTAGTTTATGATCATACACGAGCGAATTTATAAAATTCTGACATAGTTACTGTATCAATTATATTCATTCTATTTTTGAATTTTTAAATATAACAAATGAAGTTCAATTCTTTTGAAATTTTTTTTGTAAGATTCTAGGATACTAGATATGGCACCATTAATGTTTAAAATCATGATCAAGTTTATTCAATTCTATAAAAATCATACAGTGTTTCTACTATTTTTATCAAATGTTTAAAAAATTCTGTTTTTCAAAATTTTTCATAGAAGATGACATTCTTAAGGGATATTGACTCAAATCTGGTCTTTAAAAGTCAAAATCCGGTCAAAAATCCTAAGATTTCAGTGAAATTTGCTGAAATCTCACCGAAATTTCCTAAAAAACTATAGAAAATTTGAATTTCTTCAAATTTTTTTAATCTGGTCAAGATCTTGAATCTCATTCCCTCTCGGAATCCAAAATATCGGATGAAATTTATAAAATTTCGTCAGAATTTTAAACCTTGGATTCGGATCCCATCCTTGGCCAACAATGCCATGTGGGCTAACAATGGAAGATTCACTACTACAAAACAGCACATAGGTGACGCCCTATTTGTGGCGGTTCTTTTGGAACCGTCACAAATACATGTATCAGTGGCGGTTCTATATGGAAATTAGCGGGAGGACCATTTGTGGCGGTTGCATCAAAAACGCCACAGATAATACTGTCTGTGGCGGTTTTAAATAAAACGCCATCGATAAACCGGACTATTTGTGGCGGTTGGTAGATGGAACCGTCACAAATAATACATTTTACGTGGCGGGTTGGTTTTAGAACCGCCACTAATAATGCTTTCTATAAATATCTGTTGCCCTGTCATTTGGTCATCTTCCTCCCGAGAACAAAACTTCGACTTTTTGATTTGATTTTGTTTGGCCAAGATCTTGTGCTTCCACTTCCTAGAATTGTTCCAAGGTGTGTAAAATATGTCTCCTCTCTTCATTTCTAGTGTAAAATTGCCATTAAAAGGTTTATTCTAAGCTTAATTAAGGTTTAGGTGCAAGGTCTACATTTAGTTTGTTTTTTATTTAGCTAGCAATTTGTAGATGATGAATTTATTACCTTCTTGTATTAGATTAAGTTCTCTACCTTATTTAGATGATGAATTTTTTGTCAAGCATATGTCAAATATATGTATTTTCGATTATTGGATATTAATGATAAATAAATTATAGTTAATATGATAGATGGGTGATCATGAAGTTAATTGACTTGCATTTTGAGATGAGGAATTTATTACGTTGCTCTTACGAAGGATATGTATAAAAATTACGTAGTTAATATTTTTTCTTAGTTACCATGATTTTTTAGATTAGCGTGTGCATATACATCTTGCTCCATTAGTGCGTATTGTTAGTGAATTTTTATGAAGCATATAAGCGCAATTTATGTAATTAAGATTATTGGATGTGAATGATAAATAAATTTTAGTTAATATGGTAGTTGGGTGATCATGAAATTTGGAGATGAGAATTTGTTATGTTGATCTTCCGGAGGATATATATAATTTTTTGGTTACGTGTAGTATATATTAAAATTAATTAATTAAGTTTGCAACATTTACTTAGTATTAATGTTGTCCGTTAGTGGATATTGTTGAATATTGAATAACAATTTATTTAATTAAGATTTTTGGATATTAATAAATTGCTTAAATTAATGAGCGTAGATGGACCGGAGATGGATGTACGATGGGAACCGTTGCACCAAGAATATATCGACGGTGTATCTGTTTTTAAGAGCGTAGAGGAGAACGACTTGCAAAAGAAGGCGGGTACATACTTTGTCCATGCATTGATTGCAAGAATGAAAAGATGTTTTCGAACAAAAACCATATCCATTTGCACTTGATCCGGAGGGTTTTGTACTGGCTATACAAGTTGGACAAGGCACGGTGAAGAGGAGATCATACTTGAGCGTGATAGCGTCGGCGGACGACGGAGCCGGCAATGTGGCGGTGACATCGAGTTATGGATCCGATGAGGATAGGTTGGTCGTCGATGGCGACATTGTCTGCTCAAATGTTGCGCGATGCGTAAGAGAACTACACTAGTCGAGAGAGTTTAATCAATTCACGGGTTTGATGGAGGATTCGGAGAAACCTTTGTTCGGGTTGTAAGGAGAAATACACAAAGTTGCACACGGTGCTCTCGCTCTTGAAATTGAAGGCAGCCAATGGTTGGTCCGACAAGAGTTTCACGGCGTTGTTACATCTCTTAGCGGACATCTTGCTGAAGGAAGCGTGTTGCCTAAAACCGTATCTAGCTAAGAAGGTTGTATGTCCCTTGGGATTGGAAGTAGAAAGAATACATGCTTGTCCAAGCGATTTGTATACTCTATCACAAAGACTATCACAGACATTCATGTATGTCCGATTATTGCAAAGCGTCGCGATACAAGCGTAAAAGCGATGGCAATGAAGCTATCGAGGTGAAGAAAGGAGCTCCGCAAAAGTGGTGTGGTATTTGCGGTAATACCTCGTTTGAAGCGTTTATTTGGAAACAAAAAGCACGCCAAATTGATGCGATGGCACTCGGAAGACCGTAAGAGGATGGAAAAGCGAGACACGGTGATTACGCGATGGAGAACCATCGATAGACTCTTGAGAAGAACTTTGGAAATGACCGAGAAATGTAATGTTTGGCTTGAGTGCGGATGGAATGAATCCTTTCGGTAACATGAGCGACATTCATAGCACTTGGCCCGTGACTCTATGTATATACAACCTTCCACCACAGGTTGTGTATGAAGTGAAAGTACATTATGATGTCCTTACTTATCAAGGGCGAGACAACTGGCAACGATATTGATGTATACCTACAACCATTGGTGGAAGATCTTGTGATATTGTGGAGCGAAGGTGTACATGTATGGGGCGAGTACAAGCGAGTACTTCACTCTCGCGCATTGTTGTTACGCACCATCAATGATTTTCTGCGCAGTAACTGTCCGGCCGTACTATAAAAAGAAGCGAAAGCATGCCCAATGCATGGATGAAACCGCTAGTGTGTGGCTCAACAACTCGAGGAAAAGCAATGTACATGCGTCACCAAAGGTTCCTTCATGAGAATCATCCGTACCGCAATATGAAGAAACAATTGACGGGACAAAAGAGGGCGGTTTAGCTCAAAAGGCGTCTTCGTGGGGAAGAGGTGTATGATATGGTTAGGGATCTTAATGTTGTACTTGAAAGGGAGTCTTGGTAATACATCGCGGTCCGTCTTGAGAAGACCACGTGGAAGAAGAGATCCATCTTTTGGGACTTACCCTCTTGGAAAGACTTGGAAGTTCGACCTTGCATATCAACGTTATGCATGTAGAGAAGAATGTATGTGACGGCGTGGTTGGTCTTTTCTTGAATATTCCTAGCAAAACAAAGGATGGATGAAGGCACGAAGGGATCTGGAAGACATGAAAATCGAGCCGAGCTATATCCTCAAGACCTTTGGGAAAGGCCGCTTTACCTTCTGACTTGCTACACTTTGAGTAAGAAAGAAAATAGAACTCTGCAAGTGCTTGCATGGTGTGAAAGTTCCGTCGGTTACTCATAAACATCAAGAAAGCGGTATCGATGAAAGATTTGAAGTTAAGCGGCATGAAGTCTCATGATTGTCATGTGATGATGACACAAATGCTCCTGTTGCAATTAGAGGTGTTTTTGCGACAAGGTCAGAAGGCAATCACGAGTTGTGTTCCTTCTTCAACACGATTTCACGAAGGTCATCGATCCCGTTGGACTTTATGAACTTCGGGATGATGTGGTAAAGACTACGTGCCGGTGGAGATGTATTTTCCCCATCATTTTTTGATATCATGGTTCATCTCATTGTTCACCTTGTCAATGAGATAAATATTTCTTGACCCGTATTCTCGCATCGGATGTACCCATTTGAAAGGTATATCGATTGTTACGAAGAAATATGCGTGTCGATCTCGTAGGAAGGCTCAATTGTAGAAGGTTATGCAACCGAGGAGGTTATTTTCTTAACCGCCAGATAACATTTATCTGTGGCAGTTATTGTTCTTAACCGCCAGATACTCCCTCTATATATACACTGACCCATGGCATATACATGCACACTACGCAAATTCGCTTCCCTCCACTCCTCGTGCCCTAGCTCCCCACACCTTGCCTGCTTGCGAAGGCTCATCCGCACCGCATACGCTTCGCCACGAAGGCTCTCCGCGCCCTCCCCACCGGCGCCGCCCCCTCGACCACGCGCCATCCGCGCCCTCCCCACCGCGCCGCCTCCAACGCCCTCCCACGGGCGCCCCTCCAACCCTACCGGGTAAGGCGATTAATTGGCTCGTGCAAATGTGAGAAGTTCAGCAACCTATTCATGGTTTTGACAAAAACACGGGTTAAAGCGTACGAGTTTTTGTCGATGCGGTGATGTTGCTAGATCTTTGTTGCGTGTTTACATTGGTGATCCCAAAATAGGCAAGTATAGCGGGATGAATCTTTGTCAAGAATGTTTTGGAGTTTGGTCATAGCCGTTTTGGTCATAGAGTTGTGTCGGGTTTGATGCTACTAGGTGGTTTTGGGTTTTGAGTCGGTAGTATTAATGGGCTTTACAATGTAATAACGTTGGATACAATTGTGGTAGTTTCTTAATTGAAAGCGGGACATCGGGTTTGATCATGTCTGTTGCTCTCAAAAAAGTTTTAGAACCGAACCGATGAAGCTTGGTGACACAAATTAGATCCGTGAGGCTGTGAACCGCTAAGCTGTTGATAATAGATGGTGATTCGGGTTTCGTTCTTTTGCACTTGGAGTAGTCTTTGTAGGTTAATCCGAATCGATTTAATGGTTTCGGTTAGATAGTGTCCTCCGCTCTCGCCAAATTCGATATGAGGCAAAATTACGTGATGGTACTTGATTTTACTATGCGGTTCATTCATAAACTCCAAGTTTACAATGCATTAATTCATAAATTCTGTGATGGTCTTGAATTTACTATGCGATTATTTCATGGCGAGGCAAAATTTGGTTATGCTTATTCCTATTGAAGTCTAAATTGCTACTCCAAGTGCTACACATGTTGTTTGAGCAGTGCTTATCATTCTTGTTTTGGGAATTAAATTACATCCACCAAGTTTAATCTGATAAGTAAAGCACATAATCATTGGTTGTTCTAGATTTTTTTAGATCTTGGGTGAAGTGATGACATAGGTGTCGACCTAACATAAAAATGCCCTGGACAATTTAAAAGGTTCCTCTGAAGATTCTTCTGTCTTTGCCATGTGCTATCATGAATTTTCGATTTTAATGGTCGTGAATTTTTATTGGTATTTGATGGGTACATTGTGTCTCACTGTAATTTGTTACCTTGCATTACATGAATCATTTATATTTGTTGCTTTTATGCAAATTTTCACGAGTGGTTATGTCTTGCAAATAGAAATTGTAAAATGATCGAGATGGACTTGTTCTTGTTGGTGATATTAGTTGAGCTCATCTTCTGGTGGTTACGCACTTGTTCTTGTTGGTGAAGGTTTGGGTGTTGCTCTATGATGATATTGGGTTAAGAATGATAAGAACAATTATTATGTGTCTTGGGCCTTGAACTGGTAGAACAACATGCTTCAAATTGTTTTCTCATATCCATATGGCATCTAAGTAGTTAATTTTCTTTACGCATATCAAAGGATGATACTTTCCTACCCTCCTTGGAAAATCAAGGCATTTTTATAGTTGCAATCGCACATTTCTCACTGTGGTAGAATAACATGCTTGAGAGTGTTGTTTACATCAACGCTTGATATTCGATAAGTATACTCTCTTGTGGTTAGTCGACTTCTTTGTTAATTCAAAATCTGTTGATATTTAGTATCTGCTTTGAACTATCTTTGTTATCAATCTGATCATAGATATTTAACAGTGAAATTCTGAACAATTCTTTAATTGTGCATGCTAAGGTGGTAAGGGTTCAAGGCCCTAGTCACTAAATAATTTGTTAGCCCATTTGTGATTGTGGTGAAAATTCTTATTTTCATCCAAACCCTAAATCGAGAGCAAATCATTCATATCTCCTCTCTATGTTGCTACGCATTATTTTGTCTATGTTGATATCTCGATTGTGTGCTAATTCAATATGATACACTCGGTTAGTACATCTTCTATCGTATTCATTAACCACATAAAACTAGATATGTAGAGAGAGAAATATCCACCATAGAAGCGCCATGTAGGAACCATAGTACTTGTCTTTTCTTGTTCTGAATACTATAGAAAAATAGTAAACAAATACGAGGTTAATTGTCTTTGTAATTGCTAAGTTCTATCTTATCTATGTCATTCTTGTTATTAGTGGATTATTCCATTTGTGACTCGAAATGAGCCATGGACCGAGCACTTTAAGGATCTAATTTAGTCCTCGGTTAGTACATCTTCTATCTTAGTACATCTTCTATTTTATTCCATTTGTGACTCGAAATGAGCCATGGGCCGGGCACTTTAAGGATCTAATATAGTCCTCGGTTAGTACATCTTCTATCTTATTCCTCGGTTAGTACATATTTTCCTCGGTGTGCTAATTCAATATGATACACTTAGTTATTCTATCGGTTAGTACATATTTTCTTTCCCTCTCTGAAATATCTCCTTTCTATTGAGTAGTTCTAATGGAGCCCAGCCGAGCCTATAATGGAGGAGAGCCCGAGCAGGTACCTTACCCTCCACCCAACCACCGGTTCTTGAGGCCTCCACCATTGTTCCGGGGCCTCCACCGCTGTTTCGGGGCCTCCACCTGTTCACGAGGCCTCCACTTCTGTTGCAACCGAGGGGCGAGGGAAGACTAAAAGCTGAAGGCGGTACACCATCACGGAGGTCTCAGATCTTGGGTCCCTGTTGCACGAAAAAGGCAGAAAGAAAATCTGAGTCAACATCTTGGTACATCGTCAGGAGAAAGTGCCAATCACCTATTCGGATTGGCATAAAGTGCCCTAAGCCACCAAAGCGGATCTGTGGATGAGCTCAAAGGAACCTTCGCATTCCCGAAGGAGTCGAAGAACTTCGTGCGTCGCGATGCATTGATGACCATGGATGCGGCGTGGAGAAACTTCAAGGCGAGGTTGAATGTAAATTATGTGAAGCAAAAGCGGTCGACCGTCGGAGACTACCCAAGATTCTGACCATCTTTGGGATGAGTTCGTGGCGATGAAGCAATCTGCAAAGAAGGAAGTCTAGTGAGGACCACATTAGCATCACAAGAAGGAATACTCACCCCCGGACTTGGCACAGTGGGTACACGGGTAAAATTGCTCAATGGGACGGCAGGAATTACAAGTGATCCAACATGGCGCAAGTCCCTTGGTCGGACTACGGACCGAGTGAAGCACTACGTGCTAGCGAGGTAGATCTCTTGTCTCTTGGGAGTTTATCATTCAAGAGCAACAAGACGAAGCAATGACGCAAAGAGTTCATCGGTTTCGCCCGATCCACCCAAGGATCCTTCCACTCAAGCAGGAGAAAAACGAGCTATCGCCGCCCTCGAAACAAAGAGCACCCGATCGAACACGAGGCGTCGGGGTCAAGGTTCCATGGAAGATGGGATTCCTCGACACCGAAGACTCTTATAGGAGTCGAAGAGAGCTAAAGAAGTGCGGGTGAAAGGAAATGGAAAGTATGAAGGAAAGGGTTCTGCGAGAATTACAACCCACCATTCACGAACAAGTTCAACGACAAGTACAAGAAGCCTTGAGCGACGCAGTCGGAAAACGCTCTCTCCGGCCTCTGGTCGTCCCGGCGATTATGGGTCACGCCATTGCCTGGCGGACAAAAACCATTATCTGTGGGCGACATACATGACCCCACACCGTCTCAACGTGCCCATGATGAACATATTTCTCTGTCGCTACTGAGGGTAGCTTATCCGTGCCAAGAAGGGGTGTCTGCACAATGCCCCGATAAGCGCCGAGTTATGCAAAGGTCAGTGGACACGGTAGTTACCTGCTTCGCGATATCGGGCTAGAAAAACACGCCAATGCGAGATAACAACTCACGGGAGGTGTCGTCCACTCATTCATCGATGGCGCAAGCGTGACATCATCTTGGACCATGCGGTGGCACCTCTCCTAACATCGTCTTGGATCATGCCTTTCCGACCTCTCTGCGGTACAATCCGCGCATCGATCACGAGCACGTGAGAGTGAAAGCGGTGAAGAAGCAACATGAGGTAGAAAAGAAATCCATTGAGGGCCCCATAAATATGGCCTCGTTAGTACTCAACGAAAAACGTAACACCCGGTACTTCAAAGGACAAACCTACAACCCCTGATCCCAAAAAATGGTACATTAGACAAGCCGTATCAGCTAGATCAGGGGAAGCCAAGACCGAGTATGATGTCGTGCGAGAAAAAAGTAAGAGCAAGGCAAAGTCTGATGAACAAGAAAATCAACCAAAATTGAAATTCGAGGTTGGGAAGCCCTTAGTCACCGATTCGAAGTTAAATAGTCTAACACCCATGATGCACGGCGATTACATGCATGGTACATGGAGCGATCCAACCAAGGCGTACTCGAAGGTGATCACCTGCGGTGTTCCGTGAGAACATTTTCACCACGAGGGCTATGGCTACTTCTTAATAGAATTCGATAACATGCACAACTTGTTCTATCATGGCGCCCTCGACATATGTTTTTGAGATCTTTGGACAATCGTAAGTGTCTAATATATCAATCTTGGTCTACATTCACGTAATAATAGATAAATGTCATGTCTAACTATTTAGTTATATAGATACGAGATTCAAGAACTACGAAGAACCAAGGGGCGATGGGATTCCTCGACCAGGAGCGGTTTGCCAAGACGAAATCGTGAGAGTACCAAAGGAGGTCGAGAGTGCGTATATAAAGCTTTACTTAAACTACAAGACAAGGAGTTTATACTTGTACCATACAATTTTAAGTAAGTTCCTCACTAGCGAGTTAAATTACTTGTTGGTTTAGTTATTTACTCGGCGTAACGACTAATGGCTATGGCATCCAGATTCCACTGGATTCTCGTAGTAATTCATCCAGACAAGAGCAAGATGCTGATCATGGATCCACTGGATAAACCTAAAGCAGACTATGAAGTGATGACACGTTTAATCAATGAGGCGTTCAAAAGATATTGTCAGAAGAGCACGAGACACCGCCCATACCAGAAAACCCTTACAATCCGTACTAAATTTCCGGTACGCACGCAAGGAATATTCTTATATCGTATTTCATAGTAAATAGCTCCTTCGACGACATCTTAGTTCATTCGATTTTCGCGATGTCTGGCGAAGCAAGGAACAAATCTATGTGGGTACCGTTGTGACGGTACATGCGGAAATCTTAAGTTGCACAATAAAGACAATGGCGTGGAGGTCGGTCATCTTGACATGACACATCGATTCGCGCCACTCGATTTCTATATGCTCTCTTAATTGCATTTTTCATACCTCTGGCGCCTCAAAGTGTCTCTGTGTAGGGCGCTTGTTCTGAAATCCAAGCCGTTCAGGGCAGCTCGCCTACTTCATCATGAAGGAAATACTCAACAAAAAAGGCGAGTTTTATGATGAAGACAACAACGATCCACTCCTCCATACTCATGTCTCACATCGCGTGTCTCCAAGCTCTAAGACCCATAGGCTTCTAGTTTAGAAAACTAGTTTAGGCTTTTGTTACTTCAATTCTATTTCATTACAAAGTGTAAATAACTCTTTGTACCTTTGAAATAGGAGCCCTTCTTTCCTCAATGCCACTTCTCTTGTCGGTGGTTACGCTCATTTGTAGCATGTATGTTTGTCTTCTTGAGGAACACATGTACACACATGCACAGTGGCACTTCTAAATATTTCATGTGTTTGCCTTACATGGTTATTTTTTCATATGAAGTTATTTCATGTGTTTGTAATAGTTTGATAAACTAACCAAGTGAAAAAATTACTTGGTTACTTTGATAAACTAACCAAGTGAAAAAATTACTTGGTTAGTTTGATAAACTTTCCTTGTATGCTCGTAGAACCTTGCATCGGATGTTTGTTGTGAATGGTGGTAGTGGTTTCAAGCTACTTTGGAATTCAGTGAAAGGTTTCTTGATCCCTAAAACTGCCTCAAAAATACATGTGAGTTTAAATCATCTATGGAGTTCTTTTCTTGTTCCTGTCCAAATAAATACTATAGATTTTGATGGAGCCTCAATTGTAGGTCTTGGGAACAAAATTCCAAAGCAAACTTCTTCAACTAATAGCAAGGTACATATTTCCATTTAGAACTGTTTATTATAGTTTCTTAATCGTAAGGACTTTTTGTCCTATTGCCGTAATGATTAATTTTTAAGGCTTTGCTTCTTGTTAATTTTGTATCTTGGATAACTTTTGTGATTGTTCTTGTAGTGGGTCATTGAAATATCGAACAAGCACAGGCAAAAGAAGTGAACCGACATTCAAGGTTTGTGTTTATCCTTAAGACTCTTAAGCGGGTTGTTTATTTTTTCTTCCAAATTTTGGTAATACAATAAACTTTAATGAGGAAGTGTTCTATAATTTGAGCCCGATGACCATTTTGTTTTATTATTTGGTTTGTTTGTCTCTTGTGTTCTAAAAGGACTGCTGTGATGAATAGGATTCACACATGTCAAAGTAGCTCCGTTGTTTCATATTTATTTGGAACAATTACTATTTGGCACTTTTATCCGTTGTGGTTAGACAACTCTGTAATTGCAGATATATGTTAAGCCCAGTTTTCCGTGTTACCAATCTTCCCTTTGGTTTTATTTCTTGTATCACCTTACTCTATTTACACTTCACGGTAACTCATATTTGTCCATTGCTCCTTCAGATCTTTTGTACAAGGACTACAATTTTGACCAAAAGTTTTCTTTGTCGACATCTAGCAATTCGGTTTGGTACGACATTCATGTTTTTTGTATCATGTAACTCCTCCTAGAAATTTTATGAAGAGATGTGCTCACAACTTGTATTTTTATCATAGGGTTTCACATCCGGTGGTGTGAAGATCGATGAACTCTTCATTGCCGACATACTGACCACAACATAAAAGCGGTAGAACCCTTTGTTGATGTTAAAATTGATAGTGATTCTAAAGTAAGACCCTTGTAAATTTGAGTTCTCTATCTTTAGTGTTCTTTGTGAGCTTGACTTTAGTTATGTGCAAAGCCTACATGATATACGAATCTTTGTTTTTCCGGAACAGGCACTGTTAGTTTTAGCATTGTTATCATTACATACATTTGGCATCGGAGATTACTTACCATATAGTGAGGAACTAGGGAGACATTTCTTGGAGGCGATAGCAAGCAAGCAAATCTGATGCTAAAACATTCCACAAGTAGGACATACATTTTAATTTAGTGGTGTTAAGACATCTGAAATTGATGAATATATATTAAATGGATGGCCTTTAATTTTAGGCTATAAAGGATTTGCCAACTTAACCAACCGGTGGATTTACGAATGTGAGATTTAGATCTTTGGTTGTTACATCATGTATATGCAAATGCATTTGTGCATCCACAATTGCTCGGTCGACATTTTCGCTTTTGATTTAGTCCTTGATCTTCCTAATTTATATAATGTCGAGTTGAACATCGTTTTGTCTATACTATTATGCTGTCATTATAGTGCATCTTGGCATTTTGATTATGCTCGGAGGGCATGGCTAGCATTGCTGAGGCTAGCCACAAATGCCGATTTTTATTTTCAGTGTCGGACTATCGGTGGCGGTTCTATCCAAAAACCGTCATCGATACCTGATATCGATGGCGGTTTTGGATAGAACCGTCATCGATACTATGATATCGATGGCGGTTCTATCCAAAACCGTCACAAATAATGTATCTGTGGCGGTTCTAGAACCGTCGCGATAATCTGGATTATCGGTGGCACTAAATCTGTGGCGGTTCGAAAACCGTCACTGATGGCAGTTTCGAACCGCCACTGATTACCTTTTTCAAGGTAGTGATTTGATGATTTACCTGTTTTAGTTATTGTAATTGATGATTTATCTTGTATATTTTACTAACATGTGATCTCAAAGCACGTATATTAATGAGACATGTATGATAAATTATTAATAGTATAAGTAAATAAAGATAAATTATTAATTTTTCCGGCTAACAATAGCATACAACAGAAGCACAACAATGGGGGTGGTCAAAGCGCGGTGGAGGGCGCTCTGGTCGAGGGTGCAATCGGCCAGGGCTTGGATTCCGGCACCTGCTGCTAGGCCTGTAGCCTGCAGGAAAGTATGGCATGATGCCCTGTGATGTTCTTACCACTTTTGACCACTTATCAGGCCACTACCAGTACCAGATGATCGATCTTTCGTGAGTCGTGACTCGTGACACTATGTAATTGGCGTCACTTCGCACTTAGTAATAAAACAGTTAGGTATACATGATAATAGCTCTCTTATATTTATTTTTATATTTTTAATACAGATATAAATATAGATAATTTGGATATGAATCTGAATACTAATAATATCGAATGTAGATATGGAGCGAAAACAAATCGAAATGAATATGGTGATGAATATTTATCGAAACATGAAAATCTTTTAAATTATACACATAAAATAAAAAATGTAACAAGTGTATTTGCTCCAAACATTCATGAAGAACATATAGTGATCTAAGATTTGTATTCTTTATTGAATTATGTTTAAAATAAAAAATTATGTATTTATGAGTTTTTATGCATTTTTTGCTACTTATTTAAAATATTTACCTATTAAGAACAATAGTGTTTGAATTTTCAAAACAATTAAAAGTTGATAAAATCTTGAAAATATGTTTTTAAATGTTAGATTGTGTCAGAACTTTCTTAAAAAAATTTCATACTTTTGGAGTTGGTTTGCTAATTTTAATAATTAAAATTTAATTTATAGATTAATTAAATTAGCAAACGATTTTGAAGTTCAGAAACCTTTTTAGGCCAAAAGAATAGCCTTGGCCTAGCCCACGTATATATCTAGATAATTTGATTTATAAATATCCGGATTATACGGATATGTATCCATATCTGACAGAAAAAATCATATCCGTTTGGATTGGATACTATCTGACAAATATCCGATATGATAGAATTCGAATCCAAAAATTGTTCGATCAATTTGAAATTATTCAATCCGTTTTCATCCCTACTCCCACTCCTCATAGGGGCCATGTTAACCTCGGCACCCCAAAATCTGAGAAATGTTATAACATCACTTCTTTAATATGTTAAATTTATTCATTGAATTAGTTTTGATTTTTGTGGTGCAGGATTATTAAGATCTTTGAACTATTTGTATTGTATATTTAGCAAATTTTAAATTATATGTATTAGATTTATAATGATACAAAATAATTATACAAGTCTTTAAAATTGTACCGATGAGGTATACAGTGGCGTATCTAGAAATTTTAAAAGGAGGAGACTAAAATTGAGACCTCTAAACTAATATATATATATAATACCAAAAATAGAACATGACAGAATGATATATATAATATAAAAATACCAACACTTATCTAACAGTTGCATATAATATAAATACGTAACATTACAAAAAAACGTACCGATCATTACTTCTTAAGAGTTGATAGTTGATATTTACGGGTTTTTATGTTTTGAAAACGTTGTTTTTTATATTTTAAAAACGTTGCAAAATATCTTCCATGTCTATCTTGGAAAATATGTCTCGCTCGATGTAGTATACCATGAGATCATTTAACCAGTCATCAATTATCTTATTACGCAAATCTGTCTTGATAATCTTTATTACCGAGAAAGCCCTTTCAACTGTAGTTGTACTCATAGGTAAAACTAATGCTAATTCAATAAGCCTATAGACTAATGGATAAATAACATGTTTTTTGCTTTAACCAGCATCATCGCGAGACTAGCAAGATCATCACAACTTAAAAATTCTTCTTTTCTCAAGTCATCAATTAATAAGTTAAGTTATACTTCCAAAACCACACGATCATATGATGAGAAATCATCTGAATAAATATCTGAAAGCCGAAAAAATCTACCATATTCAAAATTTGCAAATGAATCTCTTGGGTTTAGACAAACAATGCATCTCAAAAACTCTATCGAAGATTCACTAAACCGATTGTTTAACTCGGTAACTTCTATAAATTTGTAGATGAATTTTTCTAAATTTATATAACTTGGGGGCGGGTGGGGGCTCGAGCCCACCCACGGCCCCTATACGCCACTGGAGGTATACACTCCACGCAAAATTTTCCGCTGCTGCCTCCAGCCTTGTCCCCCGGCGCCTCTTCTCCCTCCCTGTGTTCGCTCCCCTGCGCAGATCCGTTGCCATCTCAAACTACGGTCGCTTCTCCACGCGAATCCGCCACCGCTTGCTCCTCCGACTGCTACCCAATTGTCGGAGAAGCCGTGTCAGCGGAGCCTGCGCGTTTCAGAGGTGAAGACTGAAGAGGTTAGTGGAGGAGATTGCCAGGATGGTCGCCACTCTAAAAAGGTCTCCTTTATTTTTTCTTCTCCTCGTGCAGTTTCTACTTCTTGCATTAACCTGGCAGTGCAACGCTGATACCATATTGCATTTCTTGTGTTATTGTGAACTTTACATGAAGGCACATCGATCGAGCAGCCCAGTTCCGATGTGATTAACTGAGCAATGAAAGAAATTTCCGAGGCAGAGGAAGCCTCGTTTTCATGGCGGGTGATACTGTGATAGTACAGCATAGCTTGATAAACTTGGTTCTTGTCTAACTAAAGGCACTGCTACTCATGCACTCGCGGTACAACAAATTTTCTCTGCTTTGCTTTTCACAATGTTTCATTGAGCTTAAGGTGGATGGATGTTTAGAAAACCATATTACATTTCAAGTTTTTAGGCTACACATACACTGGTAGAACATTTATACAGAGATTGTTAGATAAAGCAGATTTGAATTCCAGTTTTTAATCTCCACATACACCCGGAAGATCACTTATACAGAGAGAGTGTTAAGTTTCATGTCTCCTTCTAGTGGTACCAGCAGAACTTGCAGAACGGCAAGTGTATACTTTTAGTTCTATGGAGTATTTGATTGTACCAAAAAAAAAAAAACAAAAAAAAAAGGATTTTGATAAACATCATCCGGATGTTTTTGTTTGTAAGAATCATCTAAAATGTGAACCGTTGGATGTACGCTGTGATTAGTGTATTTTGACGGGCCTGATTTGCGTACTGGGCTTTAGAGTCTTCTTGGGTTGATCCAACGGCTAGAAATTTAGATGATTTTTAACAAGAAAACATCCGGTAGATCACTAGACACTCCCAAAAAAAAACAAAGAAAGCAGTGTGTGAGGCACGGGGTAAGGATTATGAGGATTTTTATTAGAAGCTGACTATAAAAGGAGGGCGAGAAGAACATCTACAAGATGGCTAAACATCGAGAAAGGAAGACAAAATGTTTTAACGAACTCAAATGTATCATAGACTTCACTAATAGACTTAGGGTGAAAGACAATAAGGTCAAGAATAGGTGAAGAGACTACATTGACAAGTGGTAGAACGGATACAACGGGGATAGTATGATTGAACTGGATGATGCTTTTGATGACGTCAATAGACGTTTTGTTCGAAGAATTTAAAAGTCTAAAGTAAGAGATGCCTTAAAAAGGATGAAAGTATGTAAGGTGTTAGGGGCTTGATATCATTCTATCGAGGTGTGGAAATATCTTGGAGATGTGACGAACGTTTGACTAACTAAACTGTTTAATACCATTTTTAGGAGAATAAAGTGTCTATTGAGTGACGGAGAAACACATTAGTGCCAAGTTTTAAGAATAAAAGAGACATTCAAAATTATACTAATTACAAAGGAATTAAGCTCATAAGCCACACAATGAAGCTTTAGGAGTGAGTGATTAAGTATCATCTAAGAAGAGTGGCTAGCGTGATGAAAAACCATTTGAACTTATGCTGGGAGGTCGACCATGAAGGCGATCTTCTTGATGCGACAGTTGATAGAAAGGTATATAGAGGAAAAGTATGATCTACACATGGTGTTTTGTCAACATGAAGAAAGCTTATGACATTGTGCCAAGAAAGATCATGAGATGAGCACTTGAAAACGTAAAAGATCCCAACAAAATACATTACCCTAATCAAGAATATATATGATGATGTTGTGACTAATGTTAGAGCATGTGATAGCCATATTAGTGACTTTCCTATTAAGGTGTGTTTTTAGTTGTGCTATGATAGATGATGTAGGTGTTAGTATGGATGATAAAGTAGCGCATAAGAAGGAAAATTTTTGATATTTGGGATCGATGTTATAGAGTGAGAGCGAGATTGATGAAGATGTGAACTATATGATACGAGCTGGGTGGGTGAAATGGCGTCAAGCATCTGGTGCTTTATGTGATAGAAAAGTCCCTAAAAAATTAAAGGGTAAGTTCTATAGGATAGTGATTAGATCTACAATGTTGTATGGAGCAGAATGTTAGACTATAAAAAGACAACATATTTAGAAAATAAGTGTAGCAGAGATGCAGATGTTGGGATCTGTGGTCATACAAGGCGGGATCGAATCCGCAATGATGATACATGTGATAGGGTTAAGGTAGCACCAATTGAAGAAAAACTTGTTCAACATTATTTGAGATGATTTAGACATCTTCAACGGAGGCATCCTGAGGTACCGTTACATAGTAGAATTTTAAGCTGTCTGTAAAACATAAAAGAAGATAGAGGTTGATCGAAACTGAAGTGGGAAGTAGTTAAAAAATACTTGAGATATTGGAATGTACTTAAAGAGTGGCGTTGGATAGAAATGCATGGAAGTTAGCGATTCATGTACCAGAATCATAACTTAGGATTAAAGATTTAGGGATTTTATTGACTGTGATTGAGTTTTATTTTTAATCTACCCTAACCTGTTTAGGACAAAAGGCTTGATTGTTCTTGTTTTTGTTGTTGAAGTATTCGGATGTACTTACAGAATTGTTGTATGGAGTGTTCGAATGTCTCCTTTTTTTTTATCATAACTTTGTTCTACGATGCATAGAGTTTTAAGATTGATGCGAAGGTTGCGGAGTTGCTCTGTCATGGTGACTCATGCTGATTTGCAACGAAGGTAAATAAAATACCCCCAACCCCCACAACACACACACACACACACACATTCTGATCGTATATAGGCATTTTAGTTTCCAGATCTAGTACTTGATGCAATAGTCAAACTACAGTTCTTTTAGTTTTTAACATGTTAATAAAATGGCATCTTGTGACAAAATGAGCAAAGGCAAGTTTATTCATTGCTGATAGGATGCCATTCAACTAGTACCCCTTGCTATTGCAACTTGTGCAATCTGCATCTGTAATATGACCATAGACAAGCTTGCTTGGTCATGAGCAATGTTGCTTGTAAAAAATTTAGTTGAGATGCCCCACTGTTTCGGCTAAAATCTTAAATCATTTGGGTGCTGCAGTTCCAATTCATTGATCTTGCCAGCTCAAAACCTTGAATAGTCTCCAGATCAGAATATTTGTTCAATCATTTCCATACAGTGGCAAAATGTGTTATCGGATGCACAAGGCTAGTACTGCAGTAGCATGTCTGCATGCATCATATTTAATATGTCATGCGAATTCAAAAATATAATGCAAATATTTATGCACTGGAGAAATGTGTTGTCGGATGGTCTTCGGAGTAGTAAGTAGCAAATTTTGTATCATCTTGTGAATTACAGAAGAGGGGTAATAATTGAAAAAAACTACCTAATGTTAGTTGCACTTGTACGTGTACTTTGACTACAGCAATGATCTTACCCAGCTCATAACCTCAAGCCCTTAATTAGTAATTAGTCGGTGATCGGTCAAATATACAACTATATGTGGATCCCCTGTTCTCATCTAAAGAATACTTTTAAATGTATCTGCATGTGGCTTGTGTTTGGTATATTTGTGGTCAAGTGTATCTTCATGTGGCTAATAAGCCTGCTTGTTGGCTATTCTTTTTCATGTATTAATCATATTTACAATTCACAAGTTAAATTCTGCTCATTTGCTCCATGGCAGGAAGTTGTGCAGTTACAGCCTGAATGTTTGATCCTGGAAGGAACCTTGGAGGCATCTTGCTGCTTTGGAGAAGAAATGGATTCATGTGTGGTACTAATTTCTTTTTAGATGAAAACATTGGTACCTAACTTGGATTGTGTGTTTACGGAAGCTTGGATGCCACTGAACCTGAATGGATTAATGTATGTGTGCGTATGATGAATGCACCGATATGAATAAGATCCGTGGCGGCTAACAATCAGGAAAAATCGTCACAGATATTCCTGCTAAAACCTGATGAGATAAATTTTTCTTGACGATACAGGAAGTGCCGTAGGGAATTACGTTCCTGTTTGTTAACCGTCCGGCAAATGGGATTTGAGCATCCTCGTTTTTTGGTATTTTTTCTATCAGTTTAAAGGATCAAGATGGTAATCAAGGGATGAATGATCCTAAATAAAATTTTTTCACTTAAAATTGTTCACCTAAGCCTTCAAAGAAAATACTCAAAGGGAGTCACTACTATAAAACAGTACATAGATGACATTCTTTCTGGCGGTTTTTTTGGAACTATCACAAATAGTATTATCAGTGACGTTTTTTTTTAAAAAAAATGATGGGAAGACTATTTGTGACGGTTTTTATTTAGAACCGTCGTAAATAATGCATTATCAGAGGCGGTTTTTCTTTGGAACCGTCACAAATACATCTGTGGCGGTTTTAGCCAAAACCGCCACTAATAATATGAGCTTCTGTGGTGGTTTTTGGCTAAAACCGCCACTGATAATATTATCTGTGGCGGTTTTAATTTGAAACTGCCACAAATAATAAAAAATATTTTTTTTAAATATTGCTAATTATCTCTCCTGCCTTCTAATTAGAAAGAATTGAAATTAAATAATATTACATTTGAAATAATTGGAACTAATATTCTATTATAATAATTGAAAAGAACGACCAAAACAGATTCAAAACTTCGGAGGCCGTTTTGAGGTCCTAAACGATCTTTTTTTGGAATTCCGTCACCGCGCACGCACTCATACAAATAGCAGGATCCGACCATCTGATTTTCGCACGCTTATAAAATTTGGGTGCTACTTTTCGTTATCTTTTCAATGAGACAAAGAATGTCCCGATCGGAGTTACGAGTCAAAAGTTATGGCTATTTTAACAAGAGTGCTCGGATTTCCTATTTGGAAATTATAATCGGTGCCCAAAAGAATATAATTGAAGAGCTCGTCGTGTGATGATTCTGAAAAGTATAAGAACACCAAAATTGAAGATACGAGTCAAAAGTTATCGTGTTTTTACAAGTTTCATTAATAGTAATGACATATATATTGCAAGCATAATTAATAGTCAAAAGTATGGAAAATGAATTTGAAAGTTTTAAATTTTGCTAATTACCTCTATAGTTTGCTAATTTGAAATAATTGGAAATCAGTATTCGAGTGCTTCACGGGGTTAAGGGGAGAAGGGACACATTATATGTCGAATGTGATCATACTACTACTAAATTACTTGTCGGGGACTGGAAAAACCTCTGACAAGTCAACACACGGTCAACAGGGTCCCTAGCTCGGGGCGAAGCAACAAGGGGCCTCGATCAAGACCTAAGCAACGCTGATATCCGCACGACTTCAAGCTCGGGCGGCAGGGGGGTCCTGTCCCCGCACGACCTCGACCTTGGCTGGAGGGAGTGTGTTTACTCGGCGGTTACCAAGTCCAAAGTTCTCGGAGTCAAGGCAGACGTGGGCGCCAGATTCGCGACGGTTGCAGCATGTCTTCAATGCACGCCGTGCACGTCTCCGTGAATCTCTCCCGGTCGTTTCTGACAACGGCTAGGAGGGGTATAAAGTCTCCTGAAGCAGAGCGTTAAAGGACATCGACGCACTAGCTATAGACCAGTAGACATAATCAGAACGCTCAAGCCCGAGCTGTAACCCCCTCCCTATACACTCGATTAGTGAATTCCTCCGCCTCGAGAAAAGGCGGGCGTAAATTTGTTACCCTCGTGGGGCTCGAACACATATAATCTGCTTTGTCTCACCTTTCGACGCCTCGCCTCGACCTCGTCCACACCATTGTTGAGAGCGCTTCTTGGAATCCTCGTTCACACCAATCCTTTTCACTTTTGTGGTCGAGCGATCCCGATCGTCGACGGTGGCACCCACCGTGGGGCCTGAGAGCTTCGTTCAACCGGAAGAAGTCCCAGATTTTCGAGGTATGGCATCCTCTGCAGCAGCGCGTTCCGCGAGCTTCGAGGTTGAATCGGCCCCGAGCATGGAAGTTCCGTCCTGTTCTCCCCTCTCGCCACTCTGAAATCGATTCGTACTCATGGCGCTAGCCATGGCGTGGAGCGTCGAGGAGGGCGTAGCTCAAGACCTCGATGATGCTCGCCGGATGGCCCAGGTAGACATCAACCAGGCCATAAGCGCCCTCCATGAGAGGAGCTTGAGAGGATTGGAGCGTCTTTGGGATGCTCGGACTCCCCTACTCGGCGGCGCCTCCGCAATCGCGACGCAGTCATGATCGATCCAGCGCATCCGACGCCGGGTGCATTCGCCGAGCTCTCGTGAGCGAAGCTTGACAAAGCGGCTACGAAGCCATGTTGTCCAAACACCGAGCCCCTGCTGGGTCCCGGTCGTTGAGGAGCGACGGTAGCTCCTGGCGCAGGCGCCAACGCCTCCGACGGTCTCCTGCGCGCCGGCAGTCTCGAGACCTGTCCCGTACACCGCCTCGTCGTCGCTCCCCGAGTGTGACTCGACGGGCGAGAATGCGGCGGCAACCAGCGTCTGATGACTCTCGCTCTAGCAGCGGCACGTCAGGCCTTTCTCTTGACGTCCCACCAAGGCGCCAGCGGGTCCACGAGCGCCTATAGTACCTCCCGGGTGATGCTCGGGCCCATCGCCGCGACCGTCGAGGTTGCAGGGCGGGACGCCAAAGCGATTGGGAATCCAACTCCAGCAGCAGTGAGGACCTTCCCAGGCACGCCCCTATCTCGGCATACGGCTGCGCAGCGTACTCCGACGACCTTCGGCGGGTGCGATGGCCGGCTCGCTTCAAGCCCGCATTGATCGAGCGGTTCGACGGGACAAAGAACCCTGACGAATTCCTCTCGATCTACACCACTGCCATCCTGGCCGCGGGAGGCGACGAGTACGTAATGGCCAACTACCTCCCTACCGTCTTGGACGGTGCCGCACCTGGCTCTTTAACGAAGCCTGGCACTTTTCGCTCATGGCGCCAAATTCAGGCGCCCTCGCTCAAACTTCAGAGCTACTACGGCGGCCGGAGAGAAAGACACGGATCGAAAGTTATCTAGGGTAAGAACGAACCTCTTCGCGACTTCGTTCGACGGTTCATCCGCACTAGGAATCTGATCTCTAGTGTGTCCGACGAGGCGTGATCAAGGCCTTCAAGTTCGCGTCGCGACGGCGCCTCATCGAACACAGGAGATTACAACAAGCTCACGTCGGCAAGCTCTTTCGCATGGCGGGCGCTTCGTGACGCGACGTCATGCGTCCACGAGGCTCGGCCCCCAAGAAGCGAAAGAGGAACCGCAAGCGCGATGGTGGCTGACCTCGGGTGACTATTTCGGCGGACGGTCACCGCGAGGTCATGGAGGTGCGGGTTCGGCCCAGGAGGGACCCCGCTCTCAGCGCAATCGGCCTCGATCTCAGCAGGCGCCACGCCGACCTCGGCAGGAGGATTGCCAGTTTGGGTTGTGGCAGACGGACGACCGCTCGCAGGGTCCCGAGGGGCGACCTCGGTTTGATGAAGGCAAGTTCTGTTTGTTCCACAGGGCTCCGGGCCACGACCTGCGAGGCTACAGGGCCTGGCTGGCCAAGCTAGAGGCTTTCTATGACGGGCGGGAGATGCCCGTGCTCGAGGAGGAGATCAACCCGATAGGGTTAACATCGAGAGGACAGGCCGATCTCGACACAGAGTTCAGCAAAGCGGCACGGATCGGCGTCATCTTCGGGCTCTTGGTATGTCGGTACCCCAAGCGAGATCAAGGATGCGTCTGGCGTGGTCTATCGAGCCACCACCGGAATCTCGCGACCGACCGCAAGTGGGCGGGGCACGCGATCACCTTTACGCAAGAGGATGCCCCCAAGGTATGTCTAAAGATCTCAAGATCGCTACTGTCGTGACCCGACCATTAGTAACACCTTGGCTCGGGCGGGTTATGGTCGATGGGGGCAGCTCCTCAACTTGTGGCGGCTAGCGACTCGATCGGATGTAGATCCCGATCGAAGGTCAAGAATATCGCGATTCCATTTTTGGGATCGTGCCCAAATTCGACCACCCCTTGGGGACGGTGGTCTGCCGTCACCTGTCGGCACCTCGGACAACTTCCGCACCGAATGATCACCTTGAGGTGGTGAAGGAGATCTTCCTTAACGCCATCCTTGGCCGCCCAAACTTTGGTCGAGGTTCATGGTGGCGAACCACTACTGACCACCGCCGCATGAAGCTCGAGGACTGGTGGCGTCATCACCGTCTTGAGGCGACCTCAAGACGGCGTCTGACTCACGAGACCCGAGCCTTGGCCTCGCCCGCATCTTTGCCTCGTAAGCGATCATCCAGTGGGAGACTCTACGAAGGTGTCTTGCGCTCGAGGAGGGGGGACCCCTCCAGGTGCGTCCACGTCTCGACCGAGCTAAGTTCCAAATAGGAACTCGAGCTCGTCACCTTCCTCCGCGCCAACAAAGACATATTTGCTTGGGAACCGGCGGACATGCCGGGTGTTCCGAGGGAGGTGGTCGAGCATCGATTGCAGGTGCGGCCCGACTGCCGGCCCGTGCGCCAGAAGTTGTGGCGCTTCTCTCCCGAGAAGGTCTCCATAATCAAGGAGAACCTTGACAAATGTTGTTGAAGGCCGGCTTCATTCGTGAGATCGATTACTCCGAATGGCTGGCCAACCCGTCATTGTGCGGAAGAAAGGCGGAAGTGGAGGATGTGCGTGGATCACACAGGTTGAACTTCGTCATGCCCAAAGGATAACTTCCTCTCGGCGCATCGACCGGATAAATCGACTCACAGATGAATGCCAAGGCTGCTGAGCTTCGGGCGCAATGCGGGTACCACGGATCAAAATTGTCGGTCGGACGACGAAAGTAAGACGTCGTTCATCACGCCGTTCGGGACCTATTACTACACGACCATGTCGTTTGGTCTCCGCAATGCCGGTGCGACCTTCCAGCGCCTGATGACCAAGACGTTCGAGACCCAGATCGGCCGCAACCTCGAGGTCTACATGGACGACATCATCGTCAAGAGCTCCACTGAAGCCAGCCACGTTCAGGATCTTGAGGAGACCTTCACCAACCTGAACAAGCACAAGATCAAGCTCAATCCGGAGAAGTGCGTGTTCGGCGCCGCCTCTGGGAAGGTGCTCGGCTACATGATCAGGGGCTCAGGGGTCGGCCCGAACCCAGAGAAGATCGAGGCAATAGAAAAGATGGCTCCTCCGAGTTCGGTAAAGCAGGTGTAGTGCCTCACCGGACGCATGATCGCCCTCAGCCGATTCATCTCGAGGCTCGGCGAGCGCAGGCTGCCTTTCTTCAAGGCTTTGCGCAAGCACGGGGGCTTCGAGTGGACGTCCGAGGCTCAGCGGTCCTTCAATGAATTGAAGGTATATCTGTCAACCCCGCCCTTACTTACGACCTCGCAGCCAGGCGAGAAGTTGCTGCTCTATCTCGCAGCCACCACCCAGCCGTCGTGGCCCCGTAGCCGAGAGAGACACCTGCAAAGACCCGATCTACTACGTTAGCGAGGTCCTTCATGGGCCAAAAGAGCGCTACCCTTAGGTTCAGAAGTTCCTATATGCCCTCCTCATGGCTTCGCGCAAGTTTCGGCACTACTTCGTGCTCACTCGTGGTCGCCCCGAGCAACTTCCGCCGGGAGATCTTGAGGAATCTAGAGGTGGAGGACGACGCCAAGTGGGCCATGGAGCTAGCCATTTTCGACCTCCGGTTAAGTGGCGTGCCTGACCATTAAGTCGCAGTCTTTGGGTCGACCGTGGTCGAACAGATTTGCGCAATGGCCCCGAGCTCGAGGTCGATGAGGAGAAGCCTGGTCATGTACTTGACGGCCACCAGACTTCAAGCGCGGGGTGGAATCCTCATTCTCACCCTTGAGCGACCGAGGTACGTGGTTCGCTTTGATTCAAGCGACAAACAATGCAGTGAGTATGAGGCTCTTTTGGCGGGCTCCGAGCTTGCAAGGCGCCGGTGTTATTGGTTGGTCGTCAAGGCGATTCGCGGCTCGCCATCAACCGGGCTCAATAAGAGCTACCAAGGTTTCGGAAGATTCAATGGCCAAGTACCTCACCGAGGCGTGCAAGATGGAGAAGTGGTTCCAGAACCTGGAGATCACGCATGTGGCGCGGAAGGACAACTCCGACGCAGATTTCCCTCAAGCTCGGGTCGTCGGACGCACGAAGTCCCTCATGATGTGATCACGAAACCCTAGCGTCTCCTCCATCTCCGACCAAGGGGCCTTATGCGCCTTCGCCGAAGGTGTTCCTCGTGGGCGAGCCGATCCATCGCTTCTGGCGACGGTGAGCTCCGGCCGAGAGCCATGAAAGGAGCAGATCGTTACCGGGCGAAGCTCAGATAAACTTCGTGGGCGGCAAGCTTTATCGCCGGAATGTTTCCAGCATCCTAACGGCGTGTCACCGCAGAGGAGGTAAGTACTGCTACATGACATTCATTCAGTGCGTGTGGGGCACACTCTTCTTCGAGACCATGGTCGGGAAGGCTTTCCGCATGGAGTTCTACTGGCCTATGGCACTCCAGGACGCGCGCAACATTGTCCGCACCTGTCGAGCTTGCCAGTTCCATGCTCGGAAGTCGCATCAGCCTGCCTACGCGCTCCAGACTATCCCACTCGCTTGGCCTTTCTCGACCTGGGGGCTGGACATCCTCGACCCCTTCCCGCAGGCGACCGGAGGGAGGAAGTTCCTGTTCATCGCCATCGATACCTTCACCAAATGGATCGAAGCCGAACCCGTCTCGACCATCACGGCTCGCACGGCGGTCAAGTTCTTCTGCCTGTTCGTGGTCGCCAGGTATGGGGTTCCATGCAGAATCATCACTGACAATGGAACATAATTTACTAGTGAGCTGTTCCAGGAGTACTGTGAAGACATAGGCACCAAAGTATGCTATGCTTCGGTCGCCCATCCGCAGAGCAGTGGAGCACGCCAATGGACAAATTGTTCAAGACATCAAAAAGCGGGTATCAGATGAGCTCGAACGACACGGCCAGACCTGGGTGGACGAACTTCCCACCGTCTTATGGTCCATTCGTACCATAACCAGCCGTGCGACGGGGTCCACACCCTTCCGGCTTGTGTTCGCATCGGCCGCCCCGCCTCCAGAGGTCTGGCTGGCTCCGCCAGGTCGACTTGGTCAATCAGATCGACCTCGAGCAAGAACGGTCCCTTGACCTTACCCTGGCGGAAGAAGTAAGATGCCGTGCACTGCTACGATCGGCGCTACTACCGCAAGCTCTTCGCAGACATGCGTCTCGTCCAGATGACCTAGGAGCTCCTTATTGGGGACTTAGCCTCGAGACGGATTCGAGCTCGCCCAACACCAACAAGTTATCCCCATGGGAGGGCCCTATAGAGTTGTTTCAATAGATCGCACGGGCTTACTAGGCTAGCGTTGTTCGATGGCAGAGAGCTCTCTAGCTCGTGGAATATTGATCAGCTCCGAAAATTCTATGTGTAACCCTTTTACCTCAATTTTCAATGAAGCTCTTGTTCAATTGTCATGGTTGGTCTTTGTGCAAATTTTCCGTTCTATATTTTGTGTCGGCTCGAGTTTGAAGCCTCTTTGAGTCCGACCTACGGACGAGCGCGCTTGCTCTTGGCCCAGGTGTCGGGGGCTTAAACTTCACCCCCAGAGGTCGGGCTACTTGTAAGCTGAACCTCTTCGCATCAATGCTCCCTCTGCGTTAGGGTTTGAACTAAGCCCGTGACCAGGTCCAACGAGCAAGACGCAAATCGTTGTCATGACTCGATATCCTCACTCTAGGCCCTGAGTTTTTCCTCATGCACCCATGTTATGCTCCCTGTGGGCCTTTTTCGCTCTTGCAGGGCTTGGTCTCTACATGTTTTCTAACTTGCGCCCAAGGCCGGCGTTGCTCGACCTTGAGCCCAACGGGGGTTGGATAGGATATGCCACGACCAGAAAAGGCTCAGTGCACAATTAAGGAAAAAAATATTTGATCGGGAAATGATGAAGCAAACCAAGACACAAAAACCATTTCTTGCCAAAATAATGTCGTTCCATTGAGCCTTTTTTCTTACAAACGATCTTGTTTACAGGAAGACTAGCCCTATCTACAGGTTGGCCATCTCTCGCGCGAGCTTCTCCTGCTCTAGTTCGGCGACCTTGGCCTTCAAGGTCGAGAGCTCGCCTTGGAGTCAGAGGGCTTCGGTTGAGGCTTCGGCGGCGCGGCGGCGTTTTTCTTGAAGCTGGGCCAAGGCGTTCTTCGCCGTCTTGCTCGCCCTACCCAGCTTCTCCTCGAGCTCCTTGGCCTCAAGCTCGGGGGAGGCCCTTGACACGGCAACTGCCTGGTCCGCAGCGGCCTTGTGTAGTTCTTCGGCCCTAACTCGCTTAGCTTCGAGCGCCTTGGTCGACCTCGCGCGCTCATCCTCGAGGGACTTAGTCGCGTGGTCCCGCTCCGCGGCGATGGCCCGCTCCAGCTCGGACTTGTGGGAGGCTTCGAGTGTCTTCACCACCTTGCGGAGGCCGGCGATCTCGTTGGAGTCGTCTGCTACCTTTTGCGCGGCCTCCTCTCGCTCGGCTTGCAGGTCCTCCACGAGCTTGGAGCGCGCCGTCTCCCGGTCCTCCAGCACATCGAGCAAGGCCCTCAGCCCGTCAGAATGCGTTTGAAGGCCTTGCAGCCCTCGGGTGACTAAGCCGATGGCCTGCGGGGCTCAAAGGATCAACATGGCACTCGTCGAAAGAACGAGAGAGAAGAAGGAAAACGGCAAAGTTCGAGCTAAGGTTCGGAGAAAACTCATGTACCTAGGCAAGACGGCCCTCGAAGAGCGTACGGGAATACGCTGACAGGAATCGCCCAAGCGACGCCTAGGGCGATTCCGTCCACCGTTGCAGCATTGGGACTCGGGGTGCGTGATGAGGACATCACCAGCATGGATACAATCAGTGTGACCGCTGCCCCTCCTTCCTCTCCGGCGCTCCAACGACTACCGAGCGTTGCTCCATCTTCGACACATACGATCGACGCTGAAGCATCTTAAATGCCGCCAACAGGCCTTAATCCAAAAGCTCAGCTATTCAAGTCCACATCAATAGATAAGGGCCTCAATCACACACCCCGAGGACAGCCCACGTGTCAAGGAAGGCCCATATGGAAGCCCAAGATGTCAAAAAGCCCGGTTCGGCCATCCAGCAAAGCCAACTTCAAACGGGCATAACTCGGGCTCCGGACTCCGTTTTCAGCGTCGACCACCCGCTTGAAAGCTTAGGAGATAAGCTTTCCAATGGATCTAGCCCCACTTCCAAATTCACTCCAGAACGACAGGAAAATGCGGAACAATGTCACGGGCCAGAAATTCAGGGGTCTGCATCACCCACTTTTTAGCCTATGGCCCATGTATCTTAGGGTTTTGGTGGCCACCGCTGTTTTGGCTGCCCTACACCTCTTGCCGCCGCTATATATGTGGCCGCCCGTTCTTTTACGCTTAGGTTTTGTTGTGTTTTGGTAGACCCCTTGTGCGTCCCTCCTCGTGTTCGCGTGTGTCGACTAGACCACCCGTGATGAGAAACGGAATCTCACCCTTGTATCTTTGAGATTATTGGATTGGAATTGCTCTCACCTTGTTCTTGCATGTTCTCGGTTGTAGCAGGTACAAGGATCGATCGGGTCTTTGATTCGGTTGATCGCCTCGTGTGGTGACGTTGCGATTGCTTGGTTGCTGATCTCGTGGTTAGTTGCCGATCCATCTACTTCGTGCACTATCAAACCAACGTATCGTTCTCATCAGAAGATCGAGCCGACCTAGTGCGCATCAAGTGGTATCAGAGCGACAGTTGCCTGGTGAGAACACCCTTATCCTTATTTAGTTCTTGTTCATCCTAGAGTCCAGAAAATAGCCACAAAAAAATTCTGTTTGGCGTGTGTTTGATCTAATCCGAGCCCCTTTTGGCCTTTACTATTACTACCTAGTTTAATTCTTGTTGAATTTGCGTTGCATCGTCGTGTCATTGCTGGTCTTAGTGTTTTGATCTTTAGAGTTTCGAGTTCTTGCCACGTTCTTGTCACCGAGTTGAACTCCATCGCGTCGTCGCGTCTAATTCGGTTCCTCCTTTGTCCAGTTCGGTATTTTGATCATAACTCCCTCATACGAACTCGGATTTTGCTGTTCTTGTACTTTCCTGAAAGCTTGAGAAATTATCTACAACTTTGTCCATTGTGAAACTTTCTAGAAACGCCGTCTTCTTGCCCAAAATCCCGTCGGATTGGAATCTGTTTTCGTCTTGAATTTTCTGAGCAGTCTGTATTTCGGGGTCAATATCTCTGGCTTCCCTTATCCAAAATAGACGTTCCATATATGCAAATTGATCAGCTCGAAAAGATCTACAACTTTCCAGTTATACGTTTTTGCATTGGAAGCCAATAAAAACCCGAAAACAGCGTTTGAAGTTTCAGCATAGTAGATCTGTTTTGCAGCAGGAAAATTTTTGAGTTGTAATTCATCATATGTGCCATTTTGATATAAAAGAAAGAAAAAAAAAATAAGAAAAGGCAAGTGCATATAAAAGAGCCGCACTATAAGGTGGAAAAGAAGCCCTAGCTATTTGCTTGTGTCTGTGGTCATTCAGTTGCTATTTCGTGACTTCATTGGTGTCCGCTCGCGTCTCTAGTACGGTCTAGCCTAGGACCAGCATAGTACCGTCACTGAACGTTCTTTCAACTTGTTTTGGCTAGTGTGGTTCTAGTATATCCTTTGCTACATATTATACCTGTCCAAGCTCCACTTACTATTAACCATAGGAAAAGCACCTTGCAATTGCTTTGTCACCCCCGAAAGTCTGATTACCATCATTCCTCGATTGAACCTTGAAAAGTCAGCAGGTAAGAACTGGTAAGAACTTGGTGTGAGCTTGAGCGTGTGAGATCCTCCACTGTCCACATATTAGTAGATAGGAATATACATTTTTGCGTGTATTTTTCTTGTCTACCACTAATAATGGCAGGTCCACGAAAGAACGATGATCTATACTTCGAGGATGATCCAAGCATTCCGCCAAGAATAAAGAAATATATGCGGAAACTTAATCATGAGTTTGAGAAAAGAGAAGAAATTGAAAGAAAAAAACACAGTGAGTTCATGGAAAAATGGCGAAATGGAGAATTAAAAAATGAAAAGGTCGAGCATGGGACTATCCCTTTGACCAAGAATGAGAAGGAACTATTGAAGAAAGAAGTCAAGCCTACACAATCTAAGAAGAAGGATAGTAAGTGTATTTCAATATGTAACGATAAGAATGTGCTTGCTATTCTGCGACTAACCCCAGAGGCAAGAATGATCAAGATGGTGTGCACCGAGTCTGCTGCAATGACGGACAACTACATGAGCCTCATGTCTCATCGCCTACTTAGTGCACCGGTGGAGCATGCCAATGAAACTCAACGCAACAACTTATTCCAAACTAAGTTTGTTGTGCAAGAACGCGCGATACACGTCATCATTGATGGAGGAAACTGTAGCAACCTCGCAAGTCTACACATGGTCGAGAAACTTGGCTTGACCACGACTCCACTTCAAAGAACCTTACTCAATGGAATGATTCAACTCAATTGGTAAGGTTCAGTAACACAAAGCTGTGCAAGTTCCTGTCTCCATTGGTTCATACCATGATCATGTTTGTTGTGATGTCATACCTATGGAATCATGTTCACTTTTATTAGGTAGACCTTGGTTATATGATGTTGATGCTATTCACTATGGTAGAACCAATCAATATACTTTCAAGTTTAATGGAAAGAAATTGGTTTTGAATCCAATGACTCTATTTGAGCTAGCCAAAATTAATGCAAAAAGAACTAATGGTAAAAAATATGAGGATGACAAACTTGTTAGTGGTGTACAACAATCTAAACCAATGTTCAAGAAAGAAATTCTTTTAAATAAGATTATTTCCTCACATGATATTGCTTTGCGACATCATTTCCTTGCCTCCTGTTGCCACTAACTTTTGCGGGATCATGAGAAGGAGTCGAGGGCGACTCCAATTCAAGAAGGGAGGATGATGAGGACATCACCAGCATGGATACAACCAGTGTGACCGCTGCCCTCCTTCCTCTCGGCCGCTCCAACGACTACCGACGTTGCTCCATCTTCGACACATCACGATCGACGCTGCGGCATCTTAAATCGCCAACAGGCCTTAATCCAAAAGCTCAGCTATTCAAGTCCACATCAATAGATAAGGGCCTCAATCACACACCCCAAGGACAGCCCACGCGTCAAGGAAGGCCCATATGGAAGCCCAAGATGTCAAAAAGCCCGGTTCGGCCATCCAGCAACAGCCAACTTCAAACGGGCATAACTCGGGCTCCCGGACTCCGTTTTCAGCGTGCGACCACCCGTTTGAAAGCTTAGGAGATAATCTTTCCAATGGATCTAGCCCCACTTCCAAATTCACTCCAGAACGACAGGAAAATGCAAAACAATGTCATGGGCCAGAAATTCAGGGTGCTGCATCACCCCACTTTTGGGCCTATGGCCCATGTATCTTAGGGTTTTGGTGGCCACCGCTGTTTTGGCTGCCCTACACCTCTTGGCCGCCGCTATATATGTGGCCGCCGCCGTTCTTTTTTACGCTTAGGTTTTGTTGTGTTTTGGTAGACCCTTGTCGTCCCTCCTCGTGTTGGCGTGTGTCGACTAGACCACCCGTGGCGAAAAGAATCTCACCCTTGTATCTTTGAGATTATTGGATTGGAATTGCTCTCACCTTGTTCTTGCATGTTCTCGGTTGCAGCGGTACAAGGATCGTCGAGTCTTTGATTCGGTTGATCGCCTCGTGTGGTGACGCTTGCGATTGCTTGGTTGCTGATCTCGTGGTTAGTTGCCGATCCATCTACTTCGTGCACTATCAAACCGACGTATCGTTCTCATCAGAAGATCGGGCCGACCTAGTGCGCATTAGTGCGACCTTCGGGCGCTCTGTCATGGGCGTCTGCGTCTCGAGCTTCCTCCTCAAGGGGGCATGACTCGCCCCCACGCTCTTTCCCGGTGGCGGCTTCGTCCCCCACAGCTGGAGGGTCTCTAGCCTCTTCCTCAGCGGTGGACCTGGCCTGGTCCATGGCTCGGACCTCCGCGCTCGCCGCGGCTGGGGCGTCTTCAGGATCGGTGGCGAGTCACGGCACCACGCGATCAGGCGACCTCGGCCGTCGTGGCAAAGCGCAGCCGGCGCCATCTTCTTCGGGCGACCTCGGTGGTCGGCGTCGTCTTGGCGTTTACCATGGGGTGCCATAGTTTTCGCTGGTCGCTGGGAGGACCTCTTCTTCGTCTGGGTCGTCGAGCCCTTGGTCGAACTTCAGCGACGGAGCTCGCCTCTGGGGGCTCAAGGATCTGCGTCCCGGATCGAGGTCGTGGGCGCCGGCCGTGTCTGCCTCCTCTTCCTCATCGGACCCGAACTCGCCCTGGACAATAGTCATTGTCAATATGGGCAAGAGTTGAGTTTGGACACTCAAGGTCTGCGATTAAGAGCGACTACTAAGCTAAACAGGTACAAGGACCAAAAGCAAATGAAGGGTTGGAAACCTACAGGTCGTGATCTTCGTTTGTGGGAGGTGGCGAGACCCTGAACCCCGAGGTCGGCGCTCCTTCAGGTCCCCAGTTTGGGACCTTAGGGCCCACGGTGGCTCTGAGCCCCCCTACAGAAGTCCGGGGCCCCTTCTTGGGACCCTTGGGCGCTGAGGACTCGAAGACACAGTGGCGGGCCCGTGCTCATTCTTTGCAAGAAAGACATGTCAGGAAATGAGGAAGCGCGAGCATAAGCTCGGAGGCTCGACCATGGGTGTTCTTACTGTTGCGTGGGCGGCCCATTCAACGTGGGGCTTTTTCCCCCGACGGTCGTCTGCTTTGCTCCGGGCGGCTTCTTCTTCCCCTTCTTACTCTTGCCCCCACCGGCGGTGGAGCGACCTCTTTCTTTGTCTCAGCGCCTCGATGGTCTGCGAGCACAACAAACGATCAGGGAAAGGCACCGATGGTGTACAAACTGAAGAGCAGCTTGTGAGCGCTTACCTCGCCTTCGGGCGCGATATGTTCTTCGGACACGAGTGTCGAGGTGTAGTCGTCGCGCCTTTCGAACATCTCATTCATCTGGCGGCGACCTAGGATTCCGCCGATCTTTGCAAAAAGCAAACCGTCGGGAAGGACCGAAGATCGATCGGGCAAGTCCTCAGAGCAGAAGGGCGTCTGTAAGTACCCTCACGGGTCATGCCGTCGCGCCCGGTGATCTCGTAGAACGGGTGTTCCCTCTTCTGAAGGGGGAAGACCCAGTTCCTCAAGAATGACGATCGCTTTGCCCGTAAGGCGTGCATGGCGCAGATGTGTATGGTGGCGATGGCCTCTTCGTCGACCTCCAGGTCATCCGCCTCCGGGGTCTCCTTCCCGGTGATGGGGGTTCCATCGAAAGACAGCGCACCGGTCGAGCCCTTCTTCAGGTAGAACCACCGCTCGGTCCAGGTCGACCCAAGCTCTTGCCACGACCTTGAGCCTCGGGGGCTAGCTGTCGGGGACTAGAAAAACCTCTGACAAGTCAACTCACGGTCAATAGGGTCCCTAGCTCGGGGCGAAGCAGCAAGGGGCCTCGACCAAGACCTAAGCAACGCTGATATCCGCACGACTTCAAGCTCGGGTGGCAGGGGGGTCCTGTCCCCGCACGACCTCGACCTTGGCTGGAGGGAGTGTGTTTACTTGGCGGTTACCAAGGCCGAAGTTCTCGGAGTCAAGGCAAACGTGGGCGCCAGATCCACGATGGTTGCAGCATGTCTTCAATGCACGTCGTGCACGTCTCCGGGAATCTCTCCCGGCCGTTTCTGGCAACGGCTAGGAGGGGTATAAAGTCTCCTGAAGGAGAGCGGCAAAGGACATCGACGCACTAGGTATAAACCAGTAGACATAATCAGAACGCTCAAGCCCAAGCTGTAATCCCCTCCCTGTACACTCGATTAGTGAATTCCTCTGCCTCAGGAGAAGACTGGACGTAGAGCTGTTACCCTCGTGGGGGCTCGAACCAGTATAATCTGCTGTCTCCTGCTCGCTGACGCCTCGCCCCGACCTACGTCCACACCATTGTTGAGCGAAGCGCTTCTTGGGTCCCTCGTTCACACCGATCTCCTTTTCACTTTTGCGGTCAGGCGATCCCGATCATCGACAGTACTGGATCTTATAAGAATTCTGAAGTCAAGTGTGCTTGGACGAGAGTAGAAATAGGATAGGTGATCTCTTGGGAAGTCCTTGTGTGATGTTAAAAACGTCCGGATCCAATCAGAATTCTAAAATTGAGCGTTCTTGGGCGAGAGAAGTAATATGATGGATGATCTCCTGGTAAGTTGTCCCTAATTTAGTGTTTTTAAACTGCCAACTAGCCAAAAACCGTTAATGATAATGTTATTAGTGACGGTTCTAGCCAAAAACCGCCACTAATACTGTTATCAGTGACGGTTCAAAAACTGTCATTGATAATCCCCCGATTATCAGTGGTGGTCCACCGATGACAGTTATGAACCGTCACTGATGTGTATTTTTTTAGCAGTGAGTAAATGAGAAGGAGCGGTAGCATTGAGTCCAAAAGCAGCAGCAAGAATAGATCCTGAAAATAGCTTGACTCAAAAGGAAATTTTGAAGAATCTTTTGATCGGCCGGATAAAAACGCACGAAACTTGATAGATGTACTCCTAAGTATGTTAGGAATTTATTCCAACTTTCAGTCGTAAGGATTGACATCGAAGGTCAAACCTTTTTCACTTTGAAGGAAGAACACACTAAATTTGAGCAAAACTCAAGAAATTGATCTTAGACTTACTCGTGTGGTTTTGATGATCAAGATGATCTTGGATAACCTCTCACACATCCCAGTAAGCACGAACACAAGTCAAAAACTTCACAAACACAAGATTGGTTTATTGCAAGAAAAATGGGATATGATCTAAAAGAAAATTCATCCAACAATAATCATCCTTGGTATAAGAAACAAAAGTATGTAGAAGGAGGGGAGGCAATTCCAAATTGTATAAATATAAATTGCAAGAAAGTAAGTGCGGAATTTAAGACATAATGTAAATGCGTAAGGTAAATCCAAACATAAGAGAAAGTGTTTTGGATTTCTGGAAGGGAGGTTTACAAAGCCTCACAACAAAGTGGGCAAAGCTCAAGTGAGCACAAAAACCTCAAAAACCTTCAAGAGGGGAAAGACTACCCCTACCCCTCTATTTATACCACTCTTGAGTCACCCTCCACATTGGATGAGTTTCTTCTACTCTAAGAACCACTATCAAGAGTTAGAATTGATTCATTCACTCATACATAGGCTAATCCAAAATCCACACACATAACAGGTTTTTGCATACTTTCAAGGTATACTAACTAGACCCGCTACTCTATCTTCTAGACTATGATTCAACACCCTTCTTGATCTGAGCAGCTCTTAGCTAACATCTCATCCATTCCTTGTCTTCTAGGTTTGCACCGACTCCGTCTTCGATTATCTTCGGCGATCCTCGACCGTCTGGACCTCATACACACCTCACTTATTCCCGATCATCCTCCGCCTCACTATGATCTAGCACCGTTGTCTTGCAACCATCAAAAATAAGGAAAACACATAACATAATATTGTCCAAAATGATATGTAATAAATCTTACATAAATTCAAAATGCATATCCCAAGTACATCGAGTAACTCTGCTCAGAGTCGAGTCGATCAGTCGACATTGAGTAACTTGTGGCTAACCCAAGGACTCGAGATAGGCTGATGGCAGGGCGCTCGACCTGGCAACATCCCTACTTGATACTTAGCGATTCCCAATCTACTCGAAATATTTGACCACAAGTCGGCGGGGCATTATTCAACCAAGCTAGAACTTGGCAGTAATCGACCAAGCATCTGCTCGATTTGCCAACATCCCTACTCAATACTTAGAGATTCCCAATCTACTCGAATCATTTGACTAAAAACCAGTGGGGCATTACTCGACCAAGCCAGAATTTGGCATTAATCGACCAAGCGCTTGAACGAACCCTCCGCAGGGCAGAGTTCATATCTCAACTCAAATTGCTTCAAATTAAAAATTCAATTTAAATCAAATTCAAACTAAAGTATACCAAGCTCAGATTTACTCAAAATATTCATCACCAGTATAAGTAGACCTCCATGTGGTCTTTCACAGTTTTTAGCTGTCGTGAAAGATGCTCTCACGGTAGTGAGCGGAGGCGGCGACAGCGTGTTGCGGCATCGGCTTCAACCAGTTCATATCATGTGAATCTGACGTTATATGGACACTTGAAGTCACGGATGATCTCACGAACAATCTTGATAGGTTGACACTCATGAGAATTACAAGGGAAAGACCATGTTACGCTGCCAATGGTTCGAGTAATGGAAATTTCGATATAGGTAATCTTCTATGGCTGGTCTCTGATGTTTCCTTAACAAATTCTTACATGTTCCTGGAACTAGTAAACAATTGGAAACAAATTCTTACATGTTCCTGGAACTAGTAAACAACTAATCTCAGTTCACATGTTTACATGTAGTAATGATGCCTTTATTGAGTTTCATCTTAATCAATTATTTATCAAGGACCGAGCCACGATGGCTGATGAAATTGTTTGGTCCAGTCTTCCAATGAGAGGGATAACTATGATGGATCGATTTGATGTTGACAACGAGGCTACTTAACTGAGATGATCAAGTCCATCTTGCGATTTCTACAGCTCACCCTTTGATATTATCAACCGTACACCTTTCCTGCAAGCAATCAAGAATCAAACAAAAAATAAATAAGCACAATTTGAATTAGACAATGAAAGATGAGGTTTTATTGAACAATGGGGAGGCCTGAAGTCATTGTAATTAGTCTAATCGACACAAGTACACAACTGATGTTTTCTAAACGAAAAAATAATCTAAACAAGCATAAGGATTAAACATGGTGGCCACAAGGGTTATTAGGATGTGGCAACTAAGGGGGAGCTCTCCTAGCACTACTATAGAATGTTACAACACTATCGCTTCATCTGGGTTAGTTCCTAACTTTTTAGAAAAAAATTGATTGTGATAGATGATTCGACGAGGGTGTAAATAATTAGTGAAAAATCGTAGCAATCGGTTCTCAGGTTAGAATTGATTGTGATGTACGATTAGGCACATCACAATCAGTTTTCACTTAAAAACCGATTGTGATGTGCATGTACCATCCATATCACAATTGGTTTTCAGGTTAAAACTTATTGTTATATTTACATCACAATAGTTTTTAGCCTGAGAACCGATTGTGATGTGGATAGCACATTATAATCGGTTCTGATCGTATAACCGATTGTGATGTGCCTTGCTAGGTTATATAACCTTCGGGCTAAACTCTCCTCTATTGTTATTTTAGAGACAAAAAAATTGCCACCGCCCCAAAAACATAGCATACTCTGGTTAGAAGCAATACTTTGGTGAGAAATTATAAAATCTTCGAGGATGGGTGTTAAGAGGGTAAAGTTGAAGCCCTAACATGAGGAGATTTGCCCTTAATCTTTCCTCATTTGTGGCTTTCTTCAAAATGTGAGCATTCATTCAGATCCCTTCAATTTTGTACTAGGTAATTTGATATGTCAGAGAGAGAGTTTAGGATGCACTGGAATTGTGTGCATCCTATCAGATTTCACACATTTTATTTGATAAACACACATCCATTTATCTTTTAGTATTCTTGTGTTAGTTTGAAAATATTATTACTTTAATATGATAAGTGCTAGAGTTTAGATTACGTAACCTACATTTCCAGTTCAAGGGTGCTTATTTATAAATATGCTAAAATAGTATATTTATAAAAAAACACTTTTTAATTGTTCACATTTTTTAGACAATTCGTAGATATATGGTTCGAGCAAGTTTCTAAGCTATCGTACAGCTATGGAGAAAATTTCAATAGCATATCCATGGTGTTTCTCTAGATACACACCTTTCCGACTTGTTGTCGAGACGTGCATTTGGTGAACAGCGGGGAGATACTACCAAATTTTTTTTGAAGTTGTACAATAGTTTAGGAACTTGCCTTAATCACATATCTTCAAATGGGATCAGGACCTAACCTAGTTAGAGGTTAGGAGTCATCGTTGGTACTTAATTGGTCAACAGATACATGTTTTTTAAGATCATTCAATTTCTCGATTTTGTTAATGCTTCCACCCTTATTTTGTTTCATTGAAGTTGAAAGAATTGCAAGCTTACTACATTAGTGTAAGCGTTTGTTACCGACAATAATGAAAAGGGGCTTCTGTATTTGGACCCAAACTTCGATGGTAGCACAAGAACACCCGATGTATCTGAGTTGGGCTCTCACGATGGAGATAATACCCTAGTCTGTGCTCTTGGAATTATATGTGGCTATTTGTTTCTTGATGAGATATCCTCGCCTTTGAGGTGCCCGCCCCTCCCTTTATATAGTAGAAAAGCGGTTACAATATTGAGTCCTACTCGGATCACTAAGTAGGGGTTCCTATCTGAGCTTCGTATCGGTTGGGATTACAATCATCCCCGCCTAATCTGACTCGGTTTCTTAAACTAGGGTCTATCTGATTCTTCATGCATTGCTCGGCCAAGTAACCTTGACCTTATCCGATCGACATGACCCAAGTTCACCTGTTGGGCCTTGCAGGACTGCTTGGTGGGCCCCGGGACATACATATCCCACAATTAGGTAGTTTGATATTGTTGTTGATGCTTTAAATGTATATCTCCTAACTAAAGTATTGAAAGTTCTTAACTAGCGAAGAAGGTATTGGGAGTAAAATTATATATCTTGGAACCCATCCTCTATTTTGCAAATATAATTAAATGATGTCTTAATATTTGAAATAGCTAGCTAGCTGTCGCTCTGATTTTTTGTTAATTTAGTGTGCGTAGTTTAATTGCAGATGGACCATGATGAATGGATGTATCAGAAAAGTCGTGTGAGTGCTAAATTTCACAAGGGTATTACGGAGTTCAAAAAAGTTGCAGAAGAAGACATGGTGAAGAGGGGTGTAAACTTCATGTATTTCCTAGCTTTGATTACACAAATCTAAGAAGATTTAACAACCCAGCTCAAATTGAAGACCACTTGATTTGATATGGCTTCATGATGAATTACATTTGTTGGATCCATCATAGTGAGATAAGTACTATCTGCCTGGTATGCAACGACGACATGCTAGAACCCAATCATGAGTTGCAACGTAATTTAGAGCAAATGTTACAAGATGTAGAGAGAAGTTATACAGAAAAAGAGTTTGAAAAGTTTGAAAGCTTGATGGAAGATGATGACAAATCGTTACTCTCGGGTTGCAAAGCGGAATACGCCATGTTAGGTTCAATCCTTGTATTGTTCGATACAAATTTCAATGCACTTTTAGTTGTTCTATTGGATGTGCTTCTAGAGGGAAATAAGTTGCCAACAAGCATTTATTAAGTGAATAAGCTACTATGTCTCATGGGAATAGAAATAGAAATGATACATGTATGTCTGAATAATTGTATCTTGTACCGTATAGCACATAAAGAATTGCACGTTCGTCCAGTTTGTGGTGTACCCCAATACAAATAAAAGGAGAAGTGTAATTATAAGAAGTGTAAGAGCCGGAGCGATAATGGTGAAGAGGTGAACAAAGGGGCACCAACCAAAGTATTGTGGTAGTTGCCCATCATTCTTGATGAGGACATCACTCCAATGCATACGCCCGAGACTCCTCCAGTTGTGATGCAAGGACCCATCACAAGAGCACGAGCACGGCAATTGAATCAACAGTGAGCTCGTTCCTAAGTGCCGTCTTGATACTTGTGAGAATGGTATGCTACCTAATGATATTATTGATTATATTGTACTTAGGAACTTTGGAGAGGATCATGAAGGCCTTGGGAACTAGCAAGGGCCAGGAGGGAGGCAAGGAGGAGTCAATTCAAGTTGGAGGTCTAATTCGTCTCGAGTCGACTACCTCGGCCACCAGGAGCAGCGTTCACTAAAATCGTCGCCCAGGCCACAAACGGGCTCCGATTTTGATGATCCACATATGCCTCGAAAGCTAAGGAGATAAACTTTCCAATGGCACCAGTTTCAGGTCATTTGGACTTCGGAGTCGACGGGAATTCACGTTGCAAGTTGGCGGACAGAATCTGTCCCAGGGTGCTGCGTCACCAATTTGGGCCCTTGGCCCATGTATCGTGTTGGAGTCCATCACGGACGCGTCTAGGGTTTGTAGGACGTCCCTAGCCTTTATATCCAGTAGCCGCCGCTAGGGTTTGATTTGGGTTTTGCTTAGATTAATTCTGTCTTTGAACAGTGTCGCCGTTCATCGGTTTGTGAGACCCCAACTCGTGAGCTTCATCCTCAATTGCAAATTCAGTTGCATCTTTCTTGTTCTTGCTTGTGTTCTCGATTCATTGGCAGGATTAGCCTTCGTGGCGAGGTCAACCGGGCGCACGGTTGATAACCGAAGGCAGCGTGGTGCTGCGATTGCGAGGGTTTTGATCGTGCCGATCAAGAAGCGGATCGTGTGTGTCTCGCGCGCCTAATCGACTTATCCTCCACGGCGGAAGTTGGGCATCCCTTTCCCCATCAAGTGGTATCGAGCGAGGTTTACCGTCAGGTTCGCCTTTTCCCCTAGTTTAATTTAGTTTTGTGTTCGTCCTATAGTCCACGAAAAAGCCAAAAAAAAAATTGCAGTTCATAGTCTACCATACCTAGAACCACGCCCTAGCCTTTGCACAATTTCGTTTCAGAATCCGTAGTACTGAGTTTGTGTCCATAGTCGAGTCGTGTTGCTGGTTTAGAGCGTGATCTTAATTTAGTTGTGTTTCATCTCCGCTGCATCCCATATCCTACACCAACCCAGCCACCAATCGCTATTTGAGTCCTTGTTGGAATCGGATTGTGTTGTGGTTTTCCTCAGTTTCGGAGTCCTAGTTGTATTAGGGTTTTCTCCTTCATAAACTCTAATCCCCCACCTCCTGATAGCCATATCGCCACCCCTCATCACAGAACCTGCCACCACAGATCATCGCGTTCATATCCACTCCATACGCCCTTGAGTTTGGAGAGGTGCCTAAAACCCTGATTCGGAGTCCTTCCGTAAAACGGCCATAACTTTCGCATACGGACTCGGAATTAGGCGAATTTTTTTTTCACGGATATCTACAGAAAATTTTACATCCGATTCTCCCCGACTTTGTCGGGTTTGCCGAAATTATTTTTGCGAAATTCCCTCGGGAAGATTGAGTTCTCGGCCGCCGAAGTTTTAGCACGCTTTTCGGAAAACACTTCTTATTTCATATCGGCTTCATCTTACATCTGTTCAGGCTGAAAATTTGTGTACTTTCTACCTTTGTGCTCCTGATCCTAGGAAAAATATCAAAAAATCAAAGAAAATAAAAAAAATTTGTGAAAGAGGCGTAGAGCAAAAAAAAAATTGTGAGAGGAGCAGAGAGCCTAAAAAAAAAAAAAAAAAAAAGGCAGGAGCAAAGGTAGGAGTTTTTACCGTGCCTGATAGAAGTGTTTTGATGCGGTTCTGATATCTGTTCATATACTCGACGCCTTATTGCTTGTTTCTACTTATTCCTTGTTTTACTGCTTGACTAGACTAAGGCCACATTTAGACCAGCAACTAGGGCAAGTACTTTTGGACATTTATTCAGCATTACTATCTGTTACCGCATTGTGTGCCACTCAATACATATAACCTTCCTCTGACTCTACATATACATCCTTCGATCGGCAAGAAAGTTATTGACCCTTGCAATCGCTTCATCACGCCCTCACGGTATCACGAACCGACCACGGTTGCACCGTCCCTCATTGTGTTGGTAGAACAGGGTAAGAACTTGTAAGATTGCTTGAGGCGTGAGATCCCACCTAGTAGTTCATAGGGCTCATAATACTTGTGTTTGTGTTTCCTACGTCCTTTTCTGCGCTAACCATGGCGGTGGCAAGAAGAGGCGAGAGCGAGGATGATGATGTTACCATCGAGACTGTGTCCTTCATTGAGTTGTCAACCATCTTTGGACGAGATAAAAATGATGTTCAAGGAGCATGCCATGACGACGAACAAGACCCTTGAGAGCATCGATCGGCGAGTTTCCACCCTCACCGAGAGGATGGATGTCGTCGGCACGCCTCCGGCGACCATTAATGGTGGTGCATCCATCAACAATGGCGCCAACCACGACAACAACGACCACGATGAGGATGGTGATTTTGAGGAAGATGAAGATGAGCGACAGCGTGCGCCGAGGCGTCTTTGCTCAGCGAGACGCCGTCTGCATGACCGTCTTCGCGCAACCATCACGATATGGGAGGTAATAACCGAACCGCAATGATGATCCTTTCGCTAAGGTAAAATTCACCATCCCATCCTTTTACGGAGCTTATGATGCTGATGCTTACTTAGATTGGGAGATGACGATCGAGCAAAATTTAATTCCCATCTAGTTCGAGATTCATAGAGTTAGACAAGCCACTAGTGAATTTAAAGATTTTGCTATAATCGGTGGAATGAACTAGTAAATGCCGCTTACAACCTGATTCTTGGGCGAGATTAAAAGATGCTATCGTAATAGATTTGTTCCTCCTTCCTACCAGCGTGATATGTGCAAGAGATTGCAACGATTAGATCAAGGTAGTATATTTGTTGGGAATATTACCAAGAGCTTCAAAAGGGTATGTTCGTTGTGGGGTAGTAGAGGAACACGAGGATAAAATTGCTCGTTTTACGGTGGGTTGCGTCCGAAATTCAGGATATTGTTGATTATAAAGAATATACAAGCTGTCAATCGCTTGTTTCAACTTGCTATGTTAGCAGAGAAGGAGTTGCGAGGGCGCCATTCTAAGAGCGAGAACAACGTCGGCGGCACCTTCACGCCCGCGCGACTACGGGACAAGCGAAAGCGCGTGCCTTCTTCCACCTTCCGACCAACTGCACCGCCACCTTCGACGAGCACACGGCAGCATCGGCGGCACCGCCCGCCGTGCCACGGACGGCAACAAGTCGACCCGCCAACACCGGCCAAAAGCTCCTCCTCCGTCGCTTCCACGGGCCGTACATCGGCGGAATTCGCTGCCACAAGTGCCAAGGATTGGCCACGTCAAGAGAATGCCCGGCCGGCGGGCATACGCCGCCACCGATGGCGGAGGTTACATCGGCGCCTCCGATGTTGAGGATGAGATCGGCGACACGGGGTGGGCGGCGGCGTGGTTGATGATGATGCCACCTTTGGCGCCGAGGATACTCTGCGTCTGGTCCATCATTGTCCGGCGTGTCCTTAAGCGCCTGAGATGGAGCAAGCCGAAGCAGCGGCGCCACAACTTATTCAGATTTTCTTCGTCATCAACAACCGACGAGCGGTGGCGTGATCATTGACTCGGCGGTTGCAACAACTTGGTGAGTCAGATTTGGTCAAGAAGCTTGGCTTGACCTGCGCTTCGCACCCACATCCATACCACATTCGATGGTTGAATGATTCGGCAAAGCTAAGGTAACACAAAGCAGTTCGGGTTCATTTTTCCATTGGTTCCTATTCGATTTTCTTTGATTGTGATGTGGTTCGATGCAAGCTTGCTCTCTTTTATTGGGTCGCCCATGGGAATATGACAACGATGCACTTCACCACGGTAGAAGTAATAAATACACTTTTATGCATAAGGAAAGAAAATTACACTTCTACCTTTGACCCCACTGAAATTGTTAAATCGATAGGGAGCGGATTGCTAATGACAAGAAACCCATTGATGAGAAATCTGAAATTCAGCATGTAGCCAACCAAATTAAATTGAGGAATCCGTCTTGCTTGCTACAAAATCTGATCTTGCTGCAATTAGTGATGATGCTTTGTGCTATCTTTGTGCTATGCAAAGATGCTTTATTTTCATTGGATGATCGCGATGCTTTGCCTCCTCTTGTCACTAACCTTTTGCGGGGAGTATGAGGATGTTTTTCTGCCGAGATACCTCGGGACTCCCACCCATACGAGGATTGAGCACCAAATTGATTTGATACGAGGCGAGTTTGCCAAACCCTGCCGCTTATAGGACCAACCCCGAGGAGACTAAGGAGATTCAGCGCCAAGTCCAAGATCTTTTGGACCATGGTATGTCTGAAGAGCCTTAGTCCTTGTCTTGTCCTGTTCTTTTGGTTCCTAAGAAAGATGGCGGTTAGGCGCATGTGCGTAGATTGTAGAGCCATTAACAATATTACAATAAGGTACCGTCATCCTATTCCTAGGCTAGGCGACATGCTTGATGAGTTAAGCGGTTCTATAATTTTCTCTAAGGTTGACTTGCGTAGTGGATACCACCAAATCTGAATGAAATTGGGAGATGAATGGAAAACAGACTTTTAAAACCAAGTTTGGATTGTATGAGTGGTTAGTCATGCCTTTTGGTTTAACTAATGCACCGAGCACCTTCATAAGCAATGAGCGAGGTTTCTGAGCTTTCATTGGGAAATTTGTGGTGGTTTATTTTGATGATATATTGATTTACAGCAAGTCATTACATGAACATCTTGATCATCTCGTGCTGTTTTTGATGCTTTGCGTCTTTGCACGTTTATTTGGTAACCTCGAGAAGTGCACTTTTTGCACCGAGCAGTATCGTTTCTTAGCTATGTTGTGACTCGCGAGGAATTGAGGTTGATGAAGCCAAGGTGCCGCGATTAAGAGTTGGCCAACGCACAGCGATTTCACAAGTCGGAGCTTCCACGGACTTGCGGATTTTACCGCCGCTTTGTGAAGGATTTCAGCACCATTGTAGCCCCATTGAGCGAGTTGACGAAGAAGGGAGTTGCGTTCCATTGGGGGCAAGCAGGAGAATGCCTTCAATCTTTTGAAAGATAAACTTCTTGATGCACCTTTACTCCAACTTCTGATTTTAATAAGACCTTTGAGCTTGAATGTGATGCTAGTGGGGTTGGAATTGGTGGTGTTTTGATGCAAGATAGAAAACACATTGCTTATTTTAGCGAAAAATTGAGTGGTCTGTTTTGAATTATTCCACGTATGATAAAGAATTGTATGCTCTTGTGCGATCTTTAGAAAGCGTGGCAACATTATCTTTGGCCCAAAGAATTTGTTATTCATTCGATCATGAGTCGCTAAAACATATTCGCGATCGGGTGAAACTGAATCGTAGACATGCTAAATGGGTTGAATTTATTGAATCTTTTCCTTATGTTATCAAACACAAGAAAGGAAGGATAATGTGATTCTTGATGCCTTGTCTAGGAGATATACCATGTTGTCCCAACTTGATTGTCGTATATTTGGATTGGAATCAATTAAAGAACAATACGCTAATGATGATGATTTTAAAGATGTCTTGCTACATTGCAAGAGGGAAGAACATGGGACAAATATGTGATAAATGATGGATTTGTGTTTAGAGCTAACCGCCTATGCATTCGAGTTGGATCCGTTCGTTTCCTTTTTGATCTGAGGAGGCTCATGGAGGAGGTTTGATGGGTCATTTTGGTGCCAAGAAGGCGGAGGCCGTGCTGTCCGCTCACTTCTTTTGGCGAAGATGAGGCGAGACATTGAGAGGTTTGTATCCGCTGCACTACATGTCAAAAGGCTAAGTCACGATTGAATCCACATGGTTTATATATGCCTCTTCTGTTCCTAGCACTCCATGGGAGGATATATCTATGGACTTTGTTTTAGGACTGCCTAGGACCAAGAGGGAGGGATAGTATTTTTGTGGTGGTTGATAGATTTTCTAAGATGGCTCACTTTATTCCTTGTCATAAGAAGCGGCGATCTTGTTAATGTTGCTAACCTTTTCTTTCAAGAAATCGTTCGCTTGCATGGTATGCCTTCTACTATTGTTTAGGATCGTGATGCCAAGTTTTTGAGCCACTTTTGGAGAACTCTATGGAATAAATTGGGGACCAAGCTGCTGTTTTCAACAACATGTCATCCCCAAACCGATGGCCAAACCGAGGTAGTAAATCGTACATTATCTACTATGTTGAGGACTGTTACGAAGAAGAATTTGAAGATGTGGGAAGAGTGTTTACCGCATGTTGAGTTAAGCTTATAATAGGGCGGTACACTCCACCACCAAGGTAAGTCCTTTTCAGGTAGTGTATGGCTTCAATCCCGTGCTCCTATTGATCTATTACCTTTACCTACTAGTGAATGAGTTAATCATGATGCTAAGGGCGTGCTGAATTTATTCTGAAATTGCATGAAAAGACTAGAGAAAATATTGAAATGATGAATGAAAGGTATCGGTCTGCGGGAAGTAAAGGTAGAAAGGAAGTAAAACTTGAACCGGGTGATTTAGTATGGTTACATTTGCGAAAGGATCGTTTTCCAGAATTGAGAAAGTCTAAATTAATGCCTAGAGCTGATGGTCCTTTCAAGATACTTGAGAAAATAAATGATAATGCATATAAACTTGAGTTGCCGCCCGAATTTGGGGTTAGTCCCACATTTAACATTGCAGATTTAAAACCGTTCATGGGAGAAGAAGATGAGCTTGAGTCGAGGTCGACTCCACTTCAAGAGGGGAGGATGATGAGGACATCACTCCAATGCATCGCCGAGACTCCTCCGGTTGTGATGCAAGGACCCATCACAAGAGCACGAGCACGGCAATTGAATCAACGGTGAGCTCGTTCCTAAGTGCCGTGCTTGATACTTGTGAGAATGGTATGCTACCTAATGATATTATTGATTATATTGTACTTAGGAACTTTGGAGAGGATCATGAAGGCCTTGGGAACCAGCAAGGGCCAGGAGGGAGGCAAGGAGGAGTCCAATTCAAGTTGGAGGTCTAATTCGTCTCGGAGTCGACTACCTCGGCCACCAGGAGCAGTGTTCACTAAAATCATCGCCCAGGCCACAAACGGGCTCCGATTTTGATGATCCACATATGCCTCGAAAGCTAAGGAGATAACCTTTCCAATGGCACCGGTTTCAGGTCATTTGGACTTCGGAGTCGACGGGAATTCACGTTGCAAGTTGGCGGACAGAATCTGTCCCAGGGTGCTGCGTCACCAATTTGGGCCCTTGGCCCATGTATCGTGTTGGAGTCCATCACGGACGCGTCTAGGGTTTGTAGGACGTTCCCCTAGCCTTTATATCCAGTAGCCGCCGCTAGGGTTTGATTTGGGTTTTGCTTAGATTAATTCTGTCTTTGAGCGATTGTCGCCGTTCATCGGTTTGTGAGACCCCAACTCGTGAGCTTCATCCTCAATTGCAAATTCAGTTGCATCTTTCTTGTTCTTGCTTGTGTTCTCGATTCATTGGCAGGGATTAGCCTTCGTGGCGAGGTCAACCGGGCAGCGCCACGGTTGATAACGAAGGGAGCGTGGTGCTGCGATTGCAGGGGTTTTGATCGTGCCGATCAAGAAGCCGGATCGTGTGTGTCTCGCGCCGCCTAATCGACTTATCCTCCACCTGACGGAAGTTCGGGCATCCCTTTCCCCATCAATTCTCCGTTTGGAGCAATTGTTTGTAAATCCCAAAGAGGCAAAATTATTGTGCTGGCATTATGAATCTCAAAAGGAAGATGGAAAGCTGAGATATCCCGCTGATTTGGCTCAATGGAGAAGCATTGATTAGAAACATGAGGAGTTTGGTACCAAGATGAGGATCATAAGATTTGGATTGAGTACCGATGGAATGAATCTGTTTGGTAATATAAGTAGTTGTCACATCACTTGGCCAGTTCTATTGTGATCTACCATCTCCCTCCTTGGTTGTGTATGAAGTAAAAGTATATCATGATGTCGTTACTAATCTTGGGACCTAAACAGTCAGGAAATGATATTGATGTGTACTTAGCATCACTGATTGAGGATTTGGTAAAATTATAGAATGAGGAGGTCGCGGTGTGTGATGTATACAAAAGAGAGAACTTCACCCTACGAGCTATGATATTTTGCACCATCAATGATTTTCTAGCCTTTGGTAATTTGATGGGTTACAATACGAAGGGAGCCAAAGTGTATCCTATTTGTGAAGAGGAGACTGATAGCTTATGACTACTGAATTCTAAGAAAATTGTGTACATGGATCACTGTAGGTTTCTACCTCAAAGTCATCGATACTATAATATGGATAACAAATTTGATGGAAAGAGGAATTTCATTTGGCCTCGTAGCCTATGAATGGATGGCAAGTATATTTATGCATGAAGAATATCGATGTTCAGTATGGAAAGAGCTGTAAATCTATTCATCCCAGGACCCTTTGGAAAAAGAGGTAAATATTTTGGGACTTACCATACTAGAAGGAGTTAGAAAATGGTTTTAACAATTTGGTTGACATCCTGTTGAACATACGTGGGAAGATCAAGGATAGTGTGAATGCTTGCTGTGACATGGCGTACATGGGAATCAGGTCTAAGATTGAAGTGATAGAGGATGGAAAAGGTCTGTACATCCCCGCTGCATGCTACACCCTGTCCAAGGAGAAAGAAGACCTCTGCAAGTGTCTCTAAGGTATTAAAGTTCCATCGGACTACTCCGTGAAAATTAAGAAGCTTGTATCCATGTATGATTTGAATTTACTTAGTATGAAGTCCCACGATTGTGATATCTTAATGACCCAAATGCTACATGTTGCAATTAGAAATATTCTGTCAGAGAATATTAGATTGGGTATCATGAAGCAAAGTTATTTTTTCAATGTGATTTCTTTCAAGGTTATTGATTCCAATATACTAAACAACTTGCAGAGTGAGGTGGTACAGACTCTATATCAGCTTGAGATGTATTTCCCCGTCATTCTTTGATGTCATGATCCACCTTGTTGTGCACCTTGTTAGAGAGATTAAGATATGTGAACCTGCATTTCTACGTTACATGTATCCGTTCGAGAGGTACATAGGTATATTAAAGTCACATGTGAGGAATTGGTCGAAGTCTGAGGGTAGTATTGTTGAAGATTACGGGACTAAAGAGGCATTGAGTTCTGCTTGGTCTATCTAGGTAAATGACAAGTAATTGGTGTTGCTGTATCTCGTCATGAGGGCAGACTTGGTGGTAAAGGAACCACTGGGTCTAAACTAATAAGTCCATGGTTTGATATGTATTATAAATCATATTTGATAGTCTTGCAGCATAGCGTAGAAGTTCATCCTACATCAAGCAGCATAAGTTGATATTGCGAGAAGAGAATCTACATATGGATAAACTTTCCATCACGTGAGAACAGAATGATCGATTTCTCACATATTTGAAAGAAAAGCCAAAGGTCTCTGTCAGTGAGGATGCTAAATGGTTAGCTAACAGATCAAGATTTAATGTACAGATATGGTAAAGGTACAATATTAATAGCTACACCTTTTACACTAAAAGTTAAGATGCAAAGAGTACTATTCAAAACACTGGTATGAGCATAGATGCTTTGTTCAATTTTCTCTCAAAAAGAGGCTCCTCAACCGCAATGAACTCCTACTACGGAATGATTGAAGAAATTTGGGAGCTCGATTATGGAATATACCAAGTTTCATTGTTCCGATGTAAGTGGGTGAGACTTCCACATGTAATGAAGGTCGACGAGAGATGTTTTACTCTTGTCGATCTCAATAGACTCACCTACAAAGAAGAACCATTTATCCTTATGAAGCAAGCAACTCAAATCTTCTACGTGTGTGATCCGGCCAATTCGAGGATATACATCGTCCTTCATGACAAGAGTCGAATCATTGGAGTTGAAAATATCGTAGATAAAGAAGAGCACAACTAATTCGATGAAATACCTTCATTTGCAGATGGGACATGTCTTAGTGGTGATGATGACACATATGAAACAAATTACATATGTGTAGATCATCAAGAATGGTTGTATTGTAAATAAAGGGAGTACATTAATGCAAATAATGCTATGTGTTTCAAATGTTTGCATTGTAAATAAATATTTCATGGTTTGGGGTCTGACCTATGCAATAAGCATCTTGGAAAGAGGCTTGGGAAAATTAGGGCGTTCAATTGATTTAAAAAAGCAAAAAAAAGCAATATTGTATTAAGAACATGAAGCAGATAACTAATGAAGCTTATATTCTAGTCAAGGATATAACTCCATTCATAACAAAAATAATAATAGTAGAGTACATAAATAATAATATACTAGTTTAAATATGTAAGTAGGTAATTGAAATATTTCTTTAATAGTAAGCAAATTTTTTTATGACAATGTGATCTTAAGTGGTATGCATTCTTGGAGGAAATAAGTGCATGCCTATAATAATATTGCAATCAGTTCTTACAAAGAACCGACAAAGATAGTTCAATTGGTTCTTACAAAGAACCAACACAGATATAAATGTGCTTTATTGCAATTGGTTCTTACAAAGAACCGACACAAATTGCATCATTCTTCATTGCAATAGGTTCTTACAAATAATAGACATAGATATGCTTTATTATATCTTCACTCATTGCAGCTCCCTCACCTCATTGCAGCTCGCTCACTCGCATGATCTTCGCCTCATCCTCGCCCCCTTTGCTCCCCACACGTTGCACGCCTCTCCCACCATAGACGCCGGCTCTCTCCCCACCATGCCCTCGCCCTCATCGTCCACACGTGCTACTTGCCCGCCTCCCACCGCAGCTACCATCTCTCTCCCTGTCATGCCCTTGCCCCTTCTCCTGCATGCGCTACTCGCCTACCTCCCACCATAGCCACCGGCTCTCTCCCCAATATGTCTTCACCCCCACCTCCTCCCTTCCTCTCCTTCCTTTCCCTCTGCCTCTTCCAAGCCTAACTTCGAGGGCTTCAACTGGTACTAGATGGCGGTTAGACTTCTAATGGTGGTTTGAGCCCTGAAGATGTGGTAGTTTTGCAAGTGCTAGGGATTGTGTTTCAGTGGGATTTGGGTGTAGTGGATGTGGGAGGTGAATGGGGGGAATTTTCATGTCATAGGTGATATCAGTTCTATAGTCGTTGATTTTGTTCTAGTGAGTAGGTGGGGAAAGGAGGGCTTTCTCTAATCTGAAGCCTTATAGGAAGAGGAGAGAAAAAATGGGAATAGGTGAATAAGTGATTATGGTGTTTTTTTTATTAATTTGTGTTGGCTGGTACTTCATTTACATGTCGTTTTTGTTTCTCAGTTTAAAATAGCAGGGCAAGTTGTTGTAACATCCCAATTTTTGCATTTTATTTAATTTATAGTGTTATTTGTGCATTTTATGGATTTTTTGAATTTATTGGATCTTTCTGGAATTTATTTAAATTTATTTTAAATTAAGTATATTAGCCTTTTATGAAAACTAATTATTTATAGATAAAATTATATAAAGTTTGGCTAAAAATATTTTATTTGAGTTTAAAATGTCTCAAAGTATTTTTGATATTTTTCTTGGATTTTTCTTGATATTTTAATTACTTAAAACTAATTAAATGAGTCACTAGATTTATTTCAAAAGGAAAACCATTTAAATAGTAACGGATCAGAGCCCATTACTGCTCTTGCTCGTAGCCCAAGCCGACCCATGAAGCATGTTTCTAGAAACCCTAGCTTTTTGTTGTTGGATTGTGATCCGTCGGTCCGACTGCTGCCACATGGGAGTCCGCATTTGGGCCATCGGATGCGGACGCATGCCGTTACGCCATCGAACTTCATTGTCATATTGAGCTCAGATACCTAGGCTATTTAAGCCACAGGAGGTCGCCGTGGGTTCCGTATCGATCGCCGCAACTTTTGGTCCAAGCATCTCCGTCTGGTGAGCAGTGTTAGTTCTTGCTCACCGAAGCTCCGTTCGCCTGTGAGGATCTACGTTGTTGACGTTCATCTTCCGCCACTAGGACCACTGCCGAGTTCAACGTCGATCGCTCTTTCAAATCTATTACTCAAAGATGTTTGGGAGCAGCTACATCGTCATCGTGGGTTTCATCTTTCTTAGGATCGGCAATCCCTGTCGTTGTGCCATGGCTAGAACCTCGTCGGTGAACCTTGACAATTCGATCCAAACAACATCGATAGATCCGCGACACGTGTTCCAAATCTCAACGTGCCACGTATCTCCGTCGGTGAGTCTGATCTTGATTATCTGATTTGAATGAGCGGTCCAGATCTAGCCTTGCGCCAGACCAATTAGTAAGGCGGCATGGTCCGAGTCCACGGTGGACTAGAGGAGGTTCGTGGACTAAGTCCAAATGCCCGTGACACGTGTTGGCTGCGGATTGGTTCGACTCAACAATGGCGCAATGTTGATGTCAGCTTGACGCATTAAAGAGAATTTTTAATAGAAAAATAATTTGGTTTATTATTTTATTTTTCAATTTTCTTATTTTTAAATTTTTGAATATTCCATGAGCTCATTCTTCCTCATACGAGCTTCGATTAAGGTGATTCAGTTTTTTTAAAATTTATAAAATTGGGATCTATTTAATTGTGAATTTTATTTGATTTTTGGATTTTTGTGTTTTGGTGTTTATTTGGTTTTCTCTCTTGATTTATGTAGATGTTGAGTTGTGTGACACATCTGAGGAAGATCTGTCAACCTAAGACCAAGTTCTAGAGTAGGATCAAGACCTTTTCCGAGGTGTTGTGCTTGGATCATGTTGAACCCAGTTTATAAAATCGCTATATTGTTTTTACACTATTGCATGTCATTTCATGTATACAACCATTTTAAGTTAAATTGGGACTTAGCTATTCCACCAATTTGATCTATACCTTATCTTGTCATTTGTACGCCATGATTTATTTGTTACCCTAAATTGGTCTTTACTAGTTGGTTAATACTAGAATCAATATGGGTTGGTTAGACCGCATTAGTATGCTTAGCCATGCCACGTCTTCATATGTACTTGAATCATCAAAGTTTAATCTTGACTAATAGAATATGGAACATGATTATGAACTTGTGTGTCAGGTGTTGGCACATGATGAGAATGAGTTGTTGTGGTGAGGGATGTTAAACAACGATATTGAATTGTCGATGGCATGTGGTGCTTGGTAACCCACTGGGGTGATAATCATTTTAGATTGGGGCAAGTGGCAATGAGTAGTGTGCCAAGGTGGTGAAGGATCAAGTTGGCCTAGAGGGGGGTGAATAGGCAACTTTACAAATTTTAACAGATTAATTGCAGAACAAACAACTTACTTTAAGTACTTAGTGACCAGCAACAAGATGAATAAAGTAAAGCATAAAAAACTTAAAGAGTAGCGGAAAATTAAACTCAAATGTAGGAATTAGAATCAAGAGGCACAAAAATTTATCCTGTGGTTCGGAGCCACTCTCCTACTACACATTAGAGCACTTCTCTCGAAGTATAGCTCCACCAAAGCTAGTCGCAGTAGCTTTGTCTCCATAGGGTGACTCTTCCACCACTTCGGTGAGGTGAGTCCCAACCTCTCACAAGCTAAGATGGCCTTCCACAAGCACCTTTGGACAGGTCACACCTTAAACTTCCTCCAAGCCGTCTAGGATCACGAAGATCCAAGAGTAATAGACTGTCCACAAGTCCTGCCTCTTGGTTCACTCAGCTCAACACTATCTAGACTAAGCTTGGAGCCAAAACACTTAGAAAGTGTTAAGATTTAGGGTTTGAAGTTAAAGCACAATCTCCTTGGTGGAATGTAAGCTCTAGAGTGCTAGTATGTCAAGGAGATCAAAGATATGCAAAAGTTCTATAGTAGATAGCTCAGGAAATGCTTATATAGCCATTTGGACTGTATATACCCATTACACATACCACAGTAGCCGTTGGAACGTGTCAGACTATTAAAAAACAGGTTAACACATTTGCAACGGACTAAGCAAAAATAGGCTTAAAGATAAGCTCTTTATGCTCCGGACTGATTTTGTCAAGAAGTGTATTTGTGCCGGACTGAAATGACTTAGTCCGACGTACATAGGATTTTCAGAAAATTTGGTCTGGCAAAAGATGTGAACTTGTGCAAGTGCGCCGGACCGAAATATTTGGTTCGTGGCAGAAGGTTTTCAAGGAAGATAAAACCAATGGACTTTTTGAAAGAAACTCTGAGTCTAACCGAGAGGAATGCATCTGCGCTGGACTAGATTTTGTGCTAGCAAATTTTGGTCCGTTGTAGATGGTGTACGCTCGGTTTGATTTAAGTAAAGGATTCTTTTACTATAGACTTAAAGAATAAGAGGTCCGGCGTAAATAGCTTGCATTGGACTAAAATATATCAGAAGTTTAATATGATCCGTTGTCAAAGGAGTGCGCTCGATTGGAATTTTGTCTAAGAAGATTTTGGCGCCGGACTAAATTTAGAATAGTCCGACGAAAAAGGAATTCTAACTGAGATTGCGCCGGACTTAAGGAAGGAGCAATGAAATTGAGTTCGAGGCAAATGCATATTGATTGTTCAAGGAGAGGATTGATTTTGGAAGAAATATGTTTGAATGGCATTGACTCCAAGCTGTCTATTTAGTCTTAGCCTTATGAACCAAAATTTTAACTTGTGCACAATCCCCCTTTATAGTACGGCCAAAACAAAAATAAGTCCTAACTACTTAGCTTGAATCATCTCCCAAGCCAGAACTAGTAACAAAGATCCTTGATCTTGACCTTTTAATTTACTTCCTTGATGTTTCAACCAATATCTTTTAATGTTTAGAGATTATTGACTTAGTCGTCAACACCAAAACCTTATAAATAAATATGAGATAATAATTAGGGGGCCTAGATGCTATCAGGTGGGCCGAAGGGCAGAGGGTATGTGGAAGTCTTGCTGTAATCACTCTAAGGGCTTAACCTTGCAAGCCTTTGACCTGAGTCAAACATGCAACCATATGTCTGTTATGGGACAGTCTAGCTGATTAATTTGCAATGTTTTAGGTTTAGTACTGCTAGTGGTGGTGTGAGTCCCATAGATTAACTCACATAGAACAAGAGGGGGTCTTGTTGTGGTGGTTTAGCCCTTCAGTACTGAAACCCAGTGTAGTACTGGGCTAAGGCACTACATTGTAAAGGCTTTGTTATAATCACTCGCCTGTGTGGTGAATTGGTTGTATCATGTGGGTAAAGTGCATAACCTGTACAGAGTGTAATCTATTCGGATAGTCGTGCTCGCGGTATTGAACATAGCTCGGGAATTACAGTCAAGAGTTAGATTTTTGAAAAGTAAAACTTGGTTGGGATGGTATGTTGCCATTTAGAGTTGGAAACTTGACTTAGGATTGGAAAGGTTGGTTTATGCTAAAACTATTATTTACTGTTATTTGTTTTATTATCTTTACAATCTATTTATTGTACTTGTTCATAAATGTTGCTTTATTGTAAAAAAGCTATGTTAGCCTTTTCCTTTGGAATAAGCCTTGCATGTAGAATATTAGCGTTGCATTTTTGCACAACTTGTTGAGTGCTTAAAGTTCTCACCCTTGCCAACAACCATAATCAACAATTGAGGAATCTACATTGTGTTGGAGTAGTATCAGGAGGACACGAGTGTTCAGGGTCCGAGCCTTGTTAGTTGCCCGTGGTAAACTGATGGGTTGTCTACGTCTTTTATTTTTTTCGCTGCATTGTCTTAATTTCTTATTCTTAGTTTTTTCCTTGCATAGCTTAATAATGTAAGTTGGTCATAAATTCATACACTTAGTTATATTCAATAAATGGAGTCTTTATATTATTATCGTTGTCTATGATGTGATATTTACCAATGTTGAGCCTGTGTACACTAGCATGATCCCAGATCAGTGCGGTAAACACAGAGGGTCCGAATTAGTGACTTTGGGTCCCGACAGAGGTGGTATCAGAGTATACTAACTGTAGGACTTGGCCCTAGATAGTATGGTGGTGTCCTAAGTGTGTCCAAAACTATTTTCTAAAGAAAATTCTAAATTTGACTAACAAGATACTCTTGACTCTTCTTATTCTCTACTCTTTGTCTTTGCTAAATTTTTCATTTTCTCATTGCCATTTCGAGTTGAGGACTCATCTATTTTTCTTTTGGAATAGATGAAGATGCTGCAGTTATACGGGGAGTGCGAGGGTGGCTTTGCCGCGGAGCTGTGAAGAGTTCTTCAAGTTTTGGGAGGCTTTGTTTGACCACTTTACAGTGGCAATTGTTGGGTCATGAATGGTGTTGAACGTGGAATCATCTACAAGATTCTTATTTATGCATAGGATGATGAGAAAGCAAGCAAACCAATTAACATCACTGTGAGGAGATCCACCTTCGAGATCGGGATCCAGATGGCTTCACGACTTGCCTTGAGGAGGATTTGCTAGGACTACTCTTATGAGCTTGAGGACACGGTGTTTCGGCTTCACCCTACAGTATGCACTTCACAGTAGCGGAGGATCGAGGAGGATGCTACTACCGTACATTTGGCACAGCTTGCAACTGCATAGGATGCGCACATGAAGGATACTGCTGAGGAGCTGAAGATGGTGTATGAAGCTTTGAGAGTCACCGAGGAGAAGCTACATGACACTCGCATCGCCTTCATGGAGTGGATTATGGAGTTGGAGGAGGCTCTTCAGGAGGGTGGCCAGGCTGTGCCAGCATAGTAGGATGTCAAGGAAGAAGACCCAGAGGAGGTTGAGTTTGAGCCAGAGGAGCATGACGTTCACGTGGACGTGGAGGTTCTGGTTGCGGGTCACCAGGATAGATTTGCGTCCATGCCAGCCCATCCACCGGTGTATGTGCGGGTTAGGCCCAGCTTGGGTGGCTAGATGAGAGATAGATGTAGTTTTTAGTTAAGACTCATGTGTGGAGTCGCGTCTTTAAGTTAGTCTTTACCATTCTAGTAATCGTTGGTGTGTTTAGTTTGGTTCTTTTTGTTTGTTGGGTGTGCAATATGTGTTGCATAGCTCTTAGGTTTTTGTAAGCAACCATAGCAAGTGTTAATAAAGTTATTTTAGTTTTTGAGTTAAACCTTTCTCCCCTGCCTTAGAAATTCTTATATCTTATCTATGCTACATCTCTTTTCCATAACCCAAGATGCAATCAACCGATGGTGAACACTTGTGGCAATAACAGTACTTTAGGAACTAGTCTTCATCCAAGTGATAACTCCAATGATGGAGTACCTCCGCAACCTTCACCGCCAGTTGACATGCAGAATTTGGGAGCTTTTCTTGCAGCGCAGGCTCAACTCATGCAAACAATGATGCAACAAATGTAAAGTGTGATAACGCAGGCTGCTAACAATAACAACAATACCCAATATGGCAACAATGGATCATGTCCTATCTCTAAGTTATCTGACTTTATAAGGACTCGTTCACCGACATTCTCTGACAATGTCAAATCCTTTGGAAGCCAATGATTGGCTTAGAACTATTGAAAGGAACCTGCACATTACTCAGTGTAAGGGTAATGAGAAGGTGTTGTATGCATCCCATCAGCTTGAGGGAACTACTGCAGAATGGTTTGAGAACTATTGTGCTACACATGAAGTGCCACTGAAGATCACATGGGAGGAGATTACTACTGCTTTCCACCAGTACCATGTACCTGACGGCATGATGGATCTCAAGAATGAGGAATTCAGAGCTTCAAGGCAAGGAGATCAATTAGTGGCGGACTTCTTGAACAAGTTCACTTAGTTAGCACACTATGCTCCTAAAGATGTGGCTACAGACAAAGCAAGACAATCTCGCTTCTTGAATGGACTAAATTCTGGGTTGCAAGTGAGATTGATTACCCACAACTTCCCTAAATTTCAAGAGTTGGTCAATAAAGCTTTGATCTTGGAGGACAAGTGTAAGGAGCTTGGTGAGTATCGCAAATGCAGAATTGCTAATTAAGGAGGATATCCAAACTAGTTTAGATTGAGAACATCTCTGCAACAGTTTGCCAGGTTTCAACCATAAGTTGCGAGTAAGACATCAACCCCTGCACCTCGTCTTGCTAATCAGAACTTTCAGATGCCAACTCATGGAAGTAATGCGCCAGGAGGGAATCAACAGTTTGCTATCAAGCATTGCTATTCTTGCAATGAATTAGGGCATTTTGCTATCCAAAGAGGGGAGGTACCACACCGGTTCACTTCAACTTGGGAACTATACCTACCAAAACATCTACATCATAAGGGAATCGCGCAATAGGTCAAGCTGGAGCTACACCTCAAGCAACAATGCGTGGTGTAGTCAACTATATCACCGTAGATGGAGCTTAGGAGACAACAAACATTGTGCTAGGTCAGTTTCTGGTTAACTTAGTACCTACTATAGTTTTATTCAATTTTGGAGCTTCATATTCCTTTATTTCTTAGAATTTTGCAGTTGAGAATGGGTTGGATGTTAAGAATCTTAAGTGTGTGCTTTTAGTCTATGTCCCAAGATCTGTACTTTGGTCTAGCCTTGGGTGTTTGGGAGTTAAGTTGCTCATGGATGGGATAGAATTCATAGCAAATCTCATCTTGTTGAATACTCAAACCCTAGATGTTATCCTTGGAATGAATTGGCTTGCCAAACATAAAGCTGTTTTGGATTGTGGTCAAAGAGTGGCGTCTTTGGAAAGCCCTAGTGGCGAAAAAGTGGAATTTCAAGCGACCATAGTTCGCGATGGTCAGTTAATGGTTAACAGTGTGAAAGTTGCTAGCATAGAGGATGTGCCAGTTATTAGAGATTACCTGGATGTTTTTCCTGAGGATTTGCCTGGTATACCACCAGACCAGGATATTGAGTTCATTATTGAGTTAGTGCCTGGTACAACACCAATAGCGAAAAGACCATATCGAATGCCAACAGATGAGTTAGTTGAGATGAAGAAGCAGTTCGAGGGGTGAGAAAGGTTTCATTCAACCTAGTATATCACCGTGGGGAGCACCAGTGTTGTTCGTTAGGAAAAAAGACAAAAGCTTAAGGATGTGTATTAATTATCATGCACTTAATGAAGTGCTAGTCAAGAATAAGTACCTGTTGCCCAGAATCAATGATTTGTTTGATCAATTAAGAGGAGCTGGAGTTTTCTATAAAATAGATCTTCGACCAGGTTATTATCAATTGAAGATTGATTCAGAGAATGTTCCTAAGACTACGTTCTCCACATGGTATGGACATTATGAGTTCATGGTTATGTCTTTTAGATTGACAAATGCCTTGGCATATTTCATAAATACGATGCATAAGGTTTTCATGGAATATTTGGACAAATTTGTTGTTGTCTTTATAGACGATATTCTTGTTTACTCCAAATCGAGAGAAGAGCATGTAGAACATTTGAGATTGATCTTGGAAAGGCTGCGAGAGCAATAGCTGTATGCTAAGTTTAGCAAATGTGACTTTTGAAAAGAGAAAGTTGAATTTCTTGGCCATATAACGATTGCTAAAGGAGTTGCCGTTGATCCAAGCAATGTAGAAGTAGTGTTGCATTGGGAGCAATCGATTCTGTTACTCAGATTCGTAGTTTTCCTAGAATGGTGGGATATTACTGTCGGTTCAGAGGGATTCTAGTCGATTGCTAGACCTCTTATGCAATTGCTGAAAAGGGAGAAAAAGCTTGCATGGATGCGAGAGTGTGAAAGGTGTTTTCTAGAGTTAAAGAAGCATCTGATGACAACACATGTGTTAGTGTTGCCAAATGTGCAGAACAACTTTGATATATGATACTTCCATGCAAGGTCTTTGATGTATGTTGATGTAGAATGGCAAGGTTGTTGCTTACGCGTCGAGGCAGTTGAGGCCAGATGAAAAGAATTATCCTACACATGATTTGGAGTTAGCTACCATAGTGCATGCTTTGAAGTTATAGCATCATTATCTCATTGGAAATAGATGTGAGATATATGTAGACCATAAGAGTTTGAAGTATATATTAACTCAGTCAGATTTCAATATGAGACAAAGGAGATGGCTGTAGTTGATTAAAGGTTATAATGTTGAAATCCATTGTCATCCTAGCAAGGCTAATGTGGTAGCCGATGCCTTGAGTTGTAAGAGCCACAATGCGAATATGCTGGTATCAAGTGATCAACTAGAGTTATGCAAGGAATTTCACATGTCGAAGTTGGAAGTTGTGCCACAAGGATTTCTAGCTGCTTTGGAAGTGAAGCCAACACTAGAAGACTAGATCAGAGAAGGTCAGAAGGATGATGAAAAGATCAACAGAATCAAATCCAAGAAGGATGCAGATTTAGCTAAGGATTTTACTTTAGATGAACAGGGTACCATGTGGTTTAAAGGTTGGATCTGTGTACCGGATAAGGAGCTTAAGCAGTTGATTCTTGAGAAAGCTCATGACTCCAAGTATTCGATTAATCTAGAGAGTGCTAAAATGTATCAATATCTTAAGAAAAGGTTTTGGTGGCCTAATATGAAGCATGAGGTAGCTGAGCATGTTGCTCTGTGTGATATGTGTCAAAGAGTTAAAGCCATGCATTAAAGACCTGCTGGATTGTTACACCTGTTAAAAGTTTTTGAATGGAAGTGGAAGAAAATCAGTATGGATTTTATTATTGGTTTTCCTAAAACTCAAAAGGGATATGATTTCATATGGATCAACATTGATCGTTTGACCAAAATTGCTCATTTCATACCAGTCAAGATTACTTATTTAGGAGATCGCTTGGCAGAACTATATATATCAAGGATTGTGTGTTTACATGATGTGCCTAAGTTGTTAGATAGAGGTACCCAATTTATCTCAAGGTTTTGGGGTAAGGTGCATAAAGCAATGGGAAGTTGTTTGAATTTCAGCATAGCGTATCATCTGCAGACAGATGGACAAACTAAGAGGGTTAATCAGATTCTAGAGGATATGCTAAGAGCTTGTGCATTAGCTTATGTTACTTCATGGGATAAGTGTTTGTCGTATGTAGAGTTTAGCTATAACAATTGTTATCAGGCTAGTTTGCAAATGTTACCATTTGTGGCTCTGTATGGTCATACCTGTCGTACTTCATTGAATTGGAATAAGATAGGAGAGCATTTGGTGTTTGGGCCTGTAGCATAGAGCTACGCTGATAATCGTCGTCGTGAATTGAGCTTTGAGCATATGATCGATTTTGTGTATCTTTGAGTTATCCCTCTTAAAGGTGTCAAAAGGTTTCATGGTAAAGGGAAGCATGTGCCAAGAATGCATATAAGTTGGAATTGCCGCAGTTGTTGCCAGGAGTGCATGATGTGTTTCATGTGTCACAACTTAAGAAGTGCCTCAAAGTGCCAATAGAGCAGACGCTATTAGAAGCAATTGAATTGCAGTAAGATTTGACCTACAAAGAGTAGCCAATCAAGATTTTGGATGTAATAGAGTACAAAACTAGAAACAAGTCAGTTTGCTTTTGCAGAGTTCAATAGATCAATCATTTAAAAAGTGAAGCTACCTAGGAGCGTGAAGAGGATTTAAAGTCAGAATTCCCTAACATATTATCTAGTTAGCTCTGAATCTCAATATCAAGATTCTATTAAGGGGGAGGTTTGTAGCATCCCAATTTTTACTTTTTATTTAATTTATTATGTTATTTATGGATTTTATGGATTTTCTGAATTTATTGGATCTTTTTGGAATTTATTTTATATTAAGTATATTGGTCTTTTGTAAAACTAATTATTTATAAATAAAATTAATATAAAGTTTGTATAAAAATATTTTATTTAAGTTCAAAATGTCTCAAAATATTTTTGAGATTTTTCTAGGATTTTTTCCTTATATTTTTATTGCTTAAAACTAATTAAATGAATTACTGGATTTGTTTTAAAAGGAAAAACGGGAAAACCTATAACAGTAATGGGCCAAAGCCCATTACTATTCTTTTTTGTGGCCCATGTCTGTGTGGCCCAAGACAGCCCGTGAAGCCTGTTTCTAGAAACCCTAGCTTTTTGTCGTTGGATCGTGATCCATCGATCCGGGTGTTGCCATGTAGGAGTCTGTGTTTGGGCCATCACATGCGGATGCGTGTCGGGCGTGGAGTCATCATCTCTGATGCGAACATGGTATCCTTTGTCATTACACCACTGAACTACATTGCCGTTTGGACCTCGGATACCTGGGCTATTTAAGCCAAAAGAGGTTGCCCTGGGTTCCGCATCGATCGCCACAACATTTGGTCCAAGCATCTCCATCTGGTGCATAGTGTTGGATGAGTTTTTGCTCATTGAAGTTCTGAGGGCTGCTCTGCTGTTCGTGTGTGTGGATCCGCGTCGTCGACGTTCCTCTTCCACCGCCAGGACTACCGACGAGTTCGCCGTCGATCGCTCTTTGGGATCTATTACTCGAAGATGTTTGGGAGCAGCTACATCGTCATCGTGGGCTTCATCTTTCTCCGGACTGGTAATCCCCATCGTCGCGTCATGGCCGAAACCTCGCCGGTGAACCTTGACAGTTCGATCCAAACAACACTGATAGATCCGCAATGCGTGTTCCAAATCTCAGCGTGCCAAGTATCTCCATCAGCAAGTCTAATTTGACCATTTGATTTGAATGAGCGGTACATATCTAGCCTTGCGTCGGACCAATTAGTCACTGACACGTGTTGCTGAGGGAGTCGAGGAGGCATGGACCGAGTCCATGATGGACTAGAGGAGATCCGTGGACCGGGTCCAAACGCTTATGAAATGTGTCGGCTGCAAATTGGTTCAGCTCAACAGGGGTGCAACGCTGACATTAGCTTGACGCATTAAAGGGAATTTTCAAAAGAAAAATAATTCAGTTTATTTTTTTTATTTTCTGATTTTTAAAATTTTGAATTTTCCATGAGCCCGTTCTCCCTCATATGAGCTCCGATTGAGGTGACTCAAGTTTCTAAAAATTTGTAAAATTGAGATCTATTTAATGGTGAATTTTATTTGATTTTTAAAGTTTGTTTGCTCTCTATTTTGGTGTTTATTTAGGTTTCTCTCTTGATTTGCGTAGATGTTGAGTTGTGCAACGCATTCGTGGAAGTTTTGTCAACCCAAAGCCAGCTTCCAGAGCAGGATTAAGACCTTTTCCAATGCAAGTTGTGCTTTGATCATGTTAAACCAAGCTTATAAAATCGCTATATTATTTTTACACTGTTGCACGTTATTGCATGAATACAACCTTTTCAAATTAAATTAGGACTTAGCTATTCCACCAATTTGATCTATACCCTGCCTTGTCATTTGTACGCCATAATTTATTTGTCACCCTAGATTGATCTTTACTAGTTGGTTAATACTGGAATCAAAATAGGTTGGTTAGACCGCATTAGCATGCTTAGCCATGCCACATCATCATGCATACTTGAATCATCAAAGTTTAATCTTGACTAATGGAATGTCAAACATGATAATGAGCTTGTATGTCAGGTGTTGGCACACGTTGATATTGAGTTGTTATGGCGAGGGATGTCACACAACGATATTGAATTGTTGATGGCACGTGGTGCTTAGTAATCAACTAAAGTGGTAATCGTTTTAGATTGAGGCAAATGGCAAGGGGCAGTGTGCCAAGTTGGGCTGAAGGGCAGAGGGTCTGTGGAAGTCTTGCCCTAATCACTCTAAGGACTTAACCTTGCAAGCTTTTGACTTGAGTCAAACATGCAACCGCATGTCTGGTATGGGACAGTCTTGCTGATTAACTTGCAATGTCTCAGCTTTAGTACTGCTAGTGGTGGTGTGAGTCCTAGGTTCACAGATTAACTCACATGGCACAAGAGGGGGGCCCTGTTGCCGTGGTTTAGCCCTTCAGTGTTGAAACCTTCGCTGAGTGTAAATCTATTCGGATAGCCGTGCTTGCGGTATTGAGCATAGCTTGGGATTACAGTCAAGGGTTAGATTTTTGCAAAGTAAAACTTGGTTGGGATGGTACGTTGCCATTTAGAGTTGGAAACTTGACTTAGGATTAGAAAGCTTGGTTTACTTGAGAAATACTAAAACTACTATTATTGGCGCTAAAAATTTGAAGTAGGGTTTATCAACAACAACACAACAGATGAACACCAGGTTCATGGCGTACCAACCGATTTGATCCTGCAATCAGTGAGAGAAATATGAAATACGTGCAAAGCCAATTAAGGCTAACCAGAAGGTAAAGGTAGATCGACTCCGAAAAAGATGATACGCAACAAGATCAGAGAAAGTCAAACTTAATGGGTGTAATAGAAGATGATCAATGATCGGCAATGCGTAACTTTATTGATCAAAATTGAGTTACAAGATGGTCTAAATTACAAGAACTTCTCCTAGTTGATGGAAAAATAAAAGTAGAGTTTGTTGATTGAATTGTTGTATTATATTTTGCCTGCCTATGTTCATCTTTTATACCTATCGACCGATCGTGCCCTATTACATCACATTACAAAACAAGATCCAAATCAGCCTTTATCCGGACGGTTTTTCCTTAAAATCTTTTACTATAACTAAATATCTTTAAATCTTTCCAAACTATCAATTGGTTATGATACATTGACTTGATCCTACCGATTTTAACCACATTTGCTAAATTTTGGTGCAAACATATGCCCCCATTTTTGGGTGATAACTTGTTATCTTCCAAAAATCTTTACCATCGATTTAATTGACATCAGCTTAGCAAGAAATCTTCATTAGTAACCACTGCATTAATGGCACCATAAAAATCTTGATATACGTATCGTGCGTTTTAACTGCACGTGTCGCTTCGAAACTTTTCCTGCTGTTTCACTTTTTACCCTCCGTATAAATATGTGACCCCCACGTGGTCATTTTCACGTGCTTAGGCTCTCTGGACATCTGCAATTGGCTTCTTTCCTCCAACTCGCTCGTCATCCCTGTTCTCAATCGGCTCTCCAACAAGATCGACAGAATGGATTCCTCTTAGGTATTCATCTCGATTCTTGATAGCAATGATCAATTCTACCTAAGGCCGGTAGGAAGCTTAGATTCCGATATAGTTATAAACGAAGAAATCCCTCGCCTTCCATTATCGGCTTCTGGTTATAACTTGGAGGGTTGGAGCAAGAGCTTTAGGGCTTGGTTGACAGCGCTAAAAGAATGGAAGAGCTGGTACAATCGGGTAGCGGCCCAGAAGAGAGAGATATGGGAAAGGATAGAGATAGCCAAGTGCCTCCCTCTTTGCTTAGCCGATCTAGAGGCCAATGAGCCCTTAGTGGTCACGACTTGCTATTTTTGGTCGGATACTTTTAATGCTTTTATGTTCTGCATTGATCTCATCAGTTTGACTCTCCTGGACTTAGCTTAATTATGTTGTCTTAGGCCAGATGGAGAACAAATCTCAGCTTTCAGCGCCAAGCCCAAGTACAAACTCAATAGATCTAAGGGCGAAGGGTGGACCAAGTATATTTCCAACAACAAGAGAGTCAACGGACCAGTATCGGATGAAGAGCATGTGGTTTTCCTCAATCTATGACCTGCGGTGCTTCCCTTGGACCAACTCAAGTGTACCAAACAATATAGCTGTATTGCCTTTTTAGCTGATCTTTCAACTTGGACCCTTTAGGGGATACAACATTTCAGCGAGAAGATACCCTAGAAAATGAAATACCCCAATTCAGAGCCAGTCAGTCATATGGGGAAAGATTCATGATGTGCTCTGGGAATGAGACAAGGATCACCCCCATCGACTCAAGGAATGAGCTAGTACGTGGATCCGAGGATGAAATACTTTGAGCATTCCAATTAATTTCACGGCATTCTCTCTGGTACTTGAAATCTCCCTCAAATGCCGAGAAATGTTCCTCATTGAATATACAATCAGCATACCGGGCCGTAAATAGATCCCCTGTAAGAGGTTCTAAATACTTAATGATCGACGGAGATTGAAATCCCACATAGATCCCCAATTTTCTATGAGGGCCCATAGAGGTACGCTGGGGTGGTGAGATCGGAATGTACACCGCACATTCAAACTTACGTAAATGAGAAATACTTAGTGGATTCCCACGTACTAACTGCATGGGGGAAGAATTATGATATGCAGTTGGTCGAAGTTGGATTAAGTCAGCAGCGTGTAAAACCGCATGACCCCAACATGACGTAGGCAACGAGCAATTCATCAGTAATGGATGCGCAATGAGCTTGATTCTCTTAATCAACGATTCAGCCAAACCATTCTGAGTATGGACATATGGAACAGAATGTTGTACCTGAATTCCTAAAGCCATGCAATAATCATTGAAAGCATGGGAGGAACATTCAGCAGCATTATCCATTCGGATTGATTGAATCCGATGTTCAGGATAATGTGCCTTCAGTTTAATAATTCGAGACATTATTTTCGCGAAGGCATGGTTTCGTGTGGACAATAAGTACACATGTGACCATCTAGTATATGTGTCAATCAAAACCATACAGTACCTGAACGGTCCAGAAGTTGGCTCAATCGGACCACAAATGTCACCTTGAATTCTTTCAAGAAACTTAAGTGGTTCAGCCCAGATTTTAAGAGGTGAAGGTCTTAAAATCAATTTCCCAGTAGCACATGCTGCGCATATAAAATCCGAAGATTTGGGAAATTTTGTAGCTGTCAAATCATGACCGATAGAATTGGTGATAATTTTTCTCATCATCTCGATACCGGGGTGCCCAAGTCGATCATGCCAAGTTTGGAATGCATTGACGTTTTGAAAAATTACCTTGTATGTAACATGTTTTATGGGCTTAATGTATGTATAGTACAACCCAAAGTCGAGAGTTGGAATTTTTTCGCATATCTGCTTGCCATATCCAGTAAGTCTGGTTAGGAGAAGATACTCCTCTTTGTTTTCTTCATGTGTTTCAACATGAATACCATTCTTACGAATATCTCTATAACTCAACAAGGTACGAGTTGAATCAGGATACAACAAAGCATCCTCGATTGTAATCTGTGTACCCATAGGGAGGGTGATTGTGGCTCGACCAGAGCCAACTATCAACGCATCACGACCAGCGATCGTTAAAATATTTCCTTCTCTTTTCTTAAGAGTTTGGAAGTATTTTATCTCTGTGAGTATAGAGTTTGTGGTACAACTGTCCACAAGGCATAGTTCCTCCTCCGAGGAATTGACTTCAAGAGACATCTATAGTAAGAACAAGAATTAATTAAAACTCTTTATTCAACACATATAGAGATACATACACATTGTATCGAATATCTAACATAACAATAATGCAATATTACAATATATATGAGTTTGCACAAATAAGTATACAACTCCAAATTAGAAATGAGTTTTCGAACTCTAATTATTACAACACATAATACTATTTGACAACAATCACAGACATGGAAATTTAAGATAAATCTCCATATATGTCACCCGAAGTGTACTCAATGAGCATGTCGTCTGTTGCAGGAAGGTCCATTTGCTGAGTAAGGGCTTTATTGTTTGGCGATTCTTTGGGAACCGAAGACGAACAACCAGACCTCCTTTGAAGTCTCGATGAGTAAGATTGAAGTGTGCTTCATATCTTGGTGCCTTCATTTGCCATCACGAGAGATTTCTGATAAAGATCAACCAAGTGTTTTGGAGTACGACAAGTCGCGGCAAAATGTGTGTTACAGCCACACTTATGACAAAGTCTTTTGTTGTTATAGGTAGGTTGTGCATTGCCACGAGCCTTCTTGTTAGCAAGATGTCTGCGGTTCTTGTTGAATTTGCGACTACTAGGGGGGTTCTTTGGATTACCAGATGGAGATCCATTGAACTTTCTTTTATTCGGAGCTTTATTCTGAACATTATGAACCTCAGGCAAAGGTGCTGAACCAATTGGGCGCAACTTATAATTCTTAACAAGAAGTTCATCATTCTTTTCAGCTTGAGATAATGTATGAATAAGCTGGGAATAAACCTGATATTTTTCTTTCCGGTATTGATTGCACAATACCCTGTCCGCTGGAAGCATAGTAGATAGAGTCTTCTCTATCTTTTCTGCATCCGATGGTTCTTTCTCGCAAAATTTCAACCTACTACAGATGTTATGAACATTATCATTGTATTTAGCCACAGATTTAAAATCTTGTAAGCGTAGGTGATTCCAATTATGCTGTGCATCAGGATATATGATTTCCTTCTGCTGTTCATAACGTTCTTTAAGAGAAACCCACAGAACACGAGGGTTTTCTTCCAAAAGATACTCTTTCTTGAGATCTTTATGGATAGAAGTGCGTAACAAAAGTAAGGCAGTGTACTTCATTTGATCAGGGACTACAGGGCTCCCTTCCACTGGTTCATTTATCACATTTAAAATCCCTCGAGATGTAAAACTAATTTTGACATCCGATGCCCATGAAGGATAATTGCTCCCATCAAGGGTGAGTTCTTCATACTCTTTTTGCATTTCCTACATGGCATAACCATCGATTTTATTAATTCACCAAAATTGGTAAATTTTAAAACCTTAATGGTGGTGTTGTAATATTAAGCGCAAATTTTAAGTCATATCTTATGTTTTGGATGGTTGGAGGTAGTCCTTCCTCCAAAAATTATTGGTAAATACTATAAAGTATAACCATATAATTAAGGTAATCTCCAGAAATAGAGTAGACCATATATCCAAAACCATTATTTTAAGGTAACACTTATAGGTAATCATCAAGTTGGAATATGATGTAGACTTCATAGTGATGGGCAATTAAATTGCTGCTCAAAAAGGCATGGTCTCCAGGCAGAAATATTCAGAAAACTGAATAAGACGCAACCAATGCCTTAGTCTCCATCACCTTGTGTTTATTCTCAAAATAATGTAAGACATGTTTTAAAATTTGCTTAAAATTCTGGACAATTAAGTGGTACTTAATTGTGAGAATTTTATATTAAACCCTAAAGATAATTAAGGTGTTCTTAATTGTGAGAGTTTAAAGTTATTAAACTGCAATTTGTTAGGTTGCAAATTTAATAACATACACATATGCACAAGTATGTACACAAACACATATTTACATACAACAATTACATATAACATCAGGGGTCTTAAAACATAAAGACACAACAATGATACACTACAGAATGCAAATACTATAAAATATAGGGACTAAAATGCATAAATGCAGAAAATAAAATTAGTAAAATATTAACTATTTGGCCTGCCACTATTTTGATCCGTGGTGGCCTGCTAGGGGTGTGGGAGGAATTCAATGTGGGCTCGAGCCAAAGTGGTTTACCATGGCTCACCTACGGAGGCGAGTAGGCCATGACTTGGGCTGGCCGGCCGATCCGCCCAATAAACGCCTATCGCTTCTTGTAGAATAAAAGCGGGAGAAATGGCGATTAGGGTTAGGGTTTCAACCCTAACCGTTCCCCACTCAATTTCTGCCGCTGCCACCTCGTCTGATCCGCCGCCGTCGCCTGCCGTTGAGATCCACCGCCGTTGTAGCGCATGGATCTGGAGATTCTCGGCTGTGGCGGCGTTCCCCATTCTCCTTTTCTTGTGACGCTTAGTGGTGGGGGCCCTCCCCCTCAGCTGGGGAGGAAAGGTACTCATTGCCGCCGCCTCCGAAGCCGTTGGGAAGGGAGGAAGAACCGGCGGTGCCGAGCCCTGGTATCACGCCATTGGAGAGACGAAGACCTAGGCGCCGGTTCGCAAGGAAGGCCAGATCTAGAGGAGGAACCACGCTCGGAGGTGGGGCAAAGTCGTCGTTGCTAGTGAAGAAGGGCGGCGCCCCGGACCTGGCCGCCATGGTGGGGCGCAAGTTGAAGCCAGGTGGAGCCGGGGTCGGGGGCCTCCACCTTGGTGGGGCTTCTTCAACCGGTGTGGGCGAGGGTAGCCTCGATGCTGTCATGGTGGCGAGGAGATCAACCCGGGCCCGTGCGCGTCGACAACAAGGAAGGCTGCCGTGTCGAGGAACCTAGGCGCCGGTGGCACGGGGGCTGACCAAGGCATGACAGATCACAGTGCGAAGGCGGTTACGATCCAAGACCCCAAGGCGCACGGTGCGACGGAACTCGTGGATTACCGCGACAAGGAGGATGGAAACGGCGTGGTTGAGGGTGAGTATCGGCATTTCGATTCTTACTCTTACCGTGTTAGTCGCCGTTGTTTCCTCTTTTTTCTTCTTTCAAAAACTCAATGGAGATGTATGTGCTGATAACGTGTTTAGATTTAGAATGTAAGAACAAATGATGTATGAACTTGTATATCACAATTCTATTCATGATCAAGGTTTATATACATGGTGAATGGATGTCTTCACATCCATTCTTGGTTTACAGTTATTGTTTCTTCGTGAATAGGTGTCTTATCCCGTTTGAGTCGGTTGCTTGATAAGTCCATTCCTTGATGAGATGAGATCATCCATGCTTGTTTTGCAACACTCCCCACCCTACCCCCCTGCTCTGACCCGCCTCCTGCGTCGCCCCACCTCCTGCGCTGTGGGTGTGTGCCTCCCCCCTTGCGCCTCCCTGCCCTGCCTCTTGCGTCGCCCCACCTCCGGCACCCCCCTCGTGCGCATCGCCGCCGCCCCGGGACCTCTGCTCCCTCGCTTGCATCGTCACTATGCAAGGACCTCCGCCTTCCGTCGCCCACATCTTCACTGCGCAACGGTGCCCCACTACCTCCTCTTCCCCGAGCCAACATGCTGTTGCCGGATCAATATGTCCTCGAGACCGTCCTCACTAGATGTGCCCATCCCTGAGATTGTTGCTGCTGGATCTCGCCATCCTTGAGCACGCTACTGTACCGGTGTCATCCTCCATGTTGGTGTCCAGGTGATGGCGACAACGGTTGGGCACGAGGAGGAGATATCGCCTCTCTCCCCACCACTGCCACCTATGCATTCCCCGTCGTTTCTTCACCTCCCCGCATCACCGACACCACTTCTGCCTCCCCCACCACCCTTTCGCCTTCCTTGCTGCTTCACCGCTATATCAACCAACCTCCCATATGCAACCCTTCACCTCCTCATGCACCATAGCATCTCCTCCCTCCCAGAGTGCGTGGGATCAAGCGGCGGTGGCGGCGAGAGCACTGGACCGGTGGGCCCTTGCGAGCGGCGACCGACAAGTGGCTTACTACGGGTGAGTGGTAGTGATGTCTGGTGATTAGCGGCTCAGCAGATCTCTGTTGCATCTCCCACAGGTTTTAGTGTGCTATTGTTGTTTGAGAGGTATGGTCAATTTTTGCTCGGCGATGTTACCTTCAAATTCGTGGAATCGTTTATTTGTTAGTGGATTTTTTGCTCGTCCTATTGTGATTTAAGTAATGTTGCCTTCAAATTAGTTTTAGTTTGGGATTATAGAGTTTGTGAATATGTTCCATGCCTTGAGATCAGGGTGTTCCACATTGAAAATATTGGTAGTTAGGGTTGTTCAATTCGTACGTAATTGTCGATATTTCATTTGTGTAGTTCCTCACTGGGAAGGGCTGTGAAGTGCTCTATTTGTGGCGACACTGCTATCTTCTTTACTTTCACCGTGCATAGCAGACTATAATTTCTGTAATCTGAATGCTGCACTGTTGCATTTGTATGTGGACAGGAACTTGGCTTGGAGAGACCCTAGTGTTACATTAGTACTTTCTCTGTCTCGCTGTCTCGCTTCCAAGTTCAGATTTCAATGGAGTAGATACAAAAGCTGGATAAATATAGTGCTTTCACATATCGGTGTAGGCTAAGACTCATCTATTGAGAACATGCAAATTTAGAAATTTAGTAGTACCATTTTGGTATTTTAGATGATCACTTTTACATACACATTACGCTTAGATATATCATGATGACTACTTAATGAAAAGATGCTGTTTGTGACTTTGTAGTTTATAGAAACATGAACCAAGTAGTTAAATCTACTCCCAAGGCTAGCAATATGTTTTTTGAAGGAAAAAAGGCAAAAAAATCCATCAATTATATCTTCTTAGTTGTACATTTTCATTTTTCCTTTTTGGCTAAGTTATTCATGTACATTTTCCAATTATCAATGTTTAAGATAGTCTATGTTGCTCTGGTTTTCATGAACCATAGGACTCAGTTTGAGAGAGGAGAAAGGAACATGCCACCTTGTTAGAGTTGTGGTTAAGAATTGTTGGGGATCATAGTCACAAAGTTCCCGGGTCAAAGGGGTCGAGGTACGGTGTTGCGGGACGTGGGTCAACACTTGAAAAAAAATAAGGTACGAAGTGGGTATACCCCTTTAGGATGAGAACCAAGGATTTGGTACGTGATCCCGATGCATATGGGTCGATGATCCCGGGTCGATACAAGGACATGAACGAATTCTTTCATGGTCCAAGGGTCAAAGTCCAGACACAGAGATCAACAAGCCTCTCGGTTGGAGGAAACGAAACTGCACGGTTTTTGAAGCTACGGCTGGACCTGAACGAAGAAACCAAATGAGTTCTCAGTTTTGAAGTCCGAAAAAAAGATGCCTTGGGTTGTCTCTTCACGATGGCTTCACGAGCGAAGAAGACAAGCGGGCCGGTGTTGCGGTGCAGGAAGAGTGACGGGCGCTCGGGCACAGGCGAGCGACGGGCGTTCTAGCAGCGATGGCGACCGGGCGACACCGGCCGGAGGGGATGACGGTTGATGCCGCGGCCGACTGAGCAGCAGCGCCAAGGAGCCGCGCGGAAGCACACGACGATCTGGCGACCTCGACCCTCGATCTGGGACGGCGACCTGGGTACATGGATCGCAGCCTCGACACTGTATTCTGTTACTATGTTGGGGATATATGAACATAAGTGCAACGCTTTCTCATTGATGGTTAAATAATTTGTTTGTGCATTTTTTAACTTCTAGATTGGGGAGGGGCAGTGGTTGTGTCCTTCCATGATGAGGAGGAGGCCAATGTATGCTGTCTCAGGGAGGAAGGAGAGAGGGATGTGGATTGTATGTGCGAATATGCTCTATCCAACCTAGAAATTCAATAAGACAGTTCAAGGAAAATATACAAATTGCATTCGATAAGGCTTTAGGCCTCCAAAACTCCTGCCTGGCACCCATAAAAGATGATTTCTGCTTGTTTGTGACATGTACTGCAAAACTGACTCTTCTTTTTCCATTTCAGGAAATGCGCTATTGGAGAAAGAGAGGAAAGTAAAGCAAACATGTGGTTGCTTCAAACCAAACTACCGGTATATATATTTGCTTGTGGTACATGTCTCCCTTTCACTTGTATTTGGGTCATATTTTTTGTGTAGAATTTTGTTCAGGAATCTCAACCAAACTAGAAAAAATTCTACGTGTCAAGTTTATATGACTAGGCAAATGGCTCTTGGTTGGTGAATGGTGATGTGGATTTGATGAATATCATGTGAACCGTGGAAGAAAAGGCTAATGGAAATAAAAAGATGATTTACGCCCTTTGAATCACCATTGCATAATCATGTTCGAATAAACCATGGTAGTAAGGATATTGTCAAATGCTTCAATGCTTTCAATCCTACCAATGAAGAGGTATTTTTTCTTTTTTTCTATAGCCTACTACTTATCCATGATATGACTTATGAGAAGTTGACAAAAATGATTACCTCTCAAGCTTTTGAGTCTTTTAGTTAAAACAGTCAAAGATATCAAAGTTGTATGCATTAATTCTCTCTAAAAAAATCAATATACCTTGATATCTTATTGATCAAAGGAGAACAAAACAAAATAATATTATTCTGCCGAGGCTTTTGTCCCTTTCTTCTGGTAAACTGAAATGGGGAAAGGGAAAAGGTAGACAAGTGGTTTGTTGGTTCAAGCTTAAGATCTCCTTTTAGTTCTGGTGCTATATTGTTTGTGTGCTTTTCACTTGTACAGGCGAGAACCTTGTCTTTGGGAATCATTTACAATCTTAAGCAATCTAACAAAAAATCCTTCCCCTGCCAGATTGAAGGTTCAAGAACGTGGTTGAGGTGATGGCTGGGGCCTGTGAAGTGGAGTGAGACTAATCTGATATGCAAAAAACCGCTTACTTTCCGCTTATCGGGACTTCTAAATGGACATCATAATTATGCATTTGTTTCTCATTGCTCATCCATCTCCATGTCTAAGTGTTGATTGGATATACGTGGAACTTATGTAGAACCTCGTCAGAAAGGTGATCATGCTTGTATATATATGTTTCCTTGATATGTGTGTAATGGAATGCCAGTGTTCATTGCGCGCACACACATGCTTGTATATATGTTTGAGGAAGTATATGGTGAAAGTGAATATATGGTGAAACCATGAAAGTAATCAAACAGAAGCATTGGATCAAACTTGAATGGTTCAGATGTAAGTAGAATCCCACCTCCTCCATTTAAAGTGTGGAATTTTGTAATTTTTCTAGGGGTTATGTGTAAAACGTGTTTAAGTTAGGAGGTAGGATTCCACTTAGATCTGAACCATTCAAATTTGATCCAATGCTCCTGTTTGATTACTTTCATAATTTCACCATATACCTACTTTTACTATATACTTCCCCTATATGTTTCCTTGATGTGTAAAATGGAATACTGGTGTTGGTTGTATGTCTTGAGTTTGTGTTTGATGCTATGTATTAGTGTAAATTCTCATGTGATCCATTGTAACACACGGGTATCTTATTAGTATTCATAAATCGTCAGTAATTTACATAGGATCCCAGATGGTTTTAGAATAGAACCATCAATGATTTAAAACCATCTGTGATAATACCTTTATCACAGACGGTTTTAGTTTAAAACCGTCCGTGGTAAAACCGTCTGTGTTAGAATCATTGATGATTTGGTACTAAAATTGTCTATGATATTACTCTATATCACTGATGGTTTATGAAGAGTACCGTCTGTGATGATGTCACTAACTGTTGCACTATAGAACCATTAGTGATGTTTATATGCCTTTCTGTAGTAGTGAATTGAACTCGAATAGTTAAGAAATTAATATATTCAAATTACAAGAAAACTAATTTTGAACTGAATCTTTATCTTTACTAAGTGGGTGTTTGGGACAGCTCCAGCTCCATCAAAATTTGTGGAGTTGGTGGAGCAGGGTATCTCTAGCTCTAGAAATTTATGGAGCTGGAGCTGTGGGAACATTAAGAGTGTTTAGGTAGATCATCTTGTTTAAATTTTAGACTAAAAATATAAACTTAATTCATTTTATTTTAGCCTATAAGTTTCAGCTCTGAGCTGAAGTTGGGATCTGGAGCTCTCCCAAACAGGGCCTAATTGGAGGCTCCTTTAGGAGCCTTCACGTTAATCCTGGGTGAAAAAAGCTAGAAATTACTACATTAATCAGAGAAAAGAATAAAAGCTAGAAATTCACACATTAATCGAGAAAAAAAAGATCTAGACCATCAATCTTGTGATTATACGATGGTTGTGATTACTACATGTATCTATAACATTATGGATACTAGCCATATGCTCGTGCGTTACAACGGAAACTCAATTTGCGATAAAAAGTTTATTTGCAAAGAGCACTAACAGTGGCAAATATGGGTAATTAAAGAGCTGTGGCAAAGGTGGGTAATTTTAATGAAGTGACGCAGGAAGAAACTCTTGCTTTATATAGTAGAGATATGGAGAACCTTATGTGTACAGATAAAATTCTAGGAACAGTTGGTACCATTTACTCTGGCCGGCTGGTGGCTATATGGAGATATGGAACACCTCATGTGTACGGATAAAATTCTAGGAACAGTTTGTACCATTTACTCTGGCCGGCTGGTGGCTATATGCATAAAAATTGAATTGGACTTGACCATGGAATTTCCGTTGCCATGTATATCTTCCAAAGAAATAAAAAACAGTAGAGCAATGTTGCATCAAACATGGTAAGAAAAGAAAGTAAAGTACACGCTACATGTACGCAGTCAGACATGTCAATGTATTCATTATACAAGTGCTAACATGTATCATCATGATTTGATTTTCTTGGGGACAAACAAGAGTCAAGACCTATGTTAATTCTAGGGGTAAAAAGCTATAAATTTCCACATTAATCGGAGAAAAAGAAAAAGATTATAAATTCTCACGATAATACTAGAAAAAGAAAACACCTAAATCGCCTAATTTTCTATAGCAATATAATATACAGCTAAGATTTATACAGCAATTCGGAGTTAAGCTTACAAAAAATCACTAATGTTAAAAGCTCTATCGAATATCTAGGCCATGCGGGCGCACGGGTTGATGACTAGCATGCATCACGCCAAGTCAATTGCCACACCGATTTGCCCTACAGAGAAGATGACTAGCAATCAAGGGTCACCATTGACCGAAGCAGATATCTTCAAATACCGGAGTACTGTGGTTGTGCTTCAGTATCTTACATTAACATGGCCGGACAAATCTTTTGAAGTTAATCATGTGTTTAAGTATCTCCAGAGTACTACTGATGAACACTAGGGAGCAGTGAAACGCATACTGAGAGAGTGCGATATATATTAAACGCCACACCGACAGCAGGCCTGCGCATACAACGCTCGCGCTCAAATTTGCTCGGTGCCTTTTCTGATCCAGATTGGGTGGGATGCCCTGATGGTCGTTGGCCAACAAGTGGTTTTGCGGTGTTCTTGGACCAAATCTTATATCATGGAGTTCGAGAAAAGCAGCCCACTATTTCCTGCTCCGGTACAGAAGCAGAAGTGCAGAATACAAGGCAGTCGCTAACGCTACTGCAGAGCTTATTTGGATTCAGCCGGTTTTGAAGCAACTCGGCATTTGTTAGGCCAGAGGCCAGGGCGCCAGTCCTTTGTCCGACAACCTGAGGGCAAAGTACTTGTCAGGTAATCCGATGTTTTATGCATGGACAAAAGCATACATGTTGAAATGCCCTGAGAAGATGTCAGTCAGCCGCGCAACAATATCAAGCAAGAACACAAGTTCAGGCTGAAACGCTTCTGCAATGCAGAGTCTGATAACAGAGTTCAGAACTCAAATACGGCAACAGAGCAATCAATCTGCAGAAGAGACTTTTGCGACGTGAAAGAGCACACGTCTTTTCTGTTTTTTATTCTATATATACACCCAAGATTACAAGAGTTTGGGTAATTATCCAACAAAACAAACCGGAATCAAAACTGGTGCAAACTCTGTCTACTCCGATAAGAACACTGTACCGAGTCCGAAAACACCAACTCCATCTACTAATCACAACTATAACAAACTCTTCTGCACTTTAACGAAAACGACTATGACTCTGAACAAAACTGAAACAAATTACAAGATTAAAACTAGCAAAACTCCCCACTAATCTTGTACTTCTGATTTCACATCCACAGTACCGAGTTTCAGCCGCAACTCTGTGAACTTAATTTTTCCAAGAGCCTTCGTCAACAAATCTGCAATCTGATCCTGAGTACTGATATGCTCAACTTCAACCTCTCCATTTGCGACACAACCTCGAATATAATGATACTTAGTATCAATATGTTCACTTCATTCGTGATGAACTGGATTCCGGCTCAATGAAATAGTTGACTTATTATCTACTTTGAGTAGCACTTTTCCAACCTGCTGATTCATTACACTTGCTAGCATCCTTCCAAGTTAAACTCCCTGACTTGCACTGGTTGAAGCTGCAATGTACTCTGCTTCACAAGACGATAATGCAACCACTTTTTGTTTCTATGATGTCCAACAAATCGTGTTTGTACCAAGCAAGAACACATACCTGAAGTACTCTTCCTGTCATCGACATCTCCAGCAAAATCACTGTCAGTATACCCAACCAAACCAAGATTGCTTGCTGTTTTTCTGGAGTATAGATAGCCGAAATTCAAAGTCCCTTTACATATCTCAAAATCTGTTTCACCGCACCATATGCAGAATTGTGGGCTTCTCCATGAAACGACTGACTATGCCAACCGCATATGCAATATCCGGTCTTGTATGAATCAAATATCTAAGACTGCCAACAACAATTCAGTACAAAGTTGAGTTGACAGGAGGAGTTTCACTCACCTTGCTCAACTTTAGTCTTGTTTCCGTGGGAGTGTAGGTCGGATTGCAATATTTCATACCACATTTTTCAAGTTCCTTTTCAGCATATGAAGATTGACACAAGGAAATACCTTTTGTGCTTTGTTTCACCTCGATACCAAGATAATAGAATAGCAATCCCAAATCACTCATCCTGAGGACCTTCTTCATTTGATCTTTAAATTTTGCAATATCTGAGATATTCGGCCCTGTTATGATTAGATCATCTACATAAACACCTACTAGCAAATTTTTACCTCCTTGGTTTCTCTTGTAGACAGCATGTTCCAACAGACATCTCTCAAATCTAAGAGTGAGTAAGGTGTTGTCTAATTTTGAATTCCATGCACGTGGTGCTTGTTTTAGCCCATAGAGAGCTTTCTTGAGCTTGAAAACCTTGTTTTCCTTCCCCTTTACCTCAAAGCCGAGTGGCTGCATTATATAGACATCTTCAGATATTTCTCCATTGAGAAATACAGATTTCACATCCATGTGATGCACTTCCCACGATTCTTGAGCTGCTAGTGCAATCAACAATCGTATAGTCTCAATTTGGCCACCGGTGCATATACTTCATCAAAATCTATTCCATGTTTTTTAACATAGCCTTTAGCAACCAACCGTGCTTTGTGCTTCACAACATTCCCTTTTGGATCTTTTTGTACCTTAAAGATCCACTTCAAACCGATTGTATTCTGTCCATTTGGCAAATCTACCAACTCCTAGGTTTTGTTGTCTTCAATGGAGTCAATCTCTTCTTGCATTGCTTCTTTCCAGCATTTATAGCCTGCTGCCTCATAGCTCGATGGCTCTTCTGCATTCAAAAGACACAAGCCCAACTCTCTGCAAGCTCAATTGGTTCACTGGTTTCATATATATCACGCAGTGATCAAGTCTTGCAAGGCAACGACGAACTGAGAGATGCTGTAGATTCTTCTTCATTACCTAAAACCCTCGACACAGGTGTTTCGGTTTCCTGCGTGGACAAATGAACCTGGCTGCAACTGCTCGGTTCTGAATTTCTGTCAGGCTCTGTATTGCTGTGATTACCAATATTGCCATCAGGTTCAGTATTGCAGTCGTTTCCTTCTGATGCAGCGCTCTGCGCCAACTCAACATCATTAGGGTAATGCCAGGTGAAAATTTCTTTGCTTACCTGGTCAGTCTCTTCCCAGTGCCACTTCTTGTCTTCTTCAAAGATAACATCCCTTGTGACATGAATCCTCTCAGCATTAGGATCGAACACACGGTATATATGCTTTTGAACCCTCTGCATAGCCAAACATGACCATGGGAATGCTTCTGTCGTCTAGTTTCTTGAGCCCGGATTTTACTACCATCACATGTGACACACAACCAAAAGTTTTGAGGTGATGAACTCTTGGTTTTCGACCGTGCCAAGTCTCATATGGAGTTATTCCATCTAAACTTTGAGTAAATGGTCTGTTCAAAGTGTATACTACAGTTTTTACTGCCTCTCCCCAATACTTACCAGGCACTGATTTGCCTTTCATCATGCTACGAGTCATCTCAACCACCGTTTGATTTTGACGCTCAACTACTCCTTTTTGTTGTGGGGAATAAGGAGCTATTGTGTATCGCTTGATCCCTGCATTTTCACAAGACATTCCGAACTCGATTGAAAGAAACTCTCCTCCCCTATCAGTCCGAAAGGCTTTTATCTTCAAATTCTTCTCAATTTCCACTACAGCCTTGTACTTCTTAAAGCACAAAAATGCTTCATCTTTGCTTTCGAGAAAATCTACCCACATATACCTGCTATAATCATCGACAAGTAATAAGAAGTACTGATTACCTGCAGGCGTGATGGGTGTCATTTTGCCGCACAGATCGCCATGTACAAGACCCAATTTCTCCTCCGCTCTGTATGCAGCACACGTTGGAAACGGCTTCCTGTGTTGTTCAACGTGCTCGATCAAAGGCATTCCTTCCACCATCTTCTCTAATCCGAGATTTCTCAAAGCTCGGAAATTCAAATGCCCAAATCTGTTATGCCATAGCCAAGCCGCGTCACTAATTCTTGCCATTAAATAGACTGGTTCGGTCACCTCCAGATCAAGTGCGTATAGCCTATTTTGTGATCTCTTTACTCGAGCCACCAGCATGCCTTCCCGATCATAAACACACATTACTCCATCTTCCATGGTTATTTTACAGCAATTCTCATCTAGCTGTCCAATACTTACGATGCTGTAGTTTAAGTTCGGTATATAATACATGTCTGTTAGCACCATGTGTTCCCGGTTCCTGCAGTTCAACAGAAATAATCCAAGCTCACAAATATTCACCACTGATCCGTCTCCAAATTTTACACTTCCTCTGTTTGTTTCATCCAGCTCTGCAAAAAATCGTTTGGAGCCGACCATGTGGTTACTAGCTAGCGCCGGAATCAAAGTACAATTTGCCTTCTGTTATTCTTGTTTCGCAACTGACACCAGGAATAACTTTCTCTTCATTAAGCATAACTATCCGGGCGTCATGTGCAAATTCACTTTGGACTGCATGATCAATTCCCTTCTGGACGACTTGTGCAGATTTACCCTGGACGACTTGACCAGCTTCCATCTGGACAACTCGAGCAACTACAGATGTCTCGGCTAGCAACAATGCAGGTTCGATGTCCACCTTCTTCTGGACATATTGTGCTCGTTCCCTCCTTGGCTTGCGACATTTACTTCGAAAGTGCCCTATCATGTTGCAGTTATAGCACTTTTTTATTATTTTTGATTTATCGAACTTCCTAATTTTTCTTTCTTCACCTTGATTACCTTCATGTTCACGGCCTCAGCCACGGCCATGGCCTCTTCCTCCACCATGGCCTCAGCCATATGAAGCTCTCGTACTAGAATCCGAAGTCTTGCCATGTTTCTTTTCCTTTACCGATGAACTTTCCCACTGTGTGCGGGTAAGCATTAACTGCTCCCCATCCTTCTCGCTAGGCGCTTGGCACCATCCTTTTGAACTCTCTTCGAAAGCTCTCAAGCGCCCAATTACTTCTTGTAAAAACATAGTCTTGATATCACCAAATTGTTCGATTGTGCCAACAAGTTGCACGAACCGATCTAGCATAGAACTAAATAATTTCTCCACAATGGTGATGTCTTTCAACTCTATACCGAGTGATCGTATCTCACCCACCACAGCCGTAAGCTTATGCGAGGATTCCACAATGCTCTGCCCATCGCCCATAATCAACTGATCAAATTGACTTTTCAATACTTGAACTCTTGCTTTTCTGACGCGATCTTCTCCAATACACATATCCCGGATTGCTCCCCATGCCTCTTTTGCCGTTTCCTTGCCGGCAATAGCCATCATGACATAGTCTAGAACAGATTGGGAGATAGTGGCTAGAGCGCCCTGATCCTTATCTTCCTCGACCAGTGCTTCGCCTTCTATAGCTCCCCACAAACTGAGTGATCGGAGAATTATCTTCATCTTTACAGCCCAAAGGCCATAATTCGTGTCATCAAGCATCGGGTATTGAATTGGAATTCCTCTCGCTACTGCTTTAATACCGAACATTGACCGGTTGGTTAGTGCTGCTCTTACCGAAAACTGATCTCTTGTTTCTGCTACCGGTGGTGCGTTGTCACTCATTGTCACGTGTGAAGGTGGCTCTGATACCACTTGTTGAAACGCCCTTAGACAGTGCCAGTCAGCCGCGCAACAATATCAAGCAAGAACACAAGTTCAGGTTGAAACACTTCTGCAATGCAGAGTTTGATAGCAGAGTTCAGAACTCAAATACGGCAACAGAGCAATCAAACTGCAGAAGAGTCCTTTGCGACGTGAAAGAGCACACGTCTTTTCTGTTTTTTATTCTCTATATATATCCAAAATTACAAGAGTTTGGGTAATCTGATGGGTTACACGGTATACTACGCTAGCACCAAATAAAAATCTACCGCATAAACTAAGAACCTTCTCGCAAGAAAGGGATCATAGATCGTTACCACTAGACGCGCAGAGCAGCGAAAGGAAAGGTCGAAATAGCCGATTCGACGTGGCGCGCGTCGATGTAGTGGAAGTAGATGATCGTCCACGGAGCGACCGTCTCCTCATAGCAAGCCCTCGTCTTCTTGCTGAAGTCGATCGTCCACGAGCAACGTCTCCTCCCTGTCGCGATCGCCCCAATCAACGTCGCAGTTGCAGCAACGTCTCTACGTAGTCCACACGTACAGGGAGGAATTCCGTATGTCGGTGTGCTAGCACCGTGATGCACAAATAGGAGATGACGGCTAGGGTTTTGGTGGAGAGAAGAACTTCCGCTCTTCTGGCCTCCACCCCATCCCTTTATATAGCCTCTCGGTGGGCCTTTACATTATAGTATGGTACAAAGCCCACGTCACACGTGGCCCATGATTATCTCTTGGGTATAAATCCAACAATCTCCCACTTGCACAAGAGTTAATCATGCAAGTACCTTATTCCATCCCGTTAATGTGTGGCCCTGTAGGTTCATGTATATTTAGCCGGGGCCCAGAAAACTCATTTTCTGATTCACAAGTCGATAGTGGCCCCTAGCAGGACATAGCAACTCCTAAATGCACACAAAATAATCGAACCTTTATAGTGCTCATGTACCAATCCCTTTGCCTCACGATACTAGATCAAACTCAAGGCGAGAAATGTGTCACCCTATGATAGCTCAATCTTCACTCGTTCATGTAATGGATTACTCAACTGTAGTTGACTCCTCAGCTACATTCGCATGGCCATGCACTTTCTTAATCCAATCACATCGAGGGGCCAGATATATCTCTCATGTTATATAGGAGGGGCAAATTCCATCTTGGTCACTCACATTCCTTAACATGTTACATAGTAAACTCAAAAGCTACCTTTGTGACCACCCAGTTACGGAGTGATGTTTGGCAACCCCTAAGTAAACTGTTACACATGTAGGAAACTATGACAACCTCAGGTTTAAGGATTCCATATACACTATGTATGAGACTAACTGATAACACTTAAGAATATAACAGTTCCCGCAGTGTCTCATGATGGGCCAATCCAACACCATGTTCTCCAACATGTGTCCACATTATTGATTTGATATCTCCATATCTATGATCCATGAATTGTGATCATCAATCAATACATGTGATGATCCATAAATCATATTTGTTCCATATTATAATAGAAGATCAGGGAAAGTTTAAAATAACATCATAACAATAATAAAGAGTTTCACGAACAAGTCACATACTTATTGATCAATATAAATAATGTTAATTCAAGGAACCAAGAATAACATTTTATTTAGAAAATCATAAACATAGAAGTAATACAACCATCTTTATGATCGCCTCTAAGGCATATTACTAACAATCTCCCATTAGCAATAGACTTAATTAAGGAGGCGTTTAATACCAATAGACCTCGTGTTCTCCTCATGCTTAGGTTGTGGCATTGGCTTTGTCAGCGGATCGGCTACATTAGCTTCCGTATGTACTTTGCATATTTTCATATCACCTCTATCCACAATTGCGCGAATAAGGTGAAAGCGTCGGAGTATGTATTTGGACTTCTGATGTGATCTAGGCCCTTTTGCTTGTGCAATGGCACCACTATTATCACAATAGAGGTCAATTGGACTAGAGACACTAGAGACCACACCGAGCTCCGAAATAAACTTCTTTATCCACACAGCTTCTTTTGCAGCCTTTGAAGCTGCAATGTACTCCGCTTTTATCGTAGAGTCGGCCACTGTATTTTGCTTGAAACTCTTCCAGCTTATTGCTCCTCCATTTAGTGTAAACACAAACCTGGACTGTGATAGGAAATCATCTTAGTCAGTTTGGAAGCTTGCGTCGGTGTAACCCCTTACAACCAGTTCTTCCTCACCATAAAAAACTAGGAACATATCCTTTGTTCTTCTTAAGTATTTTAGGATATTTTTTACGGCTATCCAATGACTATCACCGGGATTTGCTTGGTATCTACTCGTAACACTTAGAGCATATGAGACATCTGGGCGCGTACAGATCATAGAATACATAATAGACCCAATAGCTGAAGCATATGGAATCTTGCTCATCCTTTCTCGCTCATCATTTGTCGAAGGACACTGATTCTTGCTAAGACTGATGCCATGTGACATTGGCATGAACCTCTCTTGGATTCATGCATATTGAACCTCTTCAATACCTTGTCTATGTACGTATCTCTATAGATCTTTATGCTTAGGATATAGCATGCTTCTCCTAAGTATTCATTGAGAAACTCCTTTTCAACGAAGTCTTAACATCTTCAAGTATAGGAATATCATTCCCGATCAATAATATGTCATCCACATACAAGATAAAAAACACAAGTGCGCTTCCACTAGCCTTTTTGTAAACACAAGGCTCTTCTTCGTTTTTGATGAAACCAAACCCTTTAATTACTTCATCAAAACGAATGTTCCAACTCTGAGATATTTGCTTCAACCCATAATTGGATCTCTGAAGCTTGCATACCCTTTTAGCATATTTAGGATCAACAAAACCTTCAAGTTGTATTATGTATACATCCTCAGATAGATTCCCATTAAGGAAAGCTATTTTGACGTCCATTTGCCATATCTCATAATTGAAATATGCAGCAATAGCTAAAATGATCCAGACAGACTTAAGCATGGCTACCGGTGAGAAAGTTTCATCATAATCAACTCCTTGAATTTGTTTGAAACCTTTTGCCACCAACCGTGCCTTATGGATCTGGACATTTCCATCCACGTCTATCTTCTTCTTGAAAATCCATTTGCATTCTATGGTTTTTACACCATGAGGAGGATTAACTAAGTTCCAAACTTGATTATCATGCATGGATTGAATTTCGGATCTCATGGATCCAAGCCATTTTTTAGAGTTTGGGTCCATCATTGCTTTTTCATAAGTCTTATGTTTATCATTATTTAACAATAAAATGTCATGCCGATACCTTATGGGCAATTGTCGTGGCCTTTCAGATCTACATGGGGCTGGTGTCTCTTCCACAGGTTGTACAACATCTTGTATATCAAGTGAAGGTTCAGTAGGAGTTGAAACATTTTCTAATGGTTCTCGAATTTCTTCAAGTCACACCTAGCTCCCACTAACTCCTTTTGAAAGAAACTCTTTCTTTAGAAAGACACCGTTTCGAGCAACAAACACTTTGTTTTCATCCCTTTTATAAAAGTAATATCCTTTTGTTTCTTTAGGATACCCTACAAAGAAGTATTTATCTAAGGGGACATATTCAGTGCTAATGTGAATTCAGTGCTAATTCCGTGCTAATGGCATGTATAAGTTTTGAAAAACTCAGTAACAAGTACTATTCATGCTGAGTTTGTCTTTTTAATATCTTTCAAATATGATTGATTTTCATCTTCAAATTTTGCAGGGTTGTAGAGGTTCACCTCCCCTACATGTGGTAATTGTTTGAGAATTTTTCAAAACTTCTACATGCCATTAGCACGGAATTAGCACTGAATTCACCATTAGCACTGAATATTTCCCCTTTATCTAATTTGGGTGTGAGTTTATCAGACGTCAAACGTTTTACATATACATCACATCCCCATATTTTGAGAAAAGACAATGAGGGACGTTTCCCAGTCCACATTTCATATGATGTTTTCTCAACGGCTTTTGATGGAACCCTGTTTAAAGTGAATGCAACTGTTTCTAGAGCATACCCCCAGAAGGACAATGGCAGATCAGTTTAACTCATCATAGACCGAACCATATCTAACAAAGTTCAGTTCCGTCGTTAGAATACGCCATTCCATTGAGGTGTTCCTAGTGGAGTAAGTTGTGGAACGATTCCACAATGTTTTAGATGATCATCAAACTCTTGGCTTAAGTATTTGCCACCATAATCAGATCGTAAGTGTTTTATTGTTTTGTCAAGTTGATTTTGTATTTTGTTCTAAAATTCTTTGAACTTTTTGAAGGTTTTAGATTTGTGCCTCATTAAGTAGATATATCTATATCTACTAAAGTCATCGGTAAAAGTTACAAAGTACTGAAACCCCACCTCTGGCACTCGAGCTCATTGGTCCACATACATCCGTACGTACTAGGGCCAACAACTCATTTGCCCCTTCACCAAGATCTGTGAAAGGGGTTTTTGTTATCTTTCTAAGTAAACAAGACTCACATGTTTCAAATGATTCAAAATCAAATGAGGTTAGAAGTCCATCACCATGCAGCTCCTTCATGCGCTTCTCATTTATGTGGCTTAAGCGACAATGCCATAAAAAAGTAGGATTCACATCATTAGGCCGAAGCCTTTTCACATTAATGTTATAGACAGGTTTTTCTTCGAGTTCAAGGACGTACAACCCATCTACCATGGGGCATCGGCCATAATACATATCATTCAAAAATATCGAACAAACAAAGTCCTTTATTATGAAATCATAACCTTCATGTTCCAAACAAGAAGATGAAATAATGTTTCTACTCAAAGATGGAACAAAATAACAATTATTAAGTTCTAAAACTAATCTTGAAGGCAAATGCAATGGGTAGGTGCCAACGGTAAGACTAGCAACTCTTGTTTTATTCCCCACGCGAAAATCCACTTCTCCTTTTGCCAAGTCTCTACTCTTTATTAGCCCCTGCATCGAATTGCAAATGTGAGCAACCGATCCGGTATCATATACCCAAGAGGTAAGATTAGAAGTAGCCAGGTTAATTTCTACAATATGAATACCTGAAGTGGAAGTCACACTTTCATTCTTCTTATCTGCCAGATACTTCTCACAGTTTCATTTCCAATGTCCTAGCTTCTTGCAATAGAAGCACTGGGTATCAGGTTTAGGGCCAATCTTAAGCTTAGATTTGAGACTTGCGATCTCAACTTGAACCTTGCCCTTGCCCTTTCCTTTGTTCCCAACCTTAGCCTTCTGCTTCTTAAAGGCAGTGGTTTTCTGAACCATCATCACATGATTAGGTTTCTTCTTTATGCTTTCCTCAGCAGACTTGAACATTCCATGTAGTTCGGTCAGGCTCTTCTCCATGCTATTCATATGAAAATTCATTATGAACGGCTCAAAGCTCTGAGGCAGAGACTGGAGAATTACATCTATAGCCAAACCAAGGCTAAAGGGAAAATCAAGCTTTTCCAATCTCCCAATATAACCAATCATTTTGATTACATGAGGGCTGACCAGACTTTCTTCAGCCAGCTTGTAAGCAAACAAAAGCTTTGAGATACCATACCTCTTAGCTCTTACTTGGTTCCCAAACATGCCCTTTAAGCCGACAATCATATTATAAGCATTCTGGTCCTCATATTGCTTTTGAAGCTCAGAGTCCATGGTTACAAGTATGAGATAGCTGACCTCTATAGAGGCATTAACATATTTCTCATACTCAGCCTTATCATTGCGAGAAGCATTTCGGCTGGTTTATTAGGAATTGGATTATCTAGAACATAGCCTTTCTTTTCATGCTTGAGAACAATTCTCAGGTTGCGATACCAATCCACAGAATTTGTTCCATTAAGTTTTTCCTTTTCCAAAACTGATCTCAAAGCAAAACCAGGTGCAGCAGAAGGAGTGGCAGGTGCCATTGAACTACAACAAAAACATGCAAAGTTTCTAAGCACTATGTTTATGTAAAACTTTCGTTAACTATTTTAACAAAAGACACTCGTATTGTATGTCCCTTCTTTCGACATAAAGAGCGTATTCAAGATCCTCATTCATTAAATCCTAGTGAGCTTTGGCATCACTGCTAGAAATTTAATGACATGGGTAAGCAAAACCTTTGCTAATTACATCTTATGTAACTATTGTTAGTTGGGTATGAAATCATGTAATGAATGCTTGCATCAGCTTGACTCTTGGCCAGGTCAACCCACCCCGAGGGCTCACATGAGGGAGAGAGCACTTCCCGATTCCGGATGCCAATTAAGAAACCTAGCCTCTTGTGTGTTTTCCTTAGACACCAATTGTCTTGTATCCGTTCCTTCAAAACTGAAATAAAAAACCCAACCACTTATGTCCTCAAGCCCAAAACCGCTTTTGATAGTTCGATTAAATCAACCATTGTAATGCGTGATGTGTCCGACACAACCCTATCATCTATTAAGATAGCCATTGATACACTGCTTTGGCAGTCATATGAATAACGATCTAAATTCTTGATAGGTGCTACATATGGATGGACAAAAGATTTAAAATTTTAACTAGAGGGTTGTTAACTATCTACTATGAACATGGCATCACATGCAATGAATATCATAAAAATAGCAGAGATTAAAACACATTTACATGTAATCAAATTAAGATGTGAAATAGTATGGCCCTTAGCATAAAGATCTCCATCATCATACTTCCCTGTTCACCGAGCCATCTTGATTTGATGCCACCGTCTTCATCATTGTAGATGCAACTCCTTACAACTTTGATAATGAAATTTATAAGTGGATTTCAAACATCACAAGTTGACACGCAGATCGTTATACAATTTATATTGAAATTGCCTTATGGCTTGACACAGCACGCAGGCTATGTAAAATCACATGCATCACATACACATAGGCCATACTATTCACACAATTGCCCGCAAAAATGAGTTAAACAAAAACAGCATTTCTACGACGCGATATGCATGCTCTCAAAACATTAACGGGGTCAAAGGGGTAGGGCCCCTTTGCGGGGTCGAAGGGCAGCGTCTTGGCTAAATTTTTTTTAGGCATGTCTTCCGCCAAGCGAAAACGCCATGAAAATTGCCTTGGATCAATTAAATTAACCCAATTCGACTTAGTCTGATTGGTTTGGTCCCATATAGGGGTGCAAACGGATCGGATACGGACGGATTTCACTCATTCCGTATCCTATTCCAAATTTTTTCTCGGATATAAAATCGGATACGGACAGTACCGGATTTGAATACGAATATGGATTACTTCGGTCGTGAATACAGAGCAAATACAGATTGTTCTAGATACGGTTAGTCTTGGTCACGAATAGTTAGTCGGATAATGCATGAAAGCAGAAACCATATATGTTATGCGTATTAGGATCGATCAACCATACACAAAACTTTACTAGAACCTTCAAGACATATAAGTGTTTCAAATTCAATAATAGGTGTCTTCCCTACATAAGAATAATATGCAGCCAAGTATAATTTCAATCAACATATGAACTTATATGATGCATAATGTTTATGTTTATCGAATCTGTTATCGGATATCTATTTCACTAATTTACACTGATATTTTTCGGATATCTCGGATATGCGGGTACGAATCGGATACAAATCGGATACTTCTCTTCCCATATCTTAACCCATATTTTTTTCGGATAGGCGGATTCGAATCCGGATATCATTTTTTTGGATTCGAATCGGGTTTTAAACGAATTTAGGCTCGGATCAGTCGGAAATTATCCGATCCGTTTACACCCCTAGTCCCATATGGTCGCTCTTCGTAAACCCTGGTGGCGGTAACCCGCCCGGTAAGAGCAACGTCGTACCATGAACGGACTCACCCAAATCAAGATTAAGTCGGTTTGCACTTTCCTTAAACCCTAAACCGATCGATCTCATCGACGGCCACCTCCACCAATTCATCACATGAATCGGCAGAACAAGTAATAGATCCAATCTATTATACTCGCATAACACATATGCAACATCTAGATCATGAATCTACACGAGATGGCTCTGATACCACTGATGGGTTACACGGTATGCTATACTAGCACTAAATAAAAATCTACTGCATAAACTAGGAACCTTCTCGCAAGAAGGGGATCATAGATCGTTACCACTAGACGCGCAGAGCAGCAGAAGGAAAGGTCGAAACAGTCGGTTCGACGTAGCACGCGTCGATATAGTGGAAGTAGATGATTGTCTACGGATCGACCGTCTCCTCGCAAGCCGATCATCTTCTTGCTGAAGTCGATCGTCCACGAGCAACGTCTCCTCCTTGTCGCGATCGTCCCGATCAACGTCGTAGTCGCAGCAACGTCTCTACGTAGTCCACACATACAGGGAGGCCGGAATTCCGTACGTCGGTGTGCTAGCACTGTAACGCACAGATGGGAGATGACGGCTAGGGTTTTGGTGGAGAGGAGAACTTTGCGCTCTTCTGACCTCCACCCCATCCTTTTATATAGCCTCTCGGTGGGCCTCTACATTAGAGTCTGAACATGATACAAAGCCCACGTCACACGTGGTCCATGATTCACTACTACAGCGAGGCTTATATCAGACGCACGATCACAGACGGTTTTGAAAAACCGTCTATAATATGGAACATCACAGCACGGTTATGTACTCAAACCGCCGTTGCTTATATCACTGACGGTTTTACATTACGGTAAAATGCGTGATATAAGAAATATCACGACGGTTTCTAAATATAACCGCTCTGCGTGATGGCTGCAAGACTCATTACGCGGTTTGCCAAGTAAAACTGCTCGTGATATCACTGACGGTTATATAACACAACCGTCTGTAATATCTACAAGAATCATTACAGACGGTTATATTTAGAAACCTGCTCGATATTTTTTGTATCACGACGCGTCGTAATATAAAACCGCTCGTGATAATACCCGAAAAACAGAGCTCGATCCACATCCACTTCGCTTATAGGGTTTCAGCTCTATGCTTAGTGGCGGCAAAGTGGAAGTGAGGCGATTTTTGAAAGAAAGCCATTGATTTCAAGGGTGATATTAGATTCATTTGATTTTGGTGATCTAAGTTTAGTAATGAGTTCTCTAATTGCATGCATAATTAGTTTAAGAATGTGTGCATACGCACTACACAGTGCACTTAATATTTAACACTAAGTGTTACATGTGTGTGTAGCGTAGATGGATCGAAGTCGGATGTACGCCGAGAACCGCACGCAGTGCCGAGTACCTTAATGGCGTCTCCACTTTCAAAAGAGCTGCAGAGGAGGATATGTTTAATAAGGGGTGCAATTCATGTCATGTCCGTGCATTGATTGCGTAAAATCAAGATGTTTCAAACTCAAAGCAGATCGAAGCTAACACTTGATTCAAGGGGTTTCAAAAGGGCTATACATGTTGGACCACCATGGCGAAGAGCACAATATACAGAAGCGCAAGTAGTGTTAATATAAATCGGCGATGTCAATGATATGTCGGATGATCATATCGACAGCTTCCGATGAGGACAAAGGTACGATGACAATTTTGATCAGATGCTACGCGATGCGTATGAAACCTTGATGACAGGGAATATGGATAGCCTGTGGCTTAATGGAGGACTCGGAGAAACCTTTGTTCGCAGGGTGCAAGTTGAAATACACAAGGTTATCATCCGTGCTTCAACTACTCAAATTGAAGGCAAGCAACGGTTGGTCCGACAAGAGTTTCACAACATTTATTACGCCTATTGGCGGACATGCTTCCAGAGGGAACGAGTTGCCGACAAGCACCTACATAGCTAAGGTGTTCTTTGTCCCTTGGGAATGGAAGTAGAAAGAATACATGCCTGTCCAAACGATTGTATCCTCGTGACCGCAAAGAGTACACAAACTTGCATATATGTCCGTGTGCAACGATCCCAGACAAGCGTAAGAGTCATTCAGATGATGATGGCGAGAGCATTGAGGTGAAAGAAGGTCCTCTGCTAAGGTGGCATGGTATCCGCCTATAATTCCCGCTTGAAGCGTTTGTTTGCGAACCCAAAGGAGGCAAAACTGTTATGCTGGCACTTTGAGGAGCGAAGAATGATGGAATGCTAAGGCACCTGCCGATTCCATCCAAAGGAGAAACATCGATAGGAGCTTTCAAGAATTCGGTGCGGATCCGAGAAATATAAGGTTTGGATTGAGTATGATGGAATGAATCCTTTCGGTAACATGAGCAATGCAAGATAGCACTTGGCTCAGAATCTCAGATCTACAACCTTCCTCCTTGGTTGTGTATGAAGCGGAAGTACATTATGTTGTCTGTGCTTATCCAAGGACCGAAACAACCTGGGAACGATATTGATGTGTACCTAGCTCCATTGGTGGAAGATCTAAAAACACTGTGGGTTACCGGGTACACGTATGGGATGCGCATAAACGAGAGAACTTTACTTTGCAATCGCTTGTTGTTCTCGCACCATAAATGATTACCCCGCCTCTTGCTAACTGTCGTGCCGAGTACAAAAGGAACCAAAGCTCGACTCACCGCTTAGATGATACCGAGAGTTTATGGTCAATCACTCCCCAAAAACCGTGTACATGCGTCATCAGAGGTTCCTTCGGAGGAATCACCCATATCGCAAGATGAAGCAACTTTTCGACGGAAGGAACGAAAATGGTCCAGCTCCAAGGCGTTTGAGCGGGAGAGATGTTCATGACATTGTTAAGGATTTGGATGTTGCGTATGGAAAGGGACGTAAGTCAAGTACCCGTGAAAAGAGCATGTGGAAGAAGAGATCAATATTCTGGGACCTACCTTACTGGGAGCACCTAGAAGTTCGCCACTGCATCGATGTCATGCACGTAGAGAAGAATGTCTGTGACAGCGTGATTGGTCTCTTACTCAACATTAAGGGTAAAACAAAGGATGGTATCAACGCACGGCTTGACTTGGTCGATATGGGCATAAGACCTGAATTAGCACCGAAGAGACCGATAAAGGCCGACGCATTTGGAACTCGCTTGTTATATCTGTCAAAGGCCGAAGAACTGAATCGTGCTGCTTGCATGGTGTGAAAGTTCCGTCCGGCTACTCCTCCAACATGAATAGACTTGTTTCGTTGTAAGATTTGAAATTAACCGCATGAAGTCCGATGATTGTCATGTGTCGATGACACAGATGCTCCTCGTCGCAATTAGAAGTATTTTGCGGCCAAGGTCCGAGAGACAATCACTAGGCTGTGTTATTTCTTTAACACAATCGCCGAAGGTCATCGATCCCGGCGACTAGATGCTCGCAAGTCGAGGTGGTGATGACTCTATGTAATCTTGAGATGTATTTCCTCCATCATTTTTCGATATCATGGTCCATCTCATTGTTCACCTTGTGACAGAGATAAAGATATGCGGCCGTTGTTCCACGTAGCATGTACCCGCTCGAGAGGTACATGGGAATTCTCAAGTCTTACGACGGAATCGATCTCGTCCGGAGGGTAGCATTGTCGAAGGTTATGCAATGAAGAGGCCGCCGAGTTCTCAAGGCCGATTACATGGCCTGTGTCGAACCAATAGGTGTGCCTCGATCTCGCCATGAGGGGAGGCTCCAGGTATCGGGACCATCGGAAGGAAAGCAATCACGCTCGATTCGGTTATGATGCTCGAGCCCATTTCACGGTTTTACAACACATGGTCAGAGTGTCAAGATATATCGTCGAGCACAAGCAATGGCTAAGGCAAGAGAATCCAAAGACGGCAAGAGTCTTGGATCACGAGACAAAGATAACCTTCGCCAAAGAAATGGTTGAAGGAGCGACCTATCATCGAGCTCGCCGATGACACGCCGACATGGTTGGCAAAAGGACCAACTTTACAGCTTGTCACATGGAAAGGATATGACTTAGATGGGTACACATTTTACACTAGAGATCGTGACATGAAGAGCACAAACCGTATCAGCGGTGTCCGTGATAGATGCATTCAATAATACCACTGGTTGACGAGGAGCTCCTACTATGGGTTCATAGAGGAGATATGGGAGCTCGACTACGATTTTTTCAAGATTCCCCTATTTCGATGTCGTTGGGTTCACCTCCAAAGACGTGAAGGTTGACAAAAATGGCATCACCATCGTGGACCTCGAATGTGTCGGATACCAAGATGAACCATTCAGATTCGCTAACCAAGTTGTTCAAGTCTTCTATGTAACCGAATCCGCCCAACAAGAAGCGCCACGAAGTTTTTCAGTGAAAAAGGAAAATTGTCGGAGTTGAGAATGTAGTAGATGAGGAAGAGTACAATCAATTTGATGAGTTGCCACCTATCGGAAAGGACATCCCGGTCCTGTAAGAACAACACGAGGAAGCAAGCTACGACGCGCCGATCATCATGAAGGGCTAATTTTCGTACAAAAGAATAAGCATGTGGCGCGAGTTATGAGAAGGGTGCATTGTCATCATGCTTACTAATTTTCATGTGTAATAATATTACGTACATTAATGCTATTGTAAAGATGATACGACCCATCATGCTTTGTACATATGATTGTGATGATCTTTGTAAGTAGCTTAATTGTGAAGCATCTAGATTGATGGAAAAGATGCAAGTATAAGAACAGTAATCATGTCTACTTTGGCAATATGGAAATAGTTGTATGTGATTGTTTCAGATTTTAGGGTTTGAATTGAGGATTAGAATTCCACTTCAACCACAAGATGATCGATATTCGTTAAAGACAACTTTCCCGAAGATACAACAAAGTGGCGCAGCATAAGAGTCGATCGAATCGAACCGACAAGTGAATGTCATGAACAAGATATATCATGACGGTTTTAACATAACAACAGTGATGTTATTTGTCGCAGACGGTTATGTTACCTAACCGCTCAGGATATCTCAACATCGAGACGGTTATATTATATAACCGTCTGCGTGATAGCTAACATCACTGCATCGTTCTATTATAGAACCGCTCAGTGATATCTTATCACCGACTGCTATATTATAGAACCGTCGTGATGTGCTCTCTCTATATATCTCTGCCAGCAGAGCTCATTCATTCACAAGGCCAAACCCTAACCCTTTGAGACATTTTGCCTCCTCGGCGGCCCCTCGGCTGCCCTCCCTCCCGGCCCTCCACCGCCTCGGCTGTCCTCCCTCCGGCGTCCTCCCCGGCCTCGTCCCCCCTGCCCTCCCTTCGATCGGGCCCTCCCCAAGATAGACGTGTTCTCGGCTGTGTTCTTGTGCTTCTGCTTCAACCGTGAGTATTTCGGGGACTAGCCATCGAGCTAGAGGCCGCCGATCTGGAGGCACCGCCGCCATTTGCTCTATTTTTCGGTCTTGCAAAGGGCCACCGATCATGGCTTGGGGACCTTTGCGGTGGGCTTAATGTTCAATGATGATTTAGGGATGGAATAGACTAATTGTGACAACAAATCTTAGCAGTCAATTTCACTTTCATATATATATATATATATATTTGATTAGTGTGAGTTCGGTAGTGATTGAGGTTGCTGGAAGAGTGGTTGACCAGAATCGAGTTTTTGATGTTGGTTGAAAAGGTCTTTTGCTGGTGATCAAGGATGATGTTTGTTTTCGGTTGTTTACATGCCTCAGAGCAAAGAATTAGTTAAAATGTCTTTGTTCGGTTGGCTAGGAGCGATGGTGCTTTGTGGTTGTTTTTGGTGCCCCAAAGAATTAGTTTGGAGGGTCTCGCTTAGGTGGTGGTTTAGTGGAGTTTTGATTACCGTTGTCTATTGCAAACCGTCTTTATATGCTTAGTTAGTGAATATGCATATAAGATAACCAATTGAGTAGATTTATACTTAACCCGTCAAGTATTAAATCTGTTATTGAGATAAAGTTATCACAATCTAGTCTATTACTTGTCCATTGTGGCAGGAGGGCCTTTTAAGGCAACCCGACATCTCGAGAACATTCAAACAATCAATATGAGCTTTATGCTAATTGCTTTATTCGTAATAATGTACATGTTCATATGTGAGATCCCGAGCTTCGCTTTCTATTATTCGTTAATCGTCAAATGGTTGAATCCATATGTATTCTTCGCTTGTCCGTGTGTGGATGTCCTAGTTTTAGGAGGTGCTGCGAAATTTTTATTAAGTTCAAAGAACCTCCTAGTTCGCTTTTTTGCTAAAAGGCTAATAACAAGCCATTTAGGCTAGTTCTTTTAAAAGGCTAATAACAAGCCATGGTATCCACAAACTCATTCACTCTAATGTGATTTTATTTGTTCTTCACTTTTAGTTCGCCTCAAACTATTTTAACTTGTAAAGAAGATGTCGCCCTCTAATCCATCGCTCAAGGACATGATGTGCCCTCAAAAGAAGAATCGACCCACCGCAAGAGGACCAAACAAAAGGCCAATGCATCGATATACCATTACAGAGATCGATTCAAATAATGGGGCCCTAGAAAGCCAAAAAAGGCGGCGAATGCATTTTAGAGTATGTGTGGGATAGTAGCCCAGAACGGGTTCCGATCACGCTATCTTCCCGGAGGTTGGTGACTATTGAGGCTCGCAATGCCTTGCTAACGGAAATTCTTTCATCGCTCAACATTCCGAAGAATCCGCCCCTAGTGCGACAAGATGCATCGCTAGCGACGGAAAGGCATGGAAGACCTTCAAGCATACGCCAGAGACTACGCCAAGAAGGATCGGTTCCATACTCAAGTATGGGTTCATTGATGAGGACACGTGGGGGCATTTTGTTGGGATGAAGACCACGCATTTAATTGCAAGCGCCACAATGAAGCAAACAAGGCCTTGCAAGCAAGGAACACTCACCCCACAGACTGCACCGCTGCTACGCTGGGAAGAGAGCGCAATGGGACAGGAGGACGAGGAGGGTATCGCGCCATTTCCATCGATCACAGATCAACGTGCGAGATCGGCTAAGAGCGAGAGCGAGGTCGATGCCACGCCCTCCGAACTGCCTCCTTTGTAAACCCCATGACGAGGAAGTCTCGCTAACGCCGTAATATATAAATTGAACTACCAATTTTACGTAATTAGTCCATGACTTCATAAGTGAAATAACTTGTCCGGATCTTGCGGTAGCGTTGAGTACACAATCGTGCGATGGCTCTTTTTTCCTGCATGAGAGAAAGATGCATTGTCCATAGCCTTGGGAAACAAGGAACACCTCGTCGCATAAGAGGCAAAGGGTTTTTGTTCCATGGAAAACTGGATTCCTGCATTTACTTCCACATATACCAAGTAAGAAGAGAACTAAAGCCGAGCGCGAGTCAAATCTTATAAAGAATTTGGAGGACAAGTTGAGAGGAGAGTTGAGAGAAGAGTTGAGGGAGAACCGAGAGAAGAATTTTATGAAAGGATACGAATCCTCGAGGAAAGGCTCACCAATCAAGAAAGAAATATCGCACAAGCCCCGTAGTATGTCCGCAAGTCAGCCCCATCGCCTGTGAAGAGCAATTGTGCATCCGCTCCTCCAAGTGACATAGATGAACATAGCGGACTTATCCTCAGATGTGACATTAAGGTGGCTATGCGTGCAATCTCCAAGTGAGAATTAGCAATGGCACTGCTCTCCGACGGGCCGCTTGGGGCATGGCGATCCATCCCCAAAGGGGACCATGGTGCACTGTACCATCATAGCTACGGGTTTCACCAAGGTCAATGTGGACGGGTATTTGATAGTTTCAAAATTGTCGATCTACTGGCCGCCAAACCATTTGAGATCGTGAAACTTGGGGATGCCATTGGCACATTCATCCAATGGCCTAGCAATGACATCTCCCACTCGCCCTTCTTCATTATGCAACAACCGCGACGATCCGATTCGCCTATTGTATCATTGTCTCGATTGGCATACTAAATCAGAGCCTTAGAGCAGACTCCACTTGATGTACATAACGTTGACTCTTTTCCCGCCCATTCCTCTCCCGTGAAGGGTTCATACAAAACAAAGAAAGGCAAGGGCAAACAGAAGAAAGAAAGGCAAGAACAAGTCGACTATCCATCGCCGAGTTGGCTAAACAATACAAGCTAGGAGAGCCAGCATTAACGAAAGGCAGCGAACTTCACTTAGTATATCTTGCCAACAATTGCATAAGTGGTACACCCAAGAAGCTGGAAAGCCAGAGCGTGAACGCATAACAAGTATCGCCATATGTTCAAGTATGAACATCTATTCAACGACTCACGGGGGCTTCTTCACGGTCGATTTTCTCGACTTGTTCCATCTCTACAACCTCGACGCCATCGACGCCAAGACTCATAAGATGCTGGACCTTGTAAGTGTGTGCTATCATACTACATTCGCCTAATAGTGATAAATGTCCTCCAATATATATATAATTCGCTTTTGTATATATAGATACATGCAACTTGAAGCGACACGGAAGAAACTATCGATTGGTTTCTCGATCCACATATAGTCTCAAAGCAAACAATAGATGATGATATAAACATGGTCGAGGAATACGCCATGATGCATTGCTAGCACAAAAAGATAAAGAACTCATACTTATACCCCATAACCCAGGTAAGTGCTACCACATGCTATACTTTGGTCTCAGACTCGTGCACACAACTCGTTTCATTCATTGTCCATTGTGATATACCAGATAGGTTTCACTGGGTTCTAATTGTAATTGAACCAGCCACAAACCGGTTATACCTTGATTCCAAGACGTATGAAACCACGACTTGGTACCTATCGCAAAATTACTCACAGGTAATCACGCTTCTCCGACATGGTCGTAAGTTGTTCCAGTTTATATTGCTATTGGAATGGCTTAGGCTAACCTTTTGCAATCTTGTAGAGCGCTCAAACACGTGAAAGATTGGACTAAACTACAGATGATTTGAACTTTCCAGATCCGCTATACACAACAATTCTATTTCAAACCCCTAATAGTGACTCTAGAACTAACCGTAGGTTTTATTTGCAAGGCCACCAAAGAAGGTCGTGAAATAACCTATGTGGATTTTATGTTTGCCACAACATGCAAACCATCGCCGCTAAAAAAATAGCAAGATGGTTAAAATCTGCGTTGAATCAGTCGATTTGAGCAACATTAGAGGAAAGTTTGTTTCTTCCCGCTCACTAAGTAATAAATAAAACCGGCGATTCCACGCAGCCTTGTAACTTCGGAGTTGTACAATTGTCAAATGGTATTCATTAATTCGAAAATATGTCCAAAACTTGCGGTTATTCTTGTTTGTACGATTCATTGTATTGTCACATGATATTATCCTTAATACATATTTGCTCATCTTGAATGCAACAACTTAACAATGTCTTGCTTGTTGGACCTAGATGTTTTCCCCCACAAATAGAATCCCTCTATTATTTATGGTTTGTTGTTCAAATTTCCATCTACTTAGGTATTCCTGAAGAATTTGAACATGCAACCTGAACACCAAGGAACACTTGGGCCGCCTTCTTCCGCTGCACTCACCGCCCACTCCGCTTCCTCCCGCCTCTTTTCCATTCAAGTCGGGTGTTCCAAAGTCCTTCCGGACATGGAAGACCCGACTTGCAATCACATTTGTTCAATCTTTAATTACCCTACCTAGAGTAATCTATCAAGTACATCTACAAAATTTTTCAAAGTACCATGTTCTCCCACCGTGGCACGACGGTGACGTCACAAGAAGAGTATGCCGCTCCTAAGCATTTCAAGATCATGGCACGACGGTGACTTCAAGGCAAGGCCACTTCAGATGGCATGAAGCAAATCACACACTCCAAAGGTGTCAGTTCGATCAAGCACTCTATGGTTGCCGCCACCTCGCCATGCCGCGTATGGTCTTGGGTTGATTTATTAGTCGAGTTCCATCAACATTATCATAAGAAGGGAGAAAAGCGCTACAAATGTTTATATTTTAAGTCTATCCCGATCGGACAAATCTGCTACAATGCATATAGGAATTGCGATATTCAATTACCACATCTATAATCGGTTGTGCCTTGTAAATATCAAGTAGAAATATTGATGGAAATTTCAACAACAAAGATAAATAATGGAGGTTCTCACGGGTGGGGAAAAAAGGACATCACAGACGGTTCTTATTTGTAACCGTCTGTGATAACTTTACATCACAGACGGTTATGATTTGAAACCGTCTGTGATATGTTAATATCACAGACGGTTATGATTTAAAACCGTCTGTGATATTTAGCTATCACAGACGGTTTTAAATAAAAACCGTCTGTGATACTAACATATTACAGACGGTTTCAAATCATAACCGTCTGTGATGATAATTTTCTCAGACGGGTGGAAAACCGTCTCTGATGATCTCCTTCATCACAGACCTATTGTTACTGACGGTTCACAAAACCGTCTCTGATGACGTTTACGAACCGTCTGTAATGATGATTTCTGTAGTAGTGATTATCTCTTGGGTATAAATCCAACATAATCATCCAACAAAACTAACAATACAGAGGTGGACTTCCATTTCGTTAGAAAACATGTCGCAAGCAAGGCCTTAAATGTTAGGTTCATCTCTTCAGAAGATCAAATCTTAGACGTGTTCATCAAGTTGTTGCCGAAGCCAGGTTTCAGTCGTCATCCGCGTAATCTCAATTGGTTTCAGTAGTCATAAGCGCAATCTCAGTCTGGTTTCAGTTTAGTTGCTTAAGCAACATGTAAACCCTTCTATGCGTTGTGCTATAAATATACAACGACCTCAGTTTTTCAACGAGGCGTGCCTTGCTGCCTGTGTTTCATATCTACTCATCTTGGCAATATAGGAATTACATAGGTATAAAAAAGGCGTAAGCTTTTTCAACTGGAAAAAAGCATAAACCTCAAAAATTTTCTAACGATCAAAACCAACCTAAAACGATACCAATTTGGAACGTATATATTAATTGCACATTACCTGCAGAAAGCTCTTTAATTTCTGGTAGCCCACTGCATGCTAATAGATCCCATAACACGAACCAATCTAGAACTCAGAAGTATTCTTCTGGTCGAATAAATCCTTTTCCAAACTAACATTACACATACACTATCAAAGGCAGACGTCGGCTAGGAAGTAACAACATAGTTAGCTTCCTAGAAAATATACTAGCATCACACACCACCGTTGATTCCCTATATAACAAACTTGCATGGTTACACATTACGTCACATTCTCAACAGCATCCAAGCCTCAGCTCAAGATCTAAACCATCCTCCATGCCGCCACCGTCATCAGCACTGCACACTCCAAGTCCCAACTCCATGTTCACCTCCAAGGCCTTAGTCGCGGCGGCGGACGTCGTCGTCGAGAAAAAGCTGTAGACGATCGGCCCGGTCGTGGAGGTGGTGGCGCCTTCACCGGCACAATGCGGTGGTGAGAAGTTGAGGTTAGGCAGAGGAGATCTATGACTAGGGTTAGGGTTATGTGGGCACTGCCTCAGCCTGGCCCTCTCCCTCCTGTGGACATTCATGTGGCCTCCCAGCGCCTGCGCTGACCTGAACTCCCTCTTGCAGTAGCCGCAGGTGTAGGACGTCGACGACGACCTCTGCGGCGGCCATGAGAAGCCAACCAGGCCGAAGCTGTAGCAGCTCCATGGTGGCTGCTGTTGGCCATGGTATCTTTCGCTTCTGCTCTCCATTGATTTGTGGTGTGTAGTAGTAGCGGTTTGGAAGCGAAGGGAGCAAGGGAGAACTAGTCTAAGTAGAGCTGAGCTGAGCTAAATGAGTAAATATATAGAGGAAGCAAGTGAATTGTAGAAACGTCCTTGGTGATCATTTTTCATAACACTGTTTTGTGCAAGACATGTGGGTCCTGGGGCACTATACATATGCGTGACCAAATTATGGGCCACTGCACTCTACCCGCCGTCATATACATCTCCATGGATAATTCAAAACTGAAAAATTTCATTATAATTGCCCCAACCGCAAATCGTATATATATACTAGCCTGGGTTTGCTGCGCTGTGCGAAATTTGGTTACGCGACGCTGTATTGCATGAAATCTGATCTGATGATTATTTATTACAAAATGGGTCTGAGGACGTAAATGTGAATTCATTTTTTCTGCTAAGTTTTCTAAAAAATGCACTAGCTAGGAGTCATCAATGAATTTGCAGCACCATGGGTCATTTTTGTGTGGTGCGTAACTGCTAGGAGTCGTCGTCGAATCCGCGAAAATGTGGATTCTTTTTTTTTTTGCATAATTTTGGTTTTCTCGATTTTTTTCTAAAAAAATGGGTTGATAAGAGCCATCGGTGAACCTACGGATTGCTAGGATCCGTTGTTGAATCTGTGGAACCACAGGCTCCCCCCCCTTTTTTTTAAAAAAATTGATGCGAAAATGTGGATTCTTTTTTCGCGTAATTTCAGTTTTCTTGTTTTTTCTTTAAAAAACGGGTTGTTAAGAGCCATCGTTGAATCTGTATATTGTTATAAGTCGTTGTTAAATTTTTGGCCCTTTTAAAAAAAATCGATGTCGAAATGTGGGTTTTTTTCACGTAATTTTGGTTTTTTGTTTTTTCTTTAAAAACGGGTTGCTAGGAGCCGTCGTCGAATCTGTGGATTGCTATAAGCCGACGGTAAATCTGTGGTCTTTTTTTAAGAAAAGCGGAGGGACATAAACGTAATTTTGTTTTTTAATCAATTCAGCTAAAAAATGTCCCAATCTGTGGCCTTTTTTTTTAAGAAAAGCGGAGGGACATAAACGTAATTTTGTTTTTTAATCAATTCAGCTAAAAAAGTTTCTTGGGACCTAAACGTAATTTTATTTTTTTCTCAAGTCCATTTGGTTAAAAACCGACATGATGACCTGAACGTAAACCGCGCAGGGACATAAACATATTTTCGAATTTTTTCAGATCTATTTTGTTAAAAAACAGATGGAAGAACCTGAATGCAAATTTGAATTTTTGGAGGACTTTTTGAGATGGCGCCCTAGTTGGCCAGAGATTCCTCCCTCTTAATATAAGGTATGCGAGAGAGATTGCAATTAAAGCATATAGGTCGTCTTGTTGTTGGATGGAACCGAGTGCAAATGGTATGCCATTGATGTTACAACCAAGATACCGTCAGAACAACATGAGCCATTGTAGGGAAGACTAAGTGACATGTGTTTGCAAACCGTGCAGGGGCTTTTCTGTATGACAAGACCCAAATCCAGACGAAGAGATAGGAGCAACATGAACCTCACACCTTGGGGTTAGGAGAGACACATGCACCATTTCTGAGCATGAACCGTAGGAGGCATGCATAGCTGCAGTGATGCACACACGCTTGAATTGCATCGACTGTAGTACGTATGGTTTGCTTCTGACTTACTCCAAGCCGCATAGCTAAAGAAGCAAAATACTGCAGATATGTTACCGATGCTCTGAAAGTATACATGGCCTTGCTCTCTATTTGCTCTGAGTTTGACCGCCAGCATCAAAACAGCATGAGTTCTTTCTTTTCCTCTTTATTTATTTTTATTTCCACGAAGAACGGAGGACGAATCCGAGCTTCATAATTGGCTAAGGTGTCATGTCCTGCTGCAACCTGCAAGACATCCCATCAATCATGTCACAAGTTAAATTCAGATAAATATGAGCACCTCTCGATAAATATTAGTATCTTTCGTCAAATCATTCGAAAGGTCTGCATGCATGCTCTGTTCTAACTGGCTTGAGTGCTAACTGAAGGCATTATTACACCCCATTGGCCAGCATTAGACAAATTGGCATAGGAACGCATGATGGTAATATACAGTAGGTGAAGTAATTGTTACTAGACATCTTATTTGTGGAGCTGTCTTGTTCTTTTTCCTTAGGAAAATGTATGACTACTAAGTTTCATTTCTGAGATGATACTGCTAGATAGGCAGAAGCCTAGGACACTTGCACCGTGGTATGGTTAGCATAGGCTAGCTAGGATTTGTTTATGTACTCTTACGAAAATGTATAGCTAATAGTTTTTTGTTTAGTTCGGCTGGCCCGTAATCACAATACATGTAAGAGATCGGATACTGGCCTAGTAGATGGCCCATTCCAATCCTCACGAAAATCTTGCAAGCGATGGCAATCAGGATGGTGGCGAAACCGAGAAGCTAGGGAAAGAATAGGTGGCGGCGCACGCAGATCGGGATGGCCACGCTAGGGTTAGGGCGTACCACGATGGAGGTGCAGGATCGCACTGCTAAAAAAAAACTTTTTTTACTACTCTATCACTGTCGGTTCGATTAGAACTAGCAGTGATAGCCTCTTTACTGTCGGTCATAAGCTAAACCGACAATGATATTATTATTGCCGGTTCTTCTTAAGAACCGACAGTAATAATAGAGGAAGTATCATTGATAATATTTTTTGAAAAAATCATAACTTTTGTATACGGAGTCGGATAGAGACAAAATTTATATGAAAATTATAGCTCTCGATGAGATCTACAACTTTGTAGTTGACAATTTTTTTATTTGAAGTCATTTAGATGTCCAAATAATCATTGAAACTTTTGGATATGAAGGGATAAAAGTTGTCTAAATGATTATTTAGACATCTAAATGACTTTAAATAAAAAAGTTGTCAACTACAAAGTTGTAGATCTCATCGAGAGCTATAATTTTTATATAAACTTTGTCTCCATCCGACTCCGAATGAAAAAGTTATGATTTTTAAAAAATATTATCACTGCTTGTTCGGAATCCGAACCATCAGGATACTATTATTACTGCTGGTTGGGAAATCGAACCGGCAGTAATACTATTATCACTGTCGGTTTGGAATCAAACCGGTAGTGATAATATTTTTTTGAAAAATCATAACTTTTACGTACGGAGTCGGATGGAGACAAAATTTATATGAAACAACTTTGTAGTTGATAACTTTTTTGAAGTCATTTAGACATTCAAATAGTCGTTAACAACTTTTATCCTTTCCTATCCGAAAGTTTCAACAATTATTTGGAAGTCTAAATGACTTCAAATAAAAATACTGTCAACTACAAAGTTGTAGATCTCATTGAGAGCTATAATTTTCATATAAACTTTGTCTCCATCCGACTCTGTATGAAAATGTTATGATTTTTCAAAAATATTATCACTGCTTGTTCAGAATCCGAACCGTCATTACTGCCGGTTAGGAAATCGAACCGGCAGTGATAATATTTTTTGAAAAATCATAACTTTTGCATACAAAATCAGATGGAGACAAAGTTTATATGAAAATTGTAATTCTCGATGAGATCTACAATTTTGTAGTTGACAACTTTTTTATTTGAAGTCATTTATATGTCCAAATATCGTTGAAACTTTCGGATACGAAGGGATAAAAGGAACATATATCTTATAGTAGTTGAGAAGTGTATGTTAGGTGTGATGGTAAGAGAAGCTCACGCGAAGCAGCAGATCATGGGTTCGAATGAACCTTTCACCAAATCTGCATCTTTTTAGTTTTGGATTACTGTTCCAGTCTTCACTATATGATTTTGATGCAGTTCCATTTGTACGGAGTGAAGATCTACAAACAAAAGCAATTCGAAAGCATTCCTTTAGTTTGTGATTGCATATTGCAATATACAGTGTAATTTGAACCAAACACTGAAACGTATTTGTATACCGTTAAAAACACAAACCAAACAAATTCAATTTTTGTCCATTCTCTTCGCAATTACGGTATATTCTTATAACATTCATGCTTGCGTTACAGTTTTTAACCAAACACCACCTAGGTTTTTTTTAGAGGAAATGATACTACTAGTACAAGCATGGGACACTTTCTTTTAAAAAATTAAATTGATTAAGAACTCTAACATTCATTATAAAAGAAAGGACAAGGCGAATTATATACACACACTCACACACCTCTACATACATGGGCACACACACTCATGCATACACTCACCTTTACGAGAGACACTAGGATTCGAGAATCGAATCCAGACAGACGAGAGACGAGCAACATCAGTCAACCACTGAGCTATGGCTCAGTCCACAAGCGTAGAACACTTTCACGATGCAATCTAGCTAGCGTTATGCTACCAGCATCTGCATGCGTAATTACACTCGCACGTGCATCCAGAATGTCAAGACATGTAACCATGAAATAAAATCGCCGTCAATTTTTTATGTGTCTTATAGTGGATGGTCTAGTGTCAGTGTGTGGGTACACGGTATTTATGGCGAGAGCGAGTTAACAAAAGTTTGTTCACAATAGAGCATATGCGCATTCAGATTTTTCTAAAAAAAAGGGAAAATTTGACGATTAATTCGTATCTTTTTAAGCTGGACATTGCAAATAAGAATTTGTAGTATGGGCTCACAGTAGCTTCCTTATTAATGGTATGTTCAGAATATACGAATTTGACAAGAAACAGTTCAATTTTTGTAGGATTTATGAAGATTTCTCACGTTCCTAAGGGGAATAAAGCCGGTCAAAACCTTATTGGGGCCTCACTAGATGGGGCAAGGATTTCGTTCATAGAAAGATAATCTTACATAGTTGTGCCGAACATGACAGGTTAGTGTAACATTCTAGAATTTGTGCCATTTAAAATTTTACTTAGATTTCAAAATTTTTGTGAATTTAAAATCTTACCCTCAAGTACAATCAAGTTGAAACAAAATTTGAAGTTCAATTGAGTTCAAATAAATTTATTTGGGTTCTAAACTATAGAAATATTTTGGGAATTTTCTATAATTTTTCCTAATTGATTTGCTATTTAATTCGGCCTTTTTTTATTTTCTTGAATTTTTTAAGAAGAAAACTCTTTTTCTTTTTTTAATTTCCTCACGGGCTGACTTCTATGTGCCGGCCCACTTTCCTTCCACATTGGCCCAGCCCGATTCCCTTTTTCCCTAGCCAAACTCCTTTTCTTCCCGGCCCGACTCCTTTCCGCATACCGGCCAACCTTCTTCGGCCTGTTCGTCAGCCCAGTCGTGCATGGCCTAGTCCGATTGTGTCCCACGCCTACTGATCGTCAGGCCCCACCGATCAACCTTAACCGCTTACACACCTATAAAGGCGGTCACCTCTTTCCCCTTTCTGTAACACCCCGGCACTAACGCACCGCGAATGCTACCAAAAAACCCTGAATAACAAACGACACCTCTACGAAAAGACTGAAACTGAAGTTAATCTCTAAACTCTTAAACCGGTTTAAAACCAAGCCACCGAAATTTAGAAAATTTCGGCATGACCTCTCTAGAACAGAGGACATCCACTCAGCAGACAAAAGAATAATAACAGTTATATGATATCATTCTAACAGGTCCTTAGATAATCAATCACATTTTCAATCGGCAATTAACCAACTACGCAACGCCGATCGACACAATACAATCGCATTTATTACAACCATTATTAATGAAACAATTAAGCGGGTTGTTGGTAACAAGTCGTGCACGTGCTCTACTCCCATCCCGTGAGTCACTTCAAGGTACCTAAAGCAGAAGTAAACAAGCGTGAGTCCAAGACTCAAACAAAGTGCAACATTAATAAAAAGTAAGGAATTAATTGAATTGCTTTTACTCTAGAATTTGATATAGCCATTACTAAATGGAAATTCAACCAGTAAAAGAAGCGATAACTAACTCCACTTACCACAACCAACTCGAAAACATAACTAAATCTTACCCCCGCCTCAATAAACATTTCTGGATGAGTCCACGCCTCAATCGTCAACCTGTTCTTCCCATTCTCATCAATCCCATTTATCAGTTGCAACACACAATGCAATGGAATGCATTTATGTTTTCATACTCAAGTGCACAAAACATACAAAAGAAGAATCTCATATCCATACATCACAATCAACTCATTAAACATGATTCATCATCGTAAATGCAATACAGATGCAAATATGCCATACAAAAGCAGAATATCATATCCATACATCACAATCAACTCATTAAACATGATTCCCCCTTGTCAATGCAATGCAGATGCAAATATGCTTGCATGTTCATATGCTCATTACATTTCACAATTCTCATGCATATGATGCATCATGCATGTCTCATTCCCTCTTTTAGCACATACCGGTATTGCCGAGCACCACCCGTCGATGCGTGCCCTCAAACCCAACCATGCATGTCTCATCTCTTCTTTAGCATATACCAGATGCCGAGCACCACCCATCGTCGTGCCCTCAAACCCAACCATCCTGTGGAAGGGCTGCCGAACAGACTTGCCCTCTACCCAAAGGCGGGTCCTATGCTTAACACCGCTCCTATCCACGCCAGTGGATGGGACTACGGGGTAGGAACTCCGAGCACACCGGATTAGTCATATAGTCCGTATGACTTTCTCACCGCCCTAGCTCAATGCACTTTTCATGAATGCACATATGCAAATGCAATTCTTAACATCCTAACCAAGTTCTCAACTTCCGTATTCACATTCTCAACACTCATAATCATATTCTCAACACTCATAATCACATCCTCAACATTCATATTCGTACTCACGTCACCAATACTCGAGTAATTACTAATTCCATCTATCTTGATTATAAATCAAACCATTTTCGCAATCAGACTCCATACTCCGTCCTCACAAACATTTATCATCAATACTTCATACAAAAACCATAATCCTTTATCATGAATATGAATTGAACCGTCATTTTTTACTCAAAACTCATGTCTTTGATATCAATAATACCCTAATCCTACTAGTGAGCACCAACATGGAACATAAGTTATCACAACAAGTCACATGGACAAGGCACATGATTCTTCAATGTAGCACACATAGCAAACAAACAAAGATGCACATGCAAGTTTCATCCTTTAATGTCATTCATGGGTACCCACATAGCCTACCCATACTAGTGTCGTCAATATAACCACAACAAACATTAACGGTTCACAAAATCAAATCAATCAAGACATTCAACCTACAATTCACAAAGTTCAATAAATTGATGCACTTGCCTTTACCGACGCGTTAGGCAACTCAGGGTCGAGACCACCCCCGAAGACACCCTTCCTGAAAACAACGTTGCGCACAAGAAACAATCAAAAGGTGACTCAAAACGACATTGTATAACACTCCGCATTTTAATCCAAACGGTCCAAATTCTAACTAATGAAATTTCCGTACAGCCGGCACTGAAAATGACATAACTTCCAAACGGCTAATCCAAATAGGATGAGCCCAGGCTATAAACGATCGCAAGAGATAAATCTACAACTTTTTCTACAGCCGACTGATCGGGAAATGCACCAATTATTCTCAGATTTGCGACGAACAACAAATAGACGCAAAGTTAACTCATTCTGGACAGCATACACCAAAATGAGCATAACTTGAGTTCTACAACTCCAAAATCAATAAACGAATACATTTTCTCAATCTACCTGAAAAATCCTAACTTTTTCTAGGTAATGAAAAAGTCTAATTCGGCCTCTACGATGCTCTAATCTACAGAAGAACACAGACTGAACCAATCGCGACAAGAATTGGATAGCACTCGCTAAAATAGCCATAACTTTTAAATGGCTGAACGAAACTTTATGATTTTAGTCTATATTGAAAGGTAATTCGATTATCTACAACTTTTGCAAAAGCCGGACCCCTAGGAAATGCTTGCAGAAATTTCTATTAGCTGTCCAAACAGCGGGACAGAATACAGCTCAAGCAGAAAATTCCAGAAACACTCTAGACTCCAAATCCCTCAACTAAATGCATCTCAAATACAAGGATCCTAGCTGGGCATTAGATCAAACACCTTACATGCATGAAATAAAATCCCCTAAAGACCTAGGGTTTTACCTCAATCCTTCTCATGGAGGAAGAAGGGAGGTGGGGGAGAGGCTGTAGGCGTCGCTGCTGCTGGCCGAAGCTGCTGCCGGAGGGAGGTCGCCGGAGCTGCCAACGGGAGGCTCGCCGAAGCTGTTGCTGCTACTGGCCGAGGAGGCGCACGGCTGGTCATCAGGGAGGAAGCCAGGGAGGCGCAGGAGGAGGAGACCAGGAGGGAGGTGTCGGTGTTTCGTAAAAACTGGCAGACGTATTTGTAGGTTAAGGAGCCGCGCGTCCCCTCTCCTTGATGGTTGACTCATGGAGTCTCGAACACACACTCTATTGGGCAGAGGAGTCTCAGATTTATACTGGTTCGGGCCGAACGTCCCTACTTCCAGTTTGTGACGGAGGATCTCGTTGATCTGGGGTATGGCGGATTACATGCGAGGACTAAGGACAGGCCCTTAGCGCTCGTCTGCGTGGGCGAGCTCGGGAGCTTCGTCCGACCGCCCGGATCGGGGGGGCGAGCCGGATGCTAAGTGGGCGGAGGGAGTTTTCTGGTTCGTGAAGAAGAAAGCGAGGGGAAGAGCCCCCGATCCCTAAAGATCCCCTCTCCTTATATAGGCGAAGAGAGTAGGTTACATGAGGCTTGGGAGAGAAGAGCGACTAAGGCGCACTATCCTTGGTGATCGGGTTTGCGATCTTCGGAGTTGACAGGTCCCTGCGCGCGTCATGATGGTTTAGCAGGTTCTGCCAGCTATGTCCTATCGGTAGGGCTAGCTAGCGATGCTTCGTTGGGAAGGCGCGCCTCTGCCCTCTATGCGCTTGTCAGGAGTAGGGGCCGCGTGGGCGGCATCTCTAGCGTTGCTTTGGGAAGGAACGCATATCTCCGCTACCGCTTCGCCGTCAGACGGGGCCGCCCCGCCAAGTCGACCGATGACGTGGCCGGAGTTGCTGAGATGGGATTTCGTCAGGGTCCCGACCAGCGACCGGGTCGGGTGGGCGCCTGCACTCTCGTCCTGCGGTCGGGTAGGAGCGTTTGGTAGCCCCGACCCGATGCCCGACTGTAGGCTGCAGGGAGTCAGACCCGTGGCCGGATCGGCGCGCTCTGCATCATAGGTGAAAGATCTCTCGTAACCTGATCATGACCTTGCTGTGAGGTACCTCTGGTATCAGTATTCGTCAGGAGGCGCATGGCTGGGAGGCGCCAGGAGGGAGAAGACCAGGAGGGAGGCGCCGAGCAGCACCAAAAGCTATAGCCAGGGGTGTCGGCTGGAGGAGGAAATGAAATGGGAGGCAGCTGGGAGCTTGGGGAAAAATCCCAGGAGCTTTTTAGTCTAAGGTTCATTCACTCCCTCTCTTCCTTTTATACTCCAACACTTGGGTGCTATTAATCAAAGGCTAGGAGGGAAAGAGTAAAGACTACACAAACTCTAGAGACCACAAATGAACAATCCCCCAGAGTCTGACACTTCAAATTCACGGAGGAAAGACAAACCCAGATGAAACAAGCGGCGGTATTACACTCTTCCCTCGTTTAACAGAATTCGACCTCGAATTCTGACCACAGCAAGAACAACGGGAACCGACTGATGGAGCGAAAACTCCCAAAAAGAACAAAGTTGGGTACTTCTCACGCACGAGACTCCAAAACTCAAGTCACTCCTCTTTTCAACTTAGAAATTCACATCTCCCACACGAACACGCTAATGGAACTAGGCAGACAACCAAATTCCCAAATTGTACCACAGATTATCAAACTGATGTTGCCACGATTATCGTAAGTCACAACACTCTATTAAGAATCCAACCAAATTTCACCAAATCACTGAATTCTACTCGATTGATCCATTTACTATCCACCTTTACTCGGAAATAAATTAAAGAGTATAATCTTCTACTATACTCCACCAAAAACTCACTACTCAGCATTTTTCTTATATCACACTAGAGAACAAAGGGAATCTCGCTTCACTTAACAAAGCCAACCACTTTCCTCAACTTGAACTCAAAGCAATAAATTTCACATTGAGGAAAAACTCAACCTAAAAAGAAACAACACTTAAATCTTTTACAAACACGATCACAATGATCAAAGAAAATCAGCTTGCTTTTTCCATAGCAAAACATCTCATACTAACCCCAACAACATTTCGAAAACTGAAAATCGATCTTCGAATCCAACATCTATACACACAACCACCATCCTTTTCTTAAGAGAAAGGGGAACTCAGCTTAGACGAGAAACACCGCACAATTCTTTTCAAAAGCGACCACGAAACCAAAGAAAACTGAATTTTCCTTAACAACAAAAATCCATTTTCATCACCTTAAGATCCATGGTGTACCACCTCACACCGAAGAAAATTCAAATAAGAAACAACACATCCCACAACTTTTGCCCCAAACCACACATTTCGAGAAAGAAACCCTATTCTGGGACCCAAATCTCTTCACTCACAACCAACACTTGCCTCCAAAGAGAGGGAGGAAAAAAATTTCGTTTTCTAACTGAAAACCACTTTTAACATCAACTAAAGATTTCATCTTTTAGACCATTCCTAAAGATCATTCCCATTCAAGAACTTCCAACATTTTCCATACCTATATTTATTTCCTTCATTTAGTAAGTCCACAAACTACCATCACATCAATTCATGATTAAGCATTCTTTCTTCCTCATCTTCATTCATCCACTAACTTCGCAACTTGGCGAAACGCAACGATTCTAGAAATTCTCCATTGCACACCAATAGAACGCCTTAACAAAGGCATACACCCAACAGATTACACTGACAATCCAATTCCATAGATGTTAATCATAAACCCAACCTTTCACCTAAATACATCACCCTCGGACAGGCTACCACCAACATTAACCAATTCTTCCCCATGGTACTCATCACGGAAAGTAAGCTATAACTCCAACCATAATCAACCTACCAAATCAAAGTCCACTTCATAAGCTACATTCAAGTTTACCCTTCTCAAAGCAATTTCAGTCGGTTTAACGTCTGCCATCCATACTTCTGATTTGTAGCAATACGATCAACCACTAGATCAAACCATTTAGGTCTCCCTCAATAAACAATGTCTCCTCGAGATATAAATCGTTCAAAATGGCTAAAGACCATCCATTGCTAGCAGCAAACCAAGCTCTCACATACTCCATCTAATGATTCTTCGCATTTTAACTCCAATTCCATTCTAGGTCATTTTATCGTCACCTTGTAGAACTTAACATTAATCAACCCATTCCGAGCACTGAGGACACCTCTAGTCAAAGCAATCCCATCAACTTATTTAAACAAGTTCCGCAACCCAACTTGTTACTTCTTCTACATCATAACCACTACTAGCCTTTCGCACACACACCATTACCAATCCTCCACTATAGCCGTGGATCACCATAACCAACACTATAATCCTTGCCCTCTATCAAATTTAGGGTCAACCACCCTAACCACCCAATCGTTCTACTAATCTGCTACAGGAGATCTTCAACCAACCCACAATATACTCTGATTGTCGCACTTTCCTTTCCAGAAAACCCAACCAGAAACTTCCAAGGTAGCTCAACTCTCAAAAAGTTAGAAAATGATAGGACTCAATCCTGGCCATTCAACAAATCCTCAAATCATCATCAAACTCCCAAAATTCCACGAAAGAAAGGAGTTGTACAACTAAATCCACGAGAAGTAAAAGCGGGTCGATCAAATAACACTTTTCCTTTAAAGCCCCAAATCTTGAGCTCGCACGACCTAAGTTTTCACAAAACTCAATAACTCCTTTTTAAACTGGAAGAAGGTTCAACACCAGAAGGAAACCATGACTTTCTCCGCAAAGCAACCAAAAAGGGTGCAACACAAAACTCTCTTCTTTGTCTTAAATCCAAGAAGACCAAGGAAGACAAAATTCACATACGCACTCCATCAACTCTCCGATTTGTGACAGAAACACAAGAACTCTCCTTCGGTGCTGGCTCTAAACTGCCACACCAACAACCACAGCCACACAACAAGGCCGAACCCTTCGGCATAAAGAGTCCCAATAGACCCCGAAACTCCTCGATACAGAAATCCCAAAAGACCCACTAGTCAATCAACACTTCATAAGCACAGCAATAATATATGCCCACAACCTTATCAAAAACCAACAGATATCAACAGCAAGCATCAACATGGCACCAATCTCAAAAGAAGCATTATAGCACAATGCAACGGTATCCCATTCCTTTCCTACTGTGCATCAGAGTGTGTCAGTTTTAAATTAATTAACCATTCTACATCAAGTTTTAAGGTTATTGCTCTAGGGCCACATTTTAAAGGTTCAACCTAAACCATGTTTCTACTTTCATCCAGCAAAATTTTAATTCATTCTAGAATTACTCACTACATTCAAGCACTACGGACCTGAAGCCCGCTCTGATACCAACTGTAACACCCCGGCGCTAACGCACCGCGAATGCTACCAAAAAACCCTGAATAACAAACGACACCTCTACGAAAAGACTGAAACTGAAGTTAATCTCTAAACTCTTAAACCGGTTTAAAACCAAGCCACCGAAATTTAGAAAATTTCGGCATGACCTCTCTAGAATAGAGGACATCCACTCAGCAGACAAAAGAACAATAGCAGTTATATGATATCATTCTAACAGTCCTTAGATAATCAATCACATTTTCAATCGGCAATTAACCAACTACATAACGCCGATCAACACAATACAATCGCATTTATTACAACCATTATTAATGAAACAATTAAGCGGGTTGTTGGTGATCAAGTCGCACGTGCTCTACTCCCATCCGTGAGAGTCACTTCAAGGTACCTAAAACAGGAAGTAAACAAGCGTGAGTCCAAGACTCAGCAAAGTGCAACATTAATAAAAAGTAAGGAATTCAATTGAATTGCTTTTACTCTAGAATTTGATATAGCCATTACTAAATGGAAATTCAACCAGTAAAAGAAGCGATAACTAACTCCACTTACCACAACCAACTCGAAAACATAACTAAATCTTACCCCCGCCTCAATAAACATTTCTGGATGAGTCCACGCCTCAATCGTCAACCTGTTCTTCCCATTCTCATTAATCCCATTTATCAGTTGCAACACACAATGCAATGGAATGCATTTATGCTTTCATACTCAAGTGCACAAAACATACAAAAGAAGAATCTCATATCCATACATCACAATCAACTCATTAAACATGATTCATCATCGTAAATGCAATCATGATGCAAATATGCCATACAAAAGCGAATATCATATCCATACATCACAATCAACTCATTAAACATGATTCCCCCTTGTCAATGCAATGCAGATGCAAATATGCTTGCATGTTCATATGCTCATTACATTTCACAATTCTCATGCATATGATGCATCATGCATGTCTCATTCCCTCTTTTAGCACATACTGGGTATTGCGAGCACCACCCGTCGATCGTGCCCTCAAACCCAACCATGCATGTCTCATCTCTTCTTTAGCACATACCAGATCTGCCGAGCACCACCCGTCGTCGTGCCCTCAAACCCAACCATCCGTGGAAGGGGCTCTTTGAACAGGACTTGCCCGCTACCCGATGGCGGGTCCTACGCTTAACACCGCTCCTATCCACGCCCGATTAGATGGGACTGAGGTAGGAACTCCGAAGCACCTTCGGATAAGTCATACGGTCAGTATGACTTTCTCACCGCCCTGGCTCAATGCACTTTTCATGAATGCACATACGCAAATGCAATTCTTAACATCCTAACCAAGTTCTCAACTTCCATATTCACATTCTCAACACTCATAATCATATTCTCAACAATCATAATCACATCCTCAACACTCATAATCACATCCTCAACATTCATATTCGTACTCACGTCACCAATACTTGAGTAATTACTAATTCCATCTATCTTGATTATAAATCAAATCATTTTCGCAATCAAACTCCATACTCCGTCCTCACATACATTTATGTCGCGCCCGGAATTTGAATTCCGAACACTCAATGTGATACACCAGTCCAGGATCACGCTGGTGCTCACAGATACAACAGAGATGAATACCATCACACATACACAGCGGAATAATAACAATAAGGTATTTATCTCAAATTAAATTATTAAGACCTTAAGGTCAGCCTTACAATATTAAGCCACACAGGGCTAAGTTCAGAGTAAGCAAATAACAACAGAGGAAATAAATCTTCGTGGAGGCTCAATTTGCCACAGGCAACTGACTGGGCTCGCTCCCTAGTTCGTCGGCTCCTCCTGGAACTCCTCCTCCAAAGCAGGTGTAGCTTCTTATTCAACTGAGGTTGTGATGTTTGCAAGGGGGGTGAGTACACACCGTACTCAACAAGCCATGCACAGAATGCAATCTAATATACTACATGCCAGGCTTATTCCAATGGAATGGCTTAAAGGTTGATTTGCAATAAACAACATTTAACAAGTAACATAAGTAGATTCGAAAGCAGTAAAAACAAGTAGAATTAACAACAACTTTTCCAGAAGTTAAGTAAAAGCATTTCCACTTCCTAATTCATACTTTCATCTACTTCATCTTTAAACCCAACCACATTTTTAATAAAGTCTAACCCTTGACTGTAATCCCTGAGCAATGTCCAATACCGTGGACACGGCTATTCAATAGTTTGTACACTCTGCAGAGGTTATGCACTTTACCCACAAGATACTGTCAAACACCTCAAAGGCGCCAGAATCAGAACAAAGCCTTTCCAAAGATCCGTCTAAACCAAGTCGCCTCGCTAAGGATTCAACATCAAGGATACACCTCCACAATAGGGCCCCCTCTTGCGCCTGTGAGTTTTACTACCCCGTACACCCGGGACTCACTCCACCACGACAGTACCGAAGAATAGATTTCACAATTTACTCAGCTAGATCTGTCCCATTCCAGACCTTGTGGTTGTATGAATGACTCAGGTCAAAGGCTCGCAAGGTTAAGTCCTTAATTGACCGAGGCAAGACTTCCCAAAAACTCATCATGTCAACATGTCAATAAAAATCAAATCCAAATGCGACCGCCCAAATGCCACATCTGGCCCACCACTGAACATCTTGCCACTTGCCCCAGTCTAAACCATTTTCCCACCCGGTTGGTATCATGCACTACGTGCCATCATCTTTTCAATAGCACATGTCATATTCTTTCAAAACATGTTCTATAATTCAATAGTCAATATTCGACTTTATTCCCAACACTGTGTCATTGGTTCGGGTAGCATGGCTAAGCAAACTAACACGTTCCAATTACCCCAATCTGGCGACTAGTATTGACCAGTATGTAAAATCCAACCTAGGGTGACAAATGATTTAGTGACATACAAATATTATGGACAAGGTGACAATATCAAGTGGTAAATATCTAATCCCAAATTACTTGAAAGCATTATAATTAAATTAGCATGCTTAATTTAAATCAACATAACTTTTAAAAACATAGGAGCAAAATGATCAAAGCATAACTTGCCTTTGTAAAGTAGCGAGTCTTGGTATGGAGCTTGATCCTCGAAATTCGCGTCCTCACACAGCTCAACGTCTACGCGTAACAGGCAAAGAACCAAATAAACACGCAAAACAACGTACAAACACACATTCGGAAAAATACGACAAATCAAACTAATTCATAACTTCATGAAAACTTCCAGATAATTATTTTAGCATTTTTTAAGATTTATAAAATTTATTTCAATATTTTTGAACGTATAGTTTAAGAACTACAAAATTCATAAATTTGGACATTCCGCAAATATTTTAACAGTATAAATTCATTTATAAAATTTCATAAAAATTACTGTGGGAAGGTATTAATTTTTACTAATTTACAAAACTTGTTGCATATGATTTGGACTTATAACGAATTTATAGAGAAAAGGACAAAATCTGCAATTTGGTTACAAATTCATGTACAAAATTTAACTAGCTATGCATGGTACTGTTCATATGCATGTTGCCTTGTCTACATGAGGGAGAGAGATATTACGTGAAAGAGAGAGGGAGGGAAACGCATCGGACCAAGCCGGGGCCAGACCAAAAGATCCTAGAGACCGGCGGCCAGCAAGCGTAGGTCGGCTGGACGGCAGCGGTGGCCGGACGGCGTGGTCGACGGCGGCGGTGGCGACGTCAACAGCGCAACAGCCAGCAAGGAAGGATACGCCGGACCGGATCAAAATAGTTTCACAATGACATATATGTATGCGTGCATACATCCGCGCATTCAAACAGATGAGCATTCGGAAGCCAATAGACAAATGGGTAGTAGTCTACACGGGTACACGAGCTTGGGAAACATCAGACATACTGGATCCTACATGAGTTCACCTAATATATACGTACATGCAACAATACATACGGACAAGATCAATCGATCGATCAAGATAAAGAGCGAAAAAGAGAGGTACCAATCGGCTCAGGCAGTAGCGCAGACCGTCGGCGCAGAAGTAGGCGAGACCGGAGGTCGACGTCGATCCGCGGCAGGCAGCAGCGCAGGAAAAGACGAGGCCGGAGAGTGCGCTGGCGTTGCTAGTTTATGCGAGTGCAGAAGATGGAGACTGTGTTGCTAGAGAAATGAGAAAGTGTTGGGAAGAATGAAGAAATGGAAGAAGGAAACATTCATGCGTAGGAAATGGAAGAACGGCTGTGTGCTGGAGAAATGGAAACGTGCATGCATGCATCGCTAGAAACTGAAAAGAAAATGGCTGGTAAAAGAAACGGTTTCATGTGTGTGGAGTGTATACGTTACTAGTTCATGCATGAAAAGGAAAAGACTTCAGGCCAGCGCATGGATAGGAAAAACAGCTAGACATCATTGTGAATTAGTGGGGCTTAATCCCTTCTTTGATTGTGCATGAAATGAGCAATAATAGCACCAGTTGGAAGCTCGGTCATGTGCTATAATGGCTGCAGCCAGAGCGTCGTGCATGGAGGAAGAAGAAGCGGCCGGATTAGAGCTATACTTAGTGGAGTTTGAATGAGTCGCTAAGGCTTAATTAAAGGAGTGGAAACTGCAGTGATTAAGGAGCTCCAAAATGTGGTAATGATGGAAGGGAGAGAGATGGTTTGTCTCTGGACATGCACGATTGAAGAAGATGATCTACAGTGCAGCTCACGTGTGTTCTTTATCTTATGGAATTTGAATAGTTCTGAGAGGAAAAGGCTTTCAAGGTAAAATAGTAGAATGGTCCCAAAAATCTTGGAAAAATTCTCTAAAGTACTAGGGAATATTTTGAACTTAACAAAGTTGGTTTTGTGATTTTTTGATATATAGTTTTTCTGTAAGAATTCTTTTAGCTAATCAGACACTTGTACAATTATTTATAAAATCGACAAACTAAATCTATAGACAAGTTTTTGAGAACATTTGAAAGGAATATTCTTATTTTTCAAATATTGTCATTTTAAACTTAATTTTGAATTTATGCGCACGCAACATGCATGATCTTTATTTTATATGATTAATTCGATAAAGCTTAAATTCTTATTAATTCCAAAAATTCCAAATAAATTCCAGATATTCCTAAATAATTCGAAATAACGTAAATACAGTTAAAGAAAATTTCGGGATGTTACAAACCTCCCCCCTTAACAGAATCTCATCCCCGAGATTCAGAGTTGGCTAGAGAAGAGGTTAGGAAATTCTTTCTTCAGGTCTTCCTCATGCTCCTAAGTTGCTTCGCTTTCTATGTGGTTGCTCCATTGAACTCTGCAGAAACGAATGGATTTGCTTCTTGTTTCCCGCTTATATGTGTCTAAGATCTTGATGGGATATTCCTTGTAGGTTAGATCTTCTTGTAGCTCGATCTCTTCCAGAGGTGTCTGCTCTGTTGGTACTCGAAGGCACTTCTTCAACTGAGATACATGGAATACGTCGTGCACTCCTGCCAAAGATTGCGGCAATTCTAATTGATATGCGACTTCACCTCTGCGGCTCAAGATTTTGAATGGACCCACATATCTTGGGGCAAGTTTTCCTTTAGTGTGGAACCTCTTAACTCCTTTGAGCGGCGTGACTTTGAGATAGACATAATCTTCAGGCTCAAAGCTCAACTCGCGGCGTCGGTTGTCAGCATAACTCTTTTGCCTTGATTGTGCAGTCTTCAGTCTTTCTCTAATTAGAGCAATTTTTTCCTCTGCATCTACGAGTATGTCTGGTCCAAAGACTTGACGTTCTCACGTCTCATTCCAATTTAATGGTGTTCGACATGAACGACCAAATAAAGCTTCAAAAGGTGACATCTTCAAACTAGCTTGATGTCACGTCTTCGCTACTGGGTACCCTCTCCGATGCACAAAGCCCTTCCACGTGGCGGCTTTGGCGAGCAGGCGGCGAAAGCACGCCTCACGGCCAAAGCCCCATGTGGCGCCCGGCGGTGGGCGAGAACTGCCGCCCGGCGCCAGACCCACGTGGCGCCCGCGGCAGGTGGGCGAAGCACGCATAAGGATCAAGATGATGACCCCCTTTACCTACTCCCGCTAGCGGCCTATATAAGGGCCTTACGGTGCATGGGAAAAGGGGACGACGGGTCGAGCAAGCAAGAGTTCGGCATTAGAGCCTAAGAAAGAACTTGTAACTCCCAAGCTCTGTACTGTACTAGCTTCAAATACTCTTGAAACAATCTAGCAGGAAGTAAGGCTATTACCCAAGGCAAAGGGGGCCTGAACCTGGGTAAAATCTCTATGTCATCCCTAGTTCACAGCCACCGGAGTTCACCGCGTGGGAGTCTCTAGGGTTTCCTCTCGTTAGGGTTAGCCAGCCGCGAAGACGCCCTCCTATCGAACAAAACCCGTCTGTAGATCACGGGCTGTCGGTGAATCTGCCGGCAGGGCGCGCTTGAGTTGGGGGCTAGTGGTTGGTTTTCGGCTTACTCCGGCGAACGGTGTTCCTTCTTCAAGAAGTCATCCAGCGTCAAGATGGCGGGTTCTCGGCATCAAGGAGCAGCGAGGCGGCGGCACTCGGGATGCATCCGGCAATCTCTCGGCCGAAGGACCGTCTCACCTCGCCGCCGCAGGTGGCGTGCGTAACTCCGTTAGGCGGCGGAGCACCTCGGCGACGTCGGTAGCCATGGAGGCCGCCACTCTGCCCGAGAACCTGACGCGGTTCGGGCCATCTCGACCACCCTCCGGTGGAGTTCGCAGAGATTCTCCGGCCACCCGTGGGCGCGCGATATCGCCGGTCTCGTGGATGCCGCCCAGCTTCGGGTAGGGCTCCCCGACCGGCTGGGCACCGCCGGTGCCCGTTGTTCGGGCGCTTTGGGTGCTCTCGGGCATCTAGCCACCCCAAGAAGCAGCTCCACCAGGTGGGCGGAGCGAGGGAAAACGCGCGCAAAGATCCGGTTGCGCCGACGGACCGTGGGGATCTTCGGTCGCACTTGGATGAAAGCTGCCGCCGTCACGGTGATGATCTCCGCGGCCGCCTGCCGCGCCACCCGGTCCGGGAGCGCCGCCACGGGAAGCAGGTGGTCTCGGACGATGGGAGCCCCTCCCGTGGCTCTCAGTCTCGGACTAAGGAGGAGGTTCACTCCTCCGACTCTATAGGGAGCCAGGTCCCGTGCTCCCGGGAACGGTCTCCGGACCGGGCTCCCGATGAACGGCTGGGCTCCCTCTATGGCGTCGGGTGCCAAGCCTTCTCCCGGCGGCTGCACCGCGTGGCGTGGCCGGACTGGTTCCGCCCGGCGTCTGTTGAAAAATATGACGGCACCACCAACCCGGAAGAGTTCCTCCAGATCTACACGACGGTGGTGCGGGCAGCTGGCGGGTTTGAAAAGATCATGGCCAACTACCTTCCAACGGCCTTGACGGGTTCCGCCTACTCTTGGCTGTTAAATCTCCCGCGAGGGTCGGTGCGCTCGTGGGGGGAGTTGTGCGACCTCTTTGTAAATCAACTTCGTGGCTCTCTGGCAATGGGCGTGGAGGATGACCTCCACGCTCTGGAGCAGGAAAAGGGGGAGTCGCTCCGCGACTTCATCCGATGGTTTTGCCACTGCCGCAACACGATCCCCACATCTCAGAGCAATCGGTCGTCATCGCCTTCCGAAGAGGCGTACGCAACCGCAAGATGAAGGAGAAGATGGCCACCCGTACTGTCAGTACCACCTCCGAGCTCTTCTCCCTCGCACATAAGTGTGCGAGGGCCGCGGAGGCGAGGGGGCCAGCACCCTGCCCCAAGGGTGGCCCAGGCAAGGATGAGGCCGGGACCTCGAAGGGTTCCGGTCATTCAAGCAAGAAGGCGCGGAAGCGCGAGGCAGGAGAGACCAGGCGGGTCTTGACCGCCGAGCGCGACGACGAGGACCAGCGCCATGAAGCGCGAACCGCCGCGACCGGCGCGACAACCGCCGTAAGCGGCGTGACGACCGTCGTGACCGACGTAATGATCGTCGTGACCGGCGCGAAAATCACCGCGGTCGTGGGAACGACCGCCGCGAACAGAAAGAGGGTGAGTCCTATTGCCCAATCCATCGGACCAACACCCATGACTTGGACAACTATCGGGTCGTGGGCAAAATGGTGGAGAAGCGACTCAAGGAGCGTCGCCCCGACGATGATCAAGACGAAGATCCTGCCCCGCTGGCTTTCCAACAGGCGAACCACATCGTGGCCTACATTCACGGTGGTTCATCCACCTTTTCCTCCAACGCCGCTTATAAGCGGTTAAAGAGGGAAGTGTACGCCACGGCGTCGGGCCCAGGGGTGGGTCGGATCTGTGAAGTGGTCGAGCAGCCCTCACTTCGATCAAAGCGACCACCGAGGACGCCACCGGTGGGCATCTCGATCGTGGTGTCGCCCACCATTCGAACATGCGGCTAGGGCGCGTCTTGGTGGGCGGAGGAGTTCCATCAACCTCATGTCCTCTTGGCATTCTGGCGCTTCAGTCCATGCACAGATCTGCGCCAGCTCCGCCCATCTTTGGGGTAGCCCAGGTGGCTTAATGCCCATAGGGCAGGTGTGCCTTCCCGTCATCTTCGGGGAGGAAGACAACTACTGCACCGAGATGGTGGATTTCGAGGTTGCAGACTTCGACCTCCCCTACAATGCCTTACTCGGCCGACCGGTGTTGGCCAAGTTCATGGCGGCAACCCACTATGCTTACATGGTGGTAAAGATGCCAGGGCCCAGTGGCCCCATCGTGATTCGGGTGGATAAATCCGAGGCCTTGCGCTGCCACAAGTACGCGCTGGACATGTCCGATGCCACCTGCGTCGGGCGCCCCGACGCCACTCCCTCGGGAGCCCCTCAGGCCCGGACCCGCGCCTCACCTGGCTCTACCGGTGAGGTCAAGGTGGTCGCCCTGAGTGCGGGCGAACCCCGAAAGACCGTCAACATTGGCGCCAACCTCAGCGCCAAATAGGAAGACGCGCTCGTCACCTTCCTCGATCTAACTCCGACGTGTTCGCCGCAACCGTCCGACATATTTGGGTCCCTGTGGATGTGATCGAGCACCGATTGGCAATGCTCCCCGAGGCGCGTCCGGTCCAGCAGAAGGTCCGGAGGCAGGCGCCCGAGCGCCAAGATGCCATTCGAGAGGAGGTAGAGAAGCTGTTGAGCGCAGGGATTGTCAGGGAAGTCTCTCATCCTGAGTGGCTTGCCAACCCTGTGCTCGTCAAGAAGTCCAACGGGAAGTGGCGCATGTGTGTCGACTTCACCGACCTCAACAAGGCCTGCCCGAAGGATCCATACCCCCTGCCGCGAGTCAACCTCATTGTTGATTCTACTACGGTTCTTGGCTCTTGTGCTTCTTGGATGCGTACTCCGGGTACCACCAGATCAGCATGGCGCTTGGACATGAAGAGAAGATTGCTTTTGTAACCCCTACAGGTGTTTACTGTTATGTAAGAATGGCTTTTGGTTTAAAGAATGCCGGTTCTACTTACCAACGTGCCATGCATATCACTTTCCACCCCCAAATAGGGCAAAACCTAGAGGTCTACATTGATGATTTAGTGGTAAAGATCAAGAAAGGCGAAGAGCTGATCCAAGACCTGGAGGAAACCTTTGCTAACCTCCGGAAGAATTGTTTGAAGCTCAATCCTGAAAAATGCGTGTTTGGTGTGCCCTCAAGGCAAATTCACTGGGTTTCTGGTGTCGGTAGGGGCATTGAAGCCAATCCTGACAAGATAGCGGCCATCGAACACATGAAGCCGCCAGTGCGACTCAAGCAAGTTCGAGGTTGGCGTCGCTGGCCTCCACAGGCGATTCATTGCGGTTGGGGAAAGAAGCTTGCCTTTGTTCAAGCTGTTGAAGAAGACCAACCGTTTTGAGTGGACGAGAGAAGCCCGAAGGCATTTGAAGATTTGAAGCAATACTGCCCTCTCCCGGTCTTGGTCTCTCCGCGCCAAAGTAGCCGTTGCTCTCAGACATAGCCGCCACACTGAGGTGGTGAGCGCGGTCAAGTTATGAGAGAGAAGGTGTCGAAGCTTGATCTACTACATCGGCAAGGTGTTGCACAAGTAGAAACCCGATACCCGCAGCTCGAGAAGATCTTTGTCGCAGATCTGGTGGCGCCCAGAAGCCGCGACATTATTTCCAAGGGCGGAAATTACGTGGTCACGGCCTACCCTCTGCGAGAGATCCTCCACAACCGTGAAGCAGAAGGCCGTATCGCTAAATGGTCGGTAGAGTTGGGGGAATTCAACCTCAAATTTGTACCCCGTACCACCATCAAGAGTCAGAATCTGGTGGAGTTCGTCGCTGAGTGGACTCCCGCCACTCCTGAAGCCGAAGAAATGCCCGCGCCATCTCCCTAGACCTTATTCTTTGATGGCTCGTTTAGGCTGGAAGGCGCGGGGGCTGGGGTTGTCCTGGTCTCCCCGACCGGCGACATCCTCCAGTATATGGTCCCCTCGATTTCAAGGCCACGAACAACATGAATACGAAGGCCTACTGGTAGGGCTGCGCATCGCTTCGGCGTTGGGCATTCGGCGTCTCCAAGTCAAAGGTGACTCCCTGCTAGTCATCAATAATGCGCGGAAGGAGTTTCAGTGTTCCGACCCCACCATGGTGGCGTACTTGGCGGAGGTCCGAAGAATGGAGCGTCACTTTGAAGGGCTGGGGTATATTCATATCCCCCGACGCGACAACCACCTTGCGGACGGGCTTTCGCAGCTCGCGTCCTCAGGAGCTTCCGTTCCGGTCGGGGTCTTCGAAGAAAGGCTATCGCGACCGTCCATCGCAGCCCACAGTCCAGGTGGGGATGATGGTGTCGCTGTCGCAGCCCCCGGTTCAGGCGGGGACGACGGCAAGGCTGTTGCGGCCTCCGGCTCAGGTGGGGAAAGCGGTGCCGCTGCTGCGGCCTCCAGTTCAGGGAGGGATGACAGCGTGCCCGCTTCAGCCCCCAGGTCCGGGAGGGAAGGCGGCGGTGCTGCCAATGCAGCACCAGGGGAAAAGCTTGGCCCAGCAGAGTACCCAGGCGAGCACCGAGTGGTCGCCACGCTTGGCCAGGAAGATCGGTGGATGGATCCTATCCTAGCCTTCCTGCGCGACCAAGTGGTCCCCGACGATGATGCCTCAGCTGAGAAGATTGCACGTAAGGCCAAGTGCGATACACTGGTAGGTGGGGACCTATATCGCCATAGCAGAAACGGAGTTCTACTGAAGTGCATCACTTGGGAAGAAGGGAGCAGCTTGCTCTCTGATATCCATGGAGGTATGTGCGGGAGCCATATGTCCGGCCGAACGCTGGTTGGCAAAGCGTTTTGCCAGGGATTCTATTGGCCTATTGCCCTCCAGGATGCTTGCGAGCTGGTGAGGACATGCGAAGCTTGTCAGTTCTTCGCCAGGCAAATCCACCGACCAGCCCAAGCCCTGCAAACAATCCCGCTCTCCTGGCCGTTTGCGGTGCAGAAATTTGACATCTGAGTCTGTTCTCGCGAACTCTGAGGGGCTTCACCCACCTCTTCGTTGCCGTGGACAAGTTCACGAAGTGGGTTGAAGCCGAGGCGGTGCGTGCCATTACAGTTGCTGCCGCCGTCAAGTTTATGCGCGGGATCTTTACCCGCTTCGGAGTCGCCAACCGTATCATCACCGACAACAGGACTCGATTCACGGTAGCGCTTTCACGGAGTTCTGCGATGAAATGGGCACCAAGGTATGCTTCGCTTCGGTGGCCCACCCCATGAGTAATGGGCAAGCGGAGCGTGCCAACGCGCTGGTGCTGAAAGGCCTCAAGACAAGGGCGTTTGATCGGCTCCAAGCGGGCGCCGGTGGGGTGAGAGAGCTCCATTTGTCTTGTGGTCACCGTACCACACCTAGCCGAGCCATCGGTGAGACACCTTTCTTCCTGGTGTACGGGGCGGAGGCCGTTCTCCCCTCCGAGCTGTCGCTCGGTTCTCCGCGAGTTTCGGCATTCAATGAAGAAGACCGCGAGCACCGCCGTTCTAACACCACTCTGAGGAGCCATTGCTTTGGCGATCTTGCCCGTGGTTAATTCTGAAGGGTCACGAGGACTTAGACTATCACTAGCGATTTCCTTCCCGTAATCCTTCCCACCCCTCGACAGATTCCTTCCTAGATTCCCATCCTTCCCAAAGAAACATCTCCAACAAACATCCTTCGATTCCTTCCATCCCTTCATCCATACTTTAAGCATATACTTTAACCGCCAACATTTCTACCGTATTTTATACGAGAGTGTATTTGACTTGTTTATGATGTATTGAATTTTTTGAGCGAAAAAATATTTTTTTAATAGATCTTGATTCGTTATGTAAAAATAAGTTATTTGCATTCTTGTTAATAAAATAGTACATACATAATTTGAATGTGTTGCTTCTTGGGGAAAAAAAGTAGCCTATGCGCAATGGTTCCTTGTCCTCGAAGGGGTGTCACTTGCCTCTGGTGGCTTGTCTGGAAGGAGTCATCAATTCGCCACGGTGGCTTGTCTGGAAGGCTGTCAATTGCACACAAGCGGCTTGTCTGCAATGAGTATCATTTGCCCACAACTGCCTTGTCTGCGATGAGTGTCACTTGGCCCGATTGCTTCCACGAAGCTACCTCCAACATCCTCCAAATGATAAAAGTGGAGGCGGGGTGAAGAGAAACCATCAACACAACATTGGCTTTGAAGGAGGTTGTGTGTAGTTCTGACTTCATCTCATTTGAGAGGTAGCAACAAGCATGAGTCGGTTTCCTGGTGGTCCGAGCATTTCTTGGCGTGCTCGTCAACTTATGATGCTGGAGGAGGAAGAGGACGATGTGCTTATGCAGATTTGCATTGACGAGGAGGAGGCAAAGACTGTGAGCGCCCCGGTGGGGGCTCGATCCTGCCGAGCGGTGGTGAACCGAGGACACCTCGAGGTGCGGCGAGGCTTTTCAACGACTACTTTTCCGACACGCTGTGTATGGTCACGCACTCTTGAGCGTAGGTATGTGAGTTCGTGCTTTCGGCTATGACCCGTGTTATTTTACTAATGTGTGCTATGGTCTTGAAGGTTCGGATGAGCGAAGTTTGTTTGTCAAGATTGCAAGTGCCATCGAGGCCTGTGATGAATGGTTCCAGCAGAAGCGAGATGGTGCCGGAAGGCTCGGCTTATCTGCTCTTCAAAAGATGACCGCTGCAATCCGTGAGTTAGCGTACGGTACCTCTGCCGATGCTACTGACGAATATGTTCGAATAGGAGCCAGCATTGCCGTCGAGGCCCTAAAGAGGTTTGTTAGGGCAGTAGTCAATATATACAAAGATGAGTACCTCCGAGCCCCTACTCGGCGCATACGAGATCGTCTACTTGCCGTCGAGGCGTCGAGGATTTCCGGAATCTTTGGGAAGCATTGATCGTATGCTGCTTGGGTATGGAAGAATTGCAGAAGGCCTTTGCAAGGCCAATTTACAGGGCATATTCACAAACCCACAGTAGTTTTGGAGGCCGTGGCCTCCTACGACCTTTGGATCTGGCATGCCTTCTTCGGTATGCCTGGTAGCCTGAATGACATAAATGTTCTGCATAGATCTAACGTTTTGTCCAGGTTAACCGATGGGAGTAGCCCCGACGTGAACTACACCATCAACGGCAACACGTACACTACGGGGTATTACCTTGCCGACGGTATTTACCCAGAGTGGGCGACATTTGTTAAACCAATCCAGGCGGCCCGAGGGAACAAGCGGCTCCATTTCGGCAATGTTCAAGCTTCAGTGTGGAAGAACGTCGAGCGAGCTTTCGGTGTCCTTCAAGCTCGATTTGCAATTGTGAAAGGGCCTGCCAGAATGTGGGACGATGCCACCCTACACGACATAATGACTGCTTGTATCGTAATGCACAACAGCGAGTAGTGCATAGTTGAGGTCGATGGAATGGCAACACTGTGCCGGGCTGAAATTCTCATTGACTATCTTCCTAAGAGCTTCGACCTCGGACTCAACTTTTTCTTTCATGCTTCGGAGACATGCTAGGAGTGCTTGTTGATCCATCTACAGAGAATAGTACATGTCATGCCGTCTACAATTTCCAAAACAATGGCTCAAAGTAACTGCTACCACCACAAAAAGGATCTGACTGCAACTACATGCATCACAAAAAAAATAACAGGACAAGCTAATTTGGTACGAGCTATAGGGTTTGGGTGCCATGAACTGACTGCAACTCCAAGTCAGTTTTGTCGGATTGAGTACAAAAACTAAGGCTCAGCACTGCTGGTTTTTCTTTCGGACGGAACGAACTCAAGGTTGCAGTATGAGATTGAAAAACCAGAAGCACAACCACACATCCTTTGTCGAAACCAGACTGCTAGCCATGAAAACCAGAACCAGAAAATACATCCTTCAATTTCAGATTCAGCTTACCAGTATGAGATTCAGTGTAACATATGCATATATACTGCTACCATTAATTTGATATATACCCGGAACATGACATTCAGTACGACATATATGTGCAGTCAGCATCAAATTGATACATACCTTCGCAGAAATTACCATGAATTAAGAATTTAAGGACGAATTCAGTATGTTTCAAAGTCATGTTACCAGAATTCAGTTTCAAAGTCATGGTACCAGATTTCAGTATCAAAGTCATGCTACCAGAATTCCCCAGCGTGACAGTCAGTATGTATGAAAGTCATGCTACCAGAATTCATGCTTTACCAGAACTGATGCTAAATTCTGCAAGAGATTTATGGTTAGCACATTTCTATATACTCCAAGCATATATACCAGCATGACATTTACCAGCATGACATGTATACTCCAAGCATATATACTCTAAGATTTATACTCCAAGCATATATACTCTAAGCATATGTACGAGCATGACATCTTTACCAGCATATTTATACTCCAACCATATTTATACTCCAAGCATGAGATTCAGGCTTTACCAGCATGAGATTTATACTCCAAGCATATATACTCTAAGCATGACATATTTACCTTACCAGTACGAGATTAGTACCTTATCTCAGCAGCCACCATGCCTTGTCAAGAATTCAATATACCGTATGAGATTGAATATGACAATCCTTAGCAGAATTTGATATATGCTCGAAGCAAATTTAACCAGAACGACACATCCACATTTTCACAACTATGCATTCAGTATGAGATTCCTATGTCAAACTGAGATCTCTATATACGAGTAGCAGAATTGGAGATATAATCTCCAACTTCACGTGAAGTCTGACACTAGGCCAAAATTTCCAACCACTTCAACTTTAAATCTGAAATGAACTGAACAATCTTCGGTATTCCGAAGAAGGTCAGAAGCTACCAGATCGATGCTAGCAGATCGACCGATCGAAGCACTACCAGATCGAAGCTACCAGACGGGACTGGGGGCGCCGAGAACCCTAAAATCTGGTTGCCCTCGCACATCTTACCACTACATCGGAGCACCGCCGTCGGGACTGGACACTACATCGGAGCACCGCCGTCCAGCATTGCCCCAAAAATCTGGTCGCCATCACACATTCGTCCAAAAAGTCGCGCATATTTGGGGAAAGTTTTACCTCGGTCGACGCGGCGTAGGTCTCCGTCCACATCGATGAAGATGCCCAGCTTTGCCTCTTGAGAATCACGGAGTAGCTGCCGCCTTCGCCGCCCGTTTGTCGCCGACTTCACACCTCGCACCGGTTCGCGCGCTCGAGACTCTTCGCCCGCGGCAGCAAGATAGCACCTCAACGGCTCGGCAATGGGCGAGTGAGAGAGAGGGTTTCGCCCGATCGATTCTCTCTCTTCACCGTTCTCGCCGGACCGGACGGGATGCAGCTGGAGCCACGCAGCGTTCCCCTCGCGCTCTTTTCCCATCAGAAGGGACGGAACAGGAGCGGTCTTCGCTGGTGATAGTCTTAGAAACCAAACAAAGCGGACCAGGACATTCCATGCTGGGACTTAGACTGTTCGGGCCTACCTTGCACAGGCCCTTCCAAGTATCTGCTTATCTTTCTGGTAGTCGTCTATGCACGCAGGTTGTGCGCAGAAGCGCCAGCTTGTTCTTGTAAAAGGCTCCAGCACCTCCGCTGGTCACCCCGTGCCCGGAAAGGTGGTCGCCCAGGAGCTTGGGGGCAGGTCGCCCAGGCACTCGGGGGCTGGTCGCCCAACGGCGCATAAAGCAAGATAAGTGCTTCATACCGCATTTTTCGGCCATTTCCTTGTGTGCTTACACTAAGGCAGGGCAAGCCACGTGTGATTATCATAAATGCCAAAAATCAACGGCCCCTCCTGATAAAAGGGAATGTGCTAAGTGTAAACGTCTGGCGTGGCCCAGTGACCGGGGTGTAAGTTAGGCGCGGTACTCAAATACGGCTCGCACGCCTCGGGTTGGCTCTCCGAAGCACCGCTGGTCGTCACCGTCGAATACCGCTGGCCTAAAAACACTTTCGGAAACTTGTTGCCACGCCGCGTTACACTGCAGCACGTTTTCGGGCGATCATCAGGGTTTGAGTTCGGGATAAATTTGAATCAGCGACAATCCCGCGTAAACGCCTGATGCTAAGACTAAGTTGCGTCTTGCATCTCTGGTTAGACTCAATGTCATTTCTGCCTAAGTCCTGTATGGCTTGCATGATCTATACTTGTGTTCGCAGCAAACGCGTATAATTGATTAGCGGCACTCGGGCGCTTCCTAGCCCAGGCGTTCTCGGGCGTTCGGCTAAGTTAAAGACTGGCCACCTAATAGTTCGATCCAGCGAACTCGATCATACAAAATAGATAAGCATACAGGTAGCATTAACCAAGAAATATCCATTTCACCGAATCCTACCCAAGTGTTCATGCATGCAGATAGATCAACAAAAGGAAATAAAAGCAAAAGAACAAAAAGGCTGCCCGGCCCTTCACTCGTCATCGCCGAAGTCAAGGTCGCCGCCCTCGTCGCCTTCCACGGCCAGTGGGGTGGAGACGTCCATGGGCAAATTGCTCCACATGCGACATTCCGCCACGTGTTAATGACCGCCGCACGCGCCTCCGCGGCGCGCGCGTCTCCTTCAATCTGGCCGCCGCCGCCATTGGATCGGCGGGTCGCGGTGGCGCAACGAAACCAGCATGTAGGTCGCGCCATGATCGCGACCTCCGCCCCTCTCTGGCGGAAGCGGCGGCGAGCGATAAGCGATCCCGGAGTGCCTCCGCGGCTGATTGATCGCGTGGTAAATGGCGAAGAGCGGAATCCTCGGTGGCGCGTTGGCGCCACCCCAGGGGTCGAGCACCTTTTCGTGCTGTTGAAGGCCTTCTTGAGCATGATGGCGATTGTACGCGGCGGAAGGATTCGAGTTTGAGTTCTTGGCGCCGCCTCGATCCTCTCGCCGCTCTTGGCCCTCTCCGCCTGCTGCATGGCGGCCGTGTTGGCCCTCTCCTGCGCCAACTCCGCTGCCACCCTCTCCTCTCCGCTCCGCTTCGCCGCTCATGAAGGCCAACCGCTGGGCCGTCTGAGCGCCATGTTTGGCGGTGCGGCAAGAGAGTGCAAAGAAAGCGGCGTGTCACCCATCTCGGTGAAGAGCTCGACGAAGCGCGCGGCGGGGGCAGTGGTAGCGTGGGAGCCGAGGTGTCCGGGAGCGCTGGTGCTGGGGTCTCCCTCTTGACCCTTCTGCGGCCGGAGGCACTGGCGAACCGCCCACCGCCGATGGCTGAAGCGTTCGCCCTTGGCGCGTTCTGAGGGGCCGCCCTTGGCGGCACCCTCAAGCTGAGATCGGCCATCGGGAGAATGAGGCCACCCTGTTGGGTGGTGGCACAGGCTCCGTGGCGAAATGCTGGCCCATGATCGTTGGGGCGGCGTCGGAGGAAGCGTCGGTGAAGGCACCGGAGCTGGCGCCGCAGGAGGCGACGGCGCCGGAGGTGAAGTCATGGTTGGGGCGGTCTGCGTCGCCGCCCCTTGCAAGGATGCCGCCGCGTCAGAGCTAGCGGCGGCGGTGGTCTGGTCCGTGGCCCGGACCCTCTTGGGGTCCGAGCCCGAGGCGTCCGGGGCAAGTGGCCGTTTGCCCGTGGCCCGGTCGCTGGCGGTGGTCGTGTCCCTGATCACCAGCGGGCCGTGAGCCGGCACCACAGCAGGTCCCGTGGAGTCCATTGGCGGGAGTAGCCTGACGACCCGCAGGCGCTCCGCGTGCTCCAAATCGGCGAGCGACCGAGCCGCCGCCGGAAAGACTGAGCCACCTGCCAATCACAGACTCCTCCAAGTTTCCTGCGCCTAGCAAAAAACAAAGAATGATTGCCGGTTGGTAGGGAGCCGCAGAAAGAAACATGTGCGCCAGAAAAAGCTAAAGGAAAGCGAAGACTTACGTCCTGGCCACATGCGCGTCATGTCGTCGTCACCTGTGTATTGCCATGCAGGGCGGGCGCGGCGACGGAGGGGGCTGATCCTCCGGGACAAGAAGTCCCGGGCCACCAGCCCGCTAGATAATCCGGCTTCCCGCAATCTGTTGACGCGGGCCGCCATTGCGAGGAGCTCCGTCGTCTCTTCGACCGGCGATTTCCAGTTTCTGGAGGCCTCATTTGCCGGCAAGCACCTCCGGTAGCGTCGACTCATTGTTATCATTAATGTCTGACCGATCATTGCGCCATGCCTTCAATTGATTTGAAATTTGAAGGCGATGTAGCGGGAGGCCATCCCGTCCCGAAGGTGGAAATAGTAGCTCCCCACTACTTCGTTGTCGTGGGAGGGGCGGCAGATGTAGAAGTGGCGAAAAAGAGGAAGATTCGGCATCACCCCCATAAACATTTCACAGAGATGCGCGAAGATGGAAAGGGAGACAATGGAGTTGGGGGTGAGGTGAAGGTGATGGATCCCATAGAAATGGAGGACGGTGAGGAAGAAGTCAGAGAATGATGGGAGCAGGCCCGCCAACATCGCCTAGGTGTGGAGGATGATCTCGTCGGATAGGCACCGCGGTGTGGCGGTCCCGCCCGGAAGCGGAAGGTGCCCTCCGGCGCAAGGAAGCAGGGATGGAAGCTGCCATGGAGATGAAGAAGGCAAAAGGCTTTGGGCAAGGAAGATGAAGAAGTGAAAGTTGAGGTGCGCAAGAAAGCAGAAGGCGTAAACCGCTTGATATAGATGTACCTATATAAGCATCACCCACACCGACGGTTCGCGAAGGGACAAGATTATGCGACGTTTCGGGTCCCAAGAAAAATCTACGGATATGGGATAGAATCGAGGCGGTCGTATCCTCATGAGTGGTGGCCCCGCCCAAGAGCGCACTAAGCATTCAATGAAGGTTCCAAAAGGCTGCGGCACGCGCTCTAGGAATTGGGGATCAGGACTCTTGTCGTCTTGCTGTTGGGGTACCCTCTCCGACGCACAAAGCCCTTCCCGTGGCGACTGGCGAACGAGCGGGCGAAACACGCCGCCGAAGCAGTGCCACCACGTGGCGCCCGGCGGCGGTGGCGAAACACGCTTGCTCGCCCGACGCCCACCAAATGGCGCCCGGCGGCGATGGGCAACACGCTCTGCGCGCGGCGCCCGATCCACGTCCGCCGGTGAAGCGGTGGCGAAACACGCCCGCCGGCAGTGCCGGCCACGTGGCGCCCGGCAGCAGTGGCGGCACGCCACCGCGCGCCGGCGCCCGCCAACGTGGCGCCGGCGGCGATGGCAACCACGCTCTACTGCGCCGGCGCCCGATCCCACGTGCGGCCTAGCTAACGGCGGCGAAAGCACGCCCGCCCGGCAGTGCGGGCCACGTGGCGCCCGGCGAGCAAGTGGCGAAACACGCCTGCTCGCTGGCGCCTAGTCCACGTGGCGCCCGGCGGTAGGTGGGCGAAGACGCCCTTCGCCCGGCGCCAGCCAACGTGGCGCCGGCGGCGAGTGGGCGGCGAGCCTCGCTACGCTGGCGCCCGATCACGTGGCGGCTTTGGCGAAGCAAGCGGCGAGCACGCCCGCCGGCCGTGCCGCCCCGTGGCGCCCGGCAGCGGTGGCGAGCACGCCGCCGCCCGGCGCCCGATCACGTGGCGACTGGCGAGCGGCGGCGAGCATGCCCGCCGGCCAGTGCGGCCACGTGGCACCGGCAGCGGTGGGCGAGCACGCATACTGCTTGCCCGCCAAGAAGACAAAAGGTGGTGCGAGGTAGCTTCACCTCAAGTCTCCTTCCCTATCGTCTGCGTGCAGACGGCAGCACGCTATGTCGAGCCTATCAAGCCGCGAGATTTCGCAATAAGCCCATTCTGTGGCGCCTCTCACCTACCGTCAAAGAGAGGTCACGTCACGGAGGCGGACGGGCGAGGCCATGCGTCGGCATTTAATGAAATTTGGAGGAATGGGACAGCACAAGAAGGAGTAATAAATGCATAAGGATCAAGCATGATGACCCCCTTTTACCTACTCCCGTTAGCCCGGCCTATATAAGGGCCTTCTGGTGCATGGGAAAAGGGGACGACGGGTCGAGCAAGGAAGAGTTCGACAGTAGAGCCTAACAAAGAACTTGTAACTCCCAAGCTCTGTACTGTACTAGCTTCAAATACTCTTGAAACAATCTAGCAGGAAGTAATGCTATTACCCAAGGCAAAGAGGGCCTGAACCTGGGTAAAATCTCTGTGTCATCCCTAGTTCACAGCCACCGGAGTTCACCACGTGGGAGTCTCTAGGGTTTCCTCTCGTTAGGGTTAGCCAGCCGCGAAGACGCCCTCCTATCGAACAAAATCCGGTCTGTAGATCACGAGCCTGTCAGGCGGAATACGCCGACACTTGATAACTATTATTGTAGCTAAACTCAGCATATGGCAAACATTTGTCCCATGATGTGGTATATGACAGTGCACAGGCTCTTAGCATATCTTCAAGTATCTGGTTTATCCTTTCGATTCGACCATCATGCTGCGGATGGTATCTTTGTACTAAAGTTGAGCGAGTGCCCATTCTTTGTATGCAACTTATCCCAAAATCTTGAGGTAAATTGAGTACCTCGATCCGATACTATCTTCTTTGGTACACCATGCAAGCACACAATTCTAGCCATATACAATTCAGCTAGACGATCTCCGAAGTAAGTAGTTTTCACCGGTATAAAGTGGGCTACTTTGGTTCGGCGATCAACTATAACCCATATCGAATCAAAACCTTACTGAGTTCTTGGTAAACCGGTAATGAAATCCATACCGATTTCCTCCCACTTCCACTCGGTACTTTCAGAGGTTACCATGATCCGTGGCCTCGATGCATTACCTTTACTCTTTGGAGGATGTCACACGAGCAACATGTTCAAAGAACTTTTCTCTTCATATTTGGCCACCGAATCTCTCCTTGAGATCTTGGTACATTTTTGCACTGCGAGGTGAATTGAATACTTGGAATCATGAGCTTCCTCTAGAATTAATTGCTTGATTACGGCTTATAAGGTGCATAAATTTGATTCTTCATCCATAGAGTACCGCTTCGTCTAATCTGAAGTCTTTGGCTAAGCCTTCATCCATTTTGGTCTTGATCCTATTGATCTTGTCATCACTTTTCTGAGCTTCTCTAATTTGTTCTTCTAGTGTCGGCTTCACCTCGACGGTAGACAGAAATCCTTTTGGTACAATTTCTATCTTTAACCTCTGAAATTCTTTACACAGGTCGATCAGGTTGATTCTCTGCAACTATCATGTTCAGGCTGTGACTTTTCCGACTCAAAGCATCGGCTACCACATTAGCTTTTCTAGGATGATAGTGGATTCCAATATTATAATCCTTGATTAATTCCAACCACCTCCTTTGTCGCATATTCAGGTCTGATTGGGTGAATATATACTTTAGACTTTTGTGATCAGTATATATTTCACATCGGTTTCCGATGAGATAGTGGCGTCATATTTTAAGGGCATGTACTACAGCAGCTAACTCTAGGTCGTGAGTTGGGTAATTCTGCTCATGTGGCCTTAACTGTCTTGACGCATAAGCCACTACTTTGCCGTTTTGCATCAGAACACACCCAAGTCCTTGACGCGAGGCATCACAGTATATATCAAAGTTGTCCTTAACATTCGGCAACACCAAGACAGGTGCCGAAATTAGACGCTTCTTCAGTTCCTGGAAACTCTTTTCACACTCGGGCATCCACACAAACTTTTTCTCCTTTTTCAACAATTGCGTAAGAGGTCTCGCAATTGATGAAAAACCTTCAATGAACCGGCGGTAATATCCCGCCATACCAAGAAAACTTCTAATCTGAGTAATCGACTTTGGTTGCTCCCAATGTAACTCCGCCTCCACTTTCTTTAGGTCAATAGCTACTCCTTGGCGGTCATTACATGACCCGAAACTCTACCTTCTTTTTCCAGAAGTCACATTTGCTAAATTTTGCATATAGTTGGTTTTCTCTTAACTTTTCCAAAACCATTCTTAAATGTCCAGCATGCTCTTCGTCCGTCTTGGAGTAAACCAGGATGTCATCAATGAACACGACGACAAACTTGTCTAAATATTCCATGAATACTTTGTTCATCATATTCATGAAATAAGCTGGGGCATTGGTCAATCCAAAAGACAAGACCGTGAATTCATAATGCCCATACCTTGATGAAAAAGCTATCTTTGGTATGTCCTCAGTCCGAATTTTTAATTGATGGTATCCGGATCGAAGGTCTATCTTAGAGAAGACTCCCGCTCTTCTTAACTGATCAAAAAGATCGTCTATCCTGGGTAAAGGATATTTACTCTTTATCGTCACCTCATTGAGTGCACGATAGTCTATACACATTCTAAAGCTTCCATCCTTTTTCTTAACAAACAATACCGGGGCTCCCCACGGTGATGAACTTGGTCTGATAAATCCTTTCTTCATGAGTTCTTCAATCTGCTTCTTCATTTCCACTAGCTCTTCTGCGGACATCCTATAGGGTCTCTTCGCAATCGGAGCTGTTCCGGGTACTAGCTCGATGACAAACTCAATCTCCCTATCTGGTGGCATTCTGGCAAGTCTTGGGAAAGACATCGAAACTCTTTACTCTTGGCACATCTTCTAGGTGATAATATCTAGGTTGTTGACCATAAATTTTCCATCTCGATTTGTGGTTGCTTGAAATTCCACTTTTTCTCCGTCTTGGTTCTCTCTGAGACACTACTCTGCGCCACAATCCAATCTGACTTTGTGCTTGGTCACCAATCCATCCCAAGGATTATGTCCAGGGTTTGAGTATCTAGCACTATCAGGTTTGCTAGGAATACTACATCATTAATGACTAGCTTAACTCCCAAGCATCCTTGATTTGATTGAAGTTCAGACCCAGGTGATTGTACTAATAATGTACACTTTAGTTTTACCACTTTCATCCCATTCTCCAAAGCAAACTTTCAAGAAATAAATGAATGGGAAGCTCCTGAGTCAAATAAAACAACCGCACGTACTGAGTTAACCAAAAACTTACCCAGTACGACGTCCTCCGCATCATGAGCTTCGGCGGTCGTAATGTGGTTCACTTGACCTCTAACAACTGTTGAAGGTGCAGCTCCGATTTGGCCTCCTCCTTGACTTGTAGCTGGTGTTGGTGTCTTTGTCGACGTTGGCCCCAAATTAAAGCGAACTGGGGTCACATTTCCTCTCTTTGGGCAATGATTGGCAAAATGCCCTGGTTCATTACAGCTGAAGCAACGCCTCACTAGAGTTTGCTGGTCGGTTCTCTGCAGGTTATTCCCCTGAGTAGGCATTTTGAATCCCTGACTTGACAATCCCGGTGCAGAATTTGTCCTCTGGTTGGTCATTTGCGGCTTGAATCTAGCAAATTGTTGAGGATTGACTCTCAGCCTCAACTGGTTTGGACGTCCTCCTTGATTGATCATCCGAGCGCTTCGGTCTTCGCCGATTTCCTTGCGCTTGTCCTCTAGGATCAATGCCTTGTTAACCAATTCACGAAAATCTGAGGAGCGTGTGGGTGTCACCCCACTGCACCGAGTTAAGTCCCTTCATGAACCGAGACTGTCTCGCTTTGTGCATTGCCACATCCTCTGGCGCATAACGGGCCAACTGAGTGAATTTGTTCAAATAATCGGCGACTGATTGGCCTCCTTGTTTCAGAGATCGGGACTCTTCCTTTTTGAGTTCTATCATTCCTTCCAGTACATGGTACTGGCGGAAAGTTGCAGTAAACTCCTCCCAGGTGATCTCCTGGGGATTCTCATGGGAAGCACAATAATTCTCCCACCACTCTGCGGTAGTTCCTTCTAATTGATGAGAGGCATACAGGACCTTCTCATTGACTGCACATTGGGAGATGTGCAGTTTTCTCTCAATCGTCCAAAGCCAATCATCTGCTTCGATGGGATTGACATTGCCAGAAAATGTCAGGGGCCTAGTTCTCATAAAGTCTGACAGTCTAGACTGGTGTCCATGGTTCATGGCTTGATTGTTGTTCATAGCTGCGGCCTGATTCTGCAACTGCTGCATTTGATGCATCATCGTTTGCATCAGCTGAGTTTGAGCAGTGAGAAAAGCACCCAGGTTTTGCACATCAACTGGTGGCACAGGCTGGGGATTCGGTGCTTCATTCTGGTTGCCTCCCTGGCGCGAACCGCTTCCTCCTGCTCCACTGCTTCCACGCGTGTTCACCATCTGAGGAACAATAAGGTTATAGGAAAGAGGGAAACAGAGAAGACAAGTATACAAGAAACTAGTGCGGGAAGAAAGGTTTGACTCAAAAACTTAAGCAAACAATTACTAACTTGGTATGGTTGTTTATCCAAGCCTAAAAGCTCTACAACGCATACTGCACACTCAGCAAACAAGGAAAACCAAATTAACCTAAACACACAATAATCTACCATCTAAGAGGGTAACACTTCTATCTTAGACAGACGCGACTCTCACACATGAGTCTCAGCTGCTCACGAAGCTTAGTTCTTCTAGCCGGAACACTTCATTGATCCACTTTTCTTGCGTTAACGATTCTGTCTTCACGATCTTGAGGATTGACGACACCCGGTGCTTTCTCCTTAAGTGTGAAACAACGATAACTATTTGGAACAACTTAGATAAGATCTTCATTTAAAACCACGGGGAAAGATAGAAATTTTCAGCAAGGAGAAAAGAATAGAAGAAATAGACAAGTCAAGAGCTTATCATTCTTTCAAGTTAAAATTTTCTTTTAGAAAATAATTTTGAAGTTCCTAAAGAACGGCCAATCTATCTACCTACAGTCAGTATGGCTCCAATACCACCTTCTGTCGCGCCCGAAATTTGAATTCCGAACACTTATTGTGATACACCAGTCCAGGATCACGCTGGTGCTCACAGATACAACAGAGATGAATACCATCACACATACACAGCGGAATAATAACAATAAGGTATTTATCTCAAATTAAATTGTTAAGACCTTAAGGTCAGCCTTACAATATTAAGCCACGCAGGGTTAAGTTCAGAGTAAACAAATAACAACAGCGGAAATAAATCTTCGTGGAGCCCCAATTTGCCACAGGCAACTGACTGGGCTCGCTCCCTAGTTCGTCGGCTCCTCCTGGAACTCCTCCAATGCAGGTGTAGCTTCTTCTTAAACTGAGGTTGTGATGTTTGCAAGGGGGGTGAGTACACACCGTACTCAACAAGTCATGCACAGAATGCAATCTAATATACTACATGCCAGGCTTATTCCAATGGAATGGCTTAAAGGATGATTTGCAATAAACAGCATTTAACAAGTAACATAAGTAGATTCGAAAGCAGTAAAAACAAGTAGAATTAACAACAACTTTTCCAGAAGTTAAGTAAAAGCATTTCCACTTCCTAATTCATACTTCCATCAACTTCATCTTTAAACCCAACCACATTTTTAATAAAGTCTAACCCTTGACTGTAATCCCCGAGCAATGTCCAATACCGTGGACACGGCTATTCGAATAGTTTGTACACTCTGCAGAGGTTATACACTTTACCCACAAGATACAGTCAAACACCTCAAAGGCGTGTAACCGTAACAAAGCCTTTCCAAAGATCCGTCTAAACCGATCTTGCTCGCTAAAGATTCAACACTGAAGGGATACACCTCCACAACAGGGCCCCCCTCTTGCGCCTGTGAGTTTTACTACCCGTACACCCAGGACTCACTCCACCACGACAATACCTAAGAATAGATTTCACAATTTACTCAGCTAGGTCCGTCCCATTCTGGAACTTGTGGTTGTATGAATGACTCAGGTCAAAGGCTCGCAAGGTTAAGTCCTTAATTGACCGAGGCAAGACTTCCCAAAAACTCATCATGTCAACATGTCAATAAAAATCAAATCCAAATGCGACCGCCCAAATGCCACATCTGGCCCACCACTGAACATCTTGCCACTTGCCCCAGTCTAAACCATTTTTCCACCCGGTTGGTATCATGCACCACGTGCCATCATCTTTTCAATAACACATGTCATATTCTTTCAAAACATGTTCTATAATTCAATAGTCAATATTCAACTTTATTCCCAACACTGTGTCATTGGTTCGGGTAGCATGGCTAAGCAAACTAATACGTTCCAATTTCCCCAATCTGGCGACTAGTATTGACCAGTATGTAAAATCCAACCTAGGGTGACAAATGATTTAGTGACATACAAATATTATGGACAAGGTGACAATATCAAGTGGTAAATATCTAATCCCAAATTACTTGAAAGCATTATAATTAAATTAGCATGCATAATTTAAATCAACATAACTTTTAAAACATAGGAGCAAAATGATCAAAGCATAACTTGCCTTCTTAAAGTAGCGAGTCTTGGTCTGGAGCTTGATCCTCGAAATTCGCGTCCTCACACAGCTCAACGTCTACGCGTAACAGACAAAGAACCAAATAAACACGCAAAACAACGTACAAACACACATTCAGAAAAATACGACAAATCAAACTAATTCATAACTTCATGAAAACTTCCAGATAATTAGTTTAGCATTTTTTAAGATTTATAAAATTTATTTCAACATTTTTGAATGTATAGTTTAAGAGCTACAAAATTCATAAATTTGGACATTCCGCGAATATTTTAACAGTATAAATTCATTTATAAAATTTCATAAAAATTACTATGGGAAGGTATTAATTTTTACTAATTTACAAAACTTGTTGCATGTGATTTGGACTTATAACGAATTTGTAGCGAAAAAGACAAAATCTGCAATTTGGTTACAAATTCATGTACAAAATTTAACTAGCTATGCATGGTACTGTTCATATGCATGTTGCCTTGTCTACGCGAGGAGAGAGAGATTACGTGAAAAGAGAGGAGAAGCGATCGGACCAAGCAATGCCGGACTGAAGATCCTAGAGGCCGTGACCGGCGAGCATAGGTCGGGTGGGCCGGCGGCGGCAATGACGGACGTGGTCGGGTCGGCGGCGACGTCAACAAATAAGAATACCGACAAGGAAGGATCGCCGGACCGAATCAAAATAGTTTCACAATGGCATATATGTATGTGTGCATACATCCGCGCATTCAAGCAGATGAGCATTCGAAGCCAATAGACAAATGGGTAGTAGTCTACGGTTACGAGCTTGGGAAACATCGACATTTGGATCCTACATGAGTTCACCTAATATATCGTACATGCACCAATACATACAGACAAGATCAATCGATCGATCACGATAAAAAGCGAAAAAGAGGTGCATTTGAACAACTATCAGGCCTAAAAATTAACTTCCACAAAAGTGAGATTTTTTGCTTCGGTAATGCAAGGGAACATGAGGCAACTTATTCCGATCTGTTTGGATGTAAGTTAGGTACTTTTCCGTTTAGATACTTGGGGATTCCGATGCATTATAAGAAGCTGAGAAATTCTGATTGGAGGATGATTTAGGATAGATTTGAGAAAAGGTTAAGTGGTTGGAAAGGAAAGTTATTATCGGTTGGAGGGAGGTTGGTATTGATTAATTCAGTGTTGTCTAGTTTGCCAATGTTTATGATGTCATTTTTTCAGATTCCTATGGGAGTCCTGAAGAAATTGGACTATTATAGGTCCCGTTTCTTTTGGCAAAATGACCAACACAAATGGTGAAGCAGGGTGGGTTAGCCCAAGGTTCTGTCTTGCTTACAGGAGTATCCGGAATTTGCTGGGCCTTATGGCTAACTCGAAATGATGCTGTTTTTGACAAGCGCATACCTAAATCTTTCTTGCAGGTCTTATTCAGAGGAACACATTGGCTACGAACTTGGGCCAAATTACAGCGGTGTGAAGTCATCAAAGAGAGTCTCTTAGATGTGTGTCGTCGTTTGGAGATTGTGGCATTGGAGTTATTTACTTCGTTCGGCTGGCCTTTTGTGTCTAGGACTGGATATTCTACTAGTTGATTTGGTTCGCTTGGAGCATTTAAAATTATATTGACAATCTGTAATAAGTTTGATCTGATTCCCTATGGAAGAGATGAAGCCGAAATTTTGTATTCCATTATCTAAAAGAGAGAGGTACCAATCGGCTCAGGCAGTAGCGCAGACCGTTGGCGCAGAAGTAGGCGAGACCGGAGGTCGATGTCGATCCGCGGCAGGCAGCAGCGTAGGAAAAGTCGAGGCCGGAGAGTGCGCTGGCGTTTCTAGTTTATGCGAGTGCAGAAGATGGAGACTGTGTTGCTAGAGAAATGAGAAAGTGTTGGGAAGAATGAAGAAATGGAAGAAGGAAACATTCATGCGTAGGAAATGGAAGAACGGCTGTGTGCTGGAGAAATGGAAACGTGCATGCATGCATCGCTAGAAACTGAAAAGAAAATGGCTGGTAAAAGAAACGGCTTCTTGTGTGTGGAGTGTATACGTTACTAGTTCATGCATGAAAAGGAAAAGACTTCAGGCCAGTGCATGGATAGGAAAAACAGCTAGACATTATTGTGAATTAGTGGGGCTTAATCCCTTCTTTGATTGTGCGTGAAACGAGCACTAATAGCACCAGTTGGAAGCTCGGTCATGTGCTATAATGGCTGCAGCCAGAGCGTCGTGCACGGAGGAAGAAGAAGCGACCGGATTAGAGCTATACTTAGTGGAGTTTGAATGAGTCGCTAAGGCTTAATTAAAGGAGTGGAAACTGCAGTGATTAAGGAGCTCCAAAATGTGGTAATGGCGGAAGGGAGAGAGACGGTTTGTCTCTGGACATGCACGATTGAAGAAGATGATCTACAGTGCAGCTCACGTGTGTTCTTTATCTTATGGAATTTGAATAGTTCTGAGAGGAAAAGGCGTTCAAGGTAAAATAATAGAATGGTCCCAAAAATCTTGGAAAAATTCTCTAAAGTACTAGGGAATATTTTGAACTTAACAAAGTTTGTTTCGTGATTTTTTGATATATAGTTTTTCTGTAAGAATTCGTTTAGCTAATCAGACATTTGTACAATTATTTATAAAATCGACAAACTAAATCTATAGACAAGTTTTTGAGAACATTTAAAAGGAATATTCTTATTTTTCAAATATTGTCATTTTAAACTTAATTTAGAATTTATGCGCACGCGACATGCATGATCTTTATTTTATATGATTAATTCGATAAAGCTTAAATTCTTATTAATTCCAAAAATTCCAAATAAATTCCAGATATTCCTAAATAATTCGAAATAACGTAAATACAGTTAAAGCAAATTTCGGGATGTTACAATTTATCATCAATACTTCATACAAAAACCATAATCCTTTATTATGAATACGAATTGAACCATCATTTTTAACTCAAAACTCATGTCTTTGATATCAATAATACCCTAATCCTACTAGTGAGCACCAACATGGAACATAAGTTATCACAACAAGTCACATGGACAAGGCACATGATTCTTCAATGTAGCACACATAGCAAACAAATAAAGATGCACATGCAAGTTTCATCCTTTAATGTCATTCATGGGTACCCACATAGCCTACCCATACTAGTGTCGTTAATATAACCACGACAAACATTAACGGTTCACAAAATCAAATCAATCAAGACATTCAACCTACAATTCACAAAGTTCAATAAATTGATGCACTTGCCTTTACCGATGCGTTAGGCAACTCAGGGTCAAGACCACCCCCGAAGACACCCTTCCTGAAAACAACGTTGCGCACAAGAAACAATCAAAAGGTGACTCAAAACGACATCGCGTAACACTCCGCATTTTAATCCAAACGGTCCAAATTCTAACTAATGAAATTTCCGTACAGCCGGCACTGAAAATGACATAACTTCCAAACGGCTAATCCAAAAAGGATGAGCCCAAGCTATAAACGATTGCAAGAGATAAATCTACAACTTTTTCTACAGCCGACTGATCGGGAAATGCAGCGATTATTCTCAGATTTGCGACGAACAACAAACAGATGCAAAGTTAACTCATTCTGGACAGCATACACCAAAATGAGCATAACGTGAGTTCTACAACTCCAAAATTAATAAACAAATACATTTTCTCAATCTACCCGAAAAATCCTAACTTTTTCTAGGCAATAAAAAAGTCTAATTCGGCCTCTACGATGCTCTAATCTGCAGAAGAACACAGACTGAACCAATCACGACAAGAATTGGACAGCACTCGCTAAAATAGCCATAACTTTTAAATGGCTTAACGAAACTTGATGATTTCAGTCTCTATTGAAAGGTAATTCGATTATCTATAACTTTTGCAACTACCATACCCCCAGGAAATGCTTGTAGAAATTTATATTAGCCGTCCAAACAGCGGGACAGAATACAGCTCAAGCAGAAAATTCCAAAAACACTCTAGACTCCAAATCCCTCAACTAAATGCATCTCAAATACAAGGATCCTAGCTGGGAATTAGATCAAACACCTTACATGCAAGAAAAAAAATCCCCCAAAGACCTAGGGTTTTACCTCAATCGTTCTCATGGAGGAAGAAGGGAGGTGGGGGAGAGGCTGTAGGCATCACTGCTGCTGGCCGAAGCTGCTGCCGGAGGAAGGTCACCGGAGTAGCCAACGGGAGGCTCGCCGGAGCTGCTGCTGCTGGCCGAGGAGGCGCACGGCTGGCCATCAGGGAGGAAGCCAGGGAGGCGCAGGAGGAGGAGACCAGGAGGGAGGCGCCAGGAGGGAGAAGACCAGGAGGGAGGCGCCGAGAAGCTGGCTGGCCGAGCCGGTCGGTTACCGGAGGAGGAAATGAAATGGGAGGCAGCTGGGAGCTTGGGGAAAAATCCCAGGAGCTTTTTAGTCTAAGGTTCATTCACTCCCTCTCTTCCTTTTATACTCCAACACTTGGGTGCTATTAATCAAAGGCTAGGGGGAAAAGAGTAAAGACTACACAAACTCTAGAGACCACAAATCAACAATCCCCCAGAGTCTGACACTTCAAATTCACGGAGGAAAGAAAAACCCAGATGAAATGAGTGGCGGTATTACACTTTCTCTTCTCTGTATTTTGTCGCTCGAGATTCGTCACCTGAGCCAACCGTAGCTGCAATGCTCCGCTACCATGCCACCGAGCTCCCTCGCCGCCGATCTCCGCCGATGGTAAGCCTCCGCCGCCAATGTTGGTCTCGCCGGGTTGCTCTCACCCCGACGTCAATGTGGACTGCCACGTCACCCCCTAGCCCCTTTCGGTGAACTTAGTCCACCATACACCGAGTCATTGACACCTAGGCCCCCACATGTCACCATCTTTTATTTTGTTTTCCCCATTTCCAGAAAATCCAAAAATCCTGGCCAATCACAATACACCACGTGGTGGTCACTATTCACCCTCTCCTTTTTCTATTTTCTAAATTTCTTGATCCAAGCCAATTTCGAAAGCCTGTTCTCCACCGTTTGAGCTTCAAATTCAGTGATTCAAAATTTTTAATTCATATAAATTCAAGCTCTATGTTCCCAGTACCATTCTTTTTATTTTTTAATTTTATTTGTATTTATTTTATTTATTTGAGTTCATTTTCACATGTAGACGTCATCGCCAAAGCTTCGCTGAACCAACAAGAGGTAGAACCAGTAGTGTTTAGTGAAAGCATGTATCCCAAATTTCTAACATGCTTATGCTGTTTTAAATTATGCATGCTTACTTTTATGCAATGTACTTTAAATTCAATCATAAGGTTTAGTTAAAATTTCAAACTTGTTATGACTACCTCATCATTGAACATTATGTACCTTTGTCACCCTAGCTAGTATTAGTTATTTTTATGATAATTAGTAGAGTAGTATCATACAGTAGAAATGCTTAGTCCAACTTAAACGTTTTGGTATTATATCATTTTGGAAATCATTTCAAAACCTTGTTTAACTTATTTGTGGAGTTGTGATAATGGGTATTGCTGTTGTCACTTAAATGAAATAAAAATACAAAATGGTTTTAGACCATGGCGGATGGAAAGTCAGGCGGGTGCGGGAAAATATCTAAAGAGAAGAAAATTTCGAACAACAGATATTAATCATGTAAGTTCTGCTAAGAGAGGTAAAAAAACTTTTGGTTCCAACAAACAAGCTCGACACTATTCAGTAATTGGATTAATTCAAAATAAGCAAATAGTAAGGATAATTTTAGTAATCATTACATTAGCAAGATATGATACCGTAAATATCAACAAGCATTCATTGAGAAACAACATTAATTATTTGATAGATCAAAACATGGCCACCTTAGAGCTTTTCCATGTCTGCCATCATCTATGTCACAGCTTCCGTAATAGAGGCTTTTTGGTTCTCTCTAAAGTTTCACAGCTCTGGCACAGTGCCTATTTGTTTATCACCAATAACTGATTGACTTCTAGTCATATCTCTTAATCCCTACAAAAGCGATCATATTATTATGAAAATGATGTCTTAGTATATTATCAATAACCATATCGAATTATATGCTAGGAACTTTTATATTACCTCTATAAGCTCAGTTTTGGCTTTTTTCAGCTCTGCATTCGCCCTACGCTCTTTAATGATGAGTACATTATTAAGAGAATCAATATTTTGCGATTTGCCATATATGTATTTAAGTTTTTGTTTCATCTCATAAATCTTTTCTATTAATTCAAACTTTCCCTTGAGTTGTTCTATCTCCACCCCAAGTTTTTGTTTAGCATCTAACAGCTTTTCCATGTCGTTTATCTTGTTTATAGGCTCCATTTTATATATGTGTGCAATTTATAGTTCTTGGGACATATAATTTATATATGATGAATCACGAAAAAAGTTAAGCATCTAGATGTTTTTGAAATATAATGTGAACAATTTAAATCTTGCAAAAATAACATATCGAAAGGATAAAGCAATTCATAATTATTATGTCAACTTGACATTGAATTATATCTACATAACAGATTAATCAGTAATTCTATGATAGAGTGCTCTCAGGTGTTGGGATGCTAAATGTTAGACCTTCAACCTCCTTGCCACAAGGTTGTAGGGCTGCTAGAGACAATCTCTTAGGTCTTGAACTATTACCTTTCTAAATTATGCACCATTAAAATCAGATTATAAATAATATCTAAGTGTTCTTCAAGTGCACAGTGTCATGTTATTAAAATTATTAGAATTACAAGTCAACTTCATGTTTTTAGAATTACTAAATACTATGGACAACTACTTACTTAAACAAGTCATATTATTAGAATTACATATCATGTTCTTATAATTACTAAATACTAAATATGATTATCAAGCTCAAAGACAGTAAAATAAAAGCAATACTTTCTAGCAAAGCAACTCTATAGTTCAAGGTCGCATTCGCTACTTTAATTATTTTAGTTCATCAATAGACCCATAGCTTCAATGAGCATACAACTGGTAGCATAAGAGAATGAAAGTACATATAGCTCTAGCATAGCAGATAGTATGAAATGAGAACCACACAATTATAATCATAGTAAACTAACCATTTATGTATTCATACCAAACTAACTATTCATAGTAAATTAACCATTCATATATCCAGCATTCATAATCATAGCAAACTAACTATTTATATATCCAGCATTCATAATCATAGCAAACTAACCATTCATATATTTATAGCAAATAAACCATTCATAGCAAACTAACTATTCATATACCAACAATCATAATCACAACAAACTAACCATTCATGTGTCTAGCATTCATAATCATACCAAACTAACCATTTATGTATTTATAGCAAACTAACTATTCATGTATCTGGCATTCATAAGCATAACAAACTAAACATTTATGTATTCATAGCAAACTAACTATTTATGTATCCACTAATTATAATAATAGCAAACTAACCATTCATATATCCAGTATTCATAATCATAGTAAACTAACCATTCATGTGTCCAGCATTCATAATCATAACAAACTAACCATTCATGTGTCTAGCAATCATAATCATAACAAACTAACCATTCATATATCCAGCATTTATAATCACATCAACCTAACCATTCATGTATTCACAACAAACTAACCATTCATGAATCTAGCAATCATAATCATAGCAAACTAATCATTCATGTATTCATAGCAAATTAACCATTCATATATCCAATAATCATAATAATAGCAAACTAACCATTCATGTATTCACTTTTATTGAAAGAAATATTGGCGGTGCAAAGGAGGATATCGGCATGGGGAGGAGGCCGGTGGCGTTGGGGAGACTAGTGCATGGGGTGGAGGCCGGCGGCGCAGAGGAGGATACCGCTGCGGGGGGAGGAAACCGACGCAGGGGAGGAGGCTGATTGATGGCACATGGGAGTAGGCCAGCGGCACGGGGGAGGAAACCGGTGCGGTGGAGGAGGCCGGTGGTGTGGGAAAGGATACCAACGCGGGGGAGGAGATGCTAAGGTTTAGGGGAGGTGAAACGTGTTGGGTATCCTGCATGAGGAAAGGATCGGTATATTTATAGGGATGGATGTTATTTCAGACTGTTCTATTATAGAACCATCTATGATACTAACATATCATAGACAGTTCTATAATAGAACCATCTGTGATAGCAACAGGTGTCATCATTGATGTCTTTAAACTAAAACCATTTGTGATATCTTTATATATCACTGACGGTTTATGGCTAAAACCATTTGTGATGACATCACTAATGGTTTTAATGTAAATCATCAGTGATGGCCACGGTTTTGAAGAACCGTCTATGATGAGGCATCTAATATGGGCCTTTTTTGTAGTAGTGTATGTCTAATGAGTCTTCAAGTAGGAAATGCACATTAAATAGATTGGAAGGAATAACTTTGAAAAGTATGCCCAAGGTGCATGAATACCTAGATGTATTTCCTAAAGAATCACTAGGTATGCCACTTGATCAGGATATAGAGTTCATCATAGAACTAGTCTCTAGTACGGCTCCCATCTCTAAGAGACACTACCGTATGCCAGCCAATGAACTCATCGAGATGAAGAAGCAAATTGGGGAATTACAAGAAAAAATATTTGTTCGACCAAGTTCGTCACCTTGGGGAGCGCCTGTACTCTTGCAAAGAAAAAGGATGATAGCTTGCACTTATGCGTTGACTATAGAGCCTTGAATGAAGTCACAATCAAGAACAAGTATCCGTTGACCAGGATTAATGACTTGTTTAATTAGATGAAGGGAGCTAGTATTTTCTCTAAGATCAATCTTCAATATGGATACCATCAATTGAAAATAAGGTCACAAGATATTCCAAAGACAACTTTTGCTATCCATTATGAACTTTATGAGTTCACAGTTATGTCTTTTGGTCTGACTAACACACCAACATACTTTATGAACCTGATGAATAAAGTGTCTATGAAATACCTAAACAAGTTTGTGGTGGTATTCATAGATGACATTTTTGTCTATTCCAGAGATGAAGCAGAACATAAAGGTCATTTGAGGACAGTGTTAGAAAAGCTCATAAATCATTAGTTGCATGCCAAATTCAGTAAGTGTGAGTTTTGGTTGAAGGAAGTCGCTTTATTGGGACATGTGATTCCTACTGGAAGTGTGTTATTAGACCCCAGAAAAGTGAAGGTGTGCTCGATTGGAAGCAACCCATCTCTACTACCAGACATTAGAAATTTTCTTGGTTTAGTAGGATATTATCAAAGATTTATAAAAGGATTCTCGAAGATTGCAAGAATGCTTACCTAGTAACTAAAGAAGGAGAAGTTTGAAGGGTCTGAAGCTTGTGAGCAAAGTTTTTAGGAATTAAAGAAAAAATGACTACAAATTTCAAATTGCTCATTCTACGGATATTAAGTAAGAGGCGAGATTTTTGTGATGCTTCAAGATAGGGACTTGGATATGCCTTGATGAAAGATGGTAAGGTAGCTACATATACCTCATGGCAATTGTGACCACATGAGGAGAACTTTCCAACCCATGACATAGAAATGGTTGTGTTGTGCATGCACTGAAGTTGCGGAGGCATTATCTCATCAGGAATCATTATGAGATCTTCACAGACTGATGCGCACGGTGGCCCGATCTTCCGATAGGTGGAGGTAAGTCGATTGGTGGAGACTCGACGTTGACGATCCGGCTTCCAATCAGAACCGATCCGAATCTTGCAATCGCTACACCACGGCTCCATTGGTTATCAACCACACACAAACACGGTTGACCTCACCAAGAAGGCTTATCCCTGCATGCGAATCGAGAACACAAGCAAGAACGTAGAAGAAGCAATTGAATTTGCAATTGAGGATGAAGCTCACGAGTTGGGATCTCACAAACCGATGAACAGCGATACTGTTCAAAGACAGAATTGATCTAAGCAAAAACCCACCTCAAACCCTAGCGGCGGCTACTGAATATAAGGTATAAGGGACGTCCTAGAGACCCTAGACGCGTCCGTGATGGACTCCAACACGATACATGGGCCAACGGCCCAAATTGGTGACGCAGCACCCTGGGACAGATTCTATCTGCCAACTTGCAACGTGAATTCCTGTCAACTCCGAAGTCCAAATGACCTAAAACTGGCACCATTGGAAAGTTTATCTCCTTAGCTTTCGAGGCATATGTGGATCATTAAAATCGGAGCCTGTTTGTGGCCTGGGCGATGATTTTAGTGAACACTGCTCCTGGTGGCCGAGGTAGTCGACTCCGAGATGAATTGGGCCTCCAACTTGACTTGGACGCCCTCCTTGCCTCCCTCCTGGCCCTTGCTGGTTCCCAAAGCCTTTATGATCCTCTCCAAAGTTCCTAAGTACAATATAATCAATAATATCATTAGGTAGCATACCATCCTCACAAGTATATGCACGGGCACTTAGGAACGAGCTCACCTGTTGATTCAATTGCCGAGCTCGTGCTCTTATGATGGGTCCTTGCATCACAACTGGAGGAGTCTCGGACGTATGCATATGAGTGATGTCCTCATCATCCTCCCCCTCTTGAAGTGGAGTCGTTCTCGACTCAAGCTCATCTTCTTCTCCCATGAACGGTTTCAAATCTGCAATGTTAAATGTGGGACTAACACCAAATTCGGGCGGCAACTCAAGTTTATATGCATTATCATTTATTTTCTCAAGTATCTTGAAAGGACCATCAGCTCTAGGCATTAATTTATACTTTCTCAATTCTCGAAAAGCGATCCTTTCATAAGTGTAACCATACTAAATCACCGGTTCAAGTTTTACTTCCTTTCTACCTTTACTTCCCTTGATCCTATACCTTTCATTCATCATTTCAATATTTTCTTTAGTCTTTTCATGCAATTTCAGAATAAATTTAGCACGTTCCTTAGCGTCATGATTAACTCGTTCACTAGTAGGTAAAGGTAATAGATCAATAGGAGCACGGGGATTGAAGCCATACATTACCTGAAAAGGACTTACCTTGGTGGTGGAGTGTACCACCCTATTATATGTGAACTCAACATGCGGCAAACACTCTTCCCACATCTTCAAATTCTTCTTCAAAACAGCTCTCAACATAGTAGATAATGTACGATTTACTACCTCAGTTTGGTCGTCGGTTTGGGGTTGACATGTTGTTGAAAACAACAGCTTGGTCCCCAATTTATTCCATAGAGTTCTCTAAAAGTGGCTCAAAAACTTGGCATCACGATCTGAAACAATAGTAGAAGGCATACCATGCAAGCGAACGATTTCTTGAAAGAAAAGGTTAGCAATATTAACATAAATCGCTCTTATGACCAAGAATAAAGTGAGCCATCTTAGAAAATCTATCAACCACCACAAAAATAATATCCCTCCCCCTCTTGGTCCTAGGCAGTCCTAAAACAAAGTCCATAGATTTGTCCTCCCATGAAGTGCTAGGAACAGGAAGAGGCATATATAAACCATGTGGATTCAATCGTGACTTAGCCTTTTGACATGTAATGCAGCGGGACACAAACATCTCAATGTCTCGCCTCATCTTCGGCCAAAAGAAGTGAGCGAACAAGCACGCCTCCGTCTTCTTGGCACCAAAATGACCCATCAAACCTCCTCCATGAGCCTCTCTGTATCAAAAGCAAGCGAAGCGGATCCAACTGGAATGCATAGGCGGTTAGTTCTAAACACAAATCCATCATTTATCACATATTTGTCCCATGTCCTTCCCTCTTTGCAATGCAGCAAGACATCTTTAAAATCATCATCATTAGCATATTGTTCTTTAATTGATTCCAATCCAAATATCGACAATCAAGTTGGGACAACATGGTATATCTCTAGACAAGGCATCGGCAATCACATTATCCTTCCCTTTCTTGTGTTTGATAATATAAGGAAAAGATTCAATATATTCAACCCATTTAGCATGTCTATGATTCAGTTTCACTTATTTGCGAATATGTTTTAGCGACTCATGATCGGAATGAATAATAAATTCTTTGGGCCAAAGATAATGTTGCCACGTTTCTAAAGATCGCACAAGAGCATACAATTCTTTATCATCGTGGAATAATTCAAAACAGGACCACTCAATTTTTCGCTAAAGTAAGCATTGAGTTTCTTGTCTTGCATCAAAACACCACCAATTCCAACCCCACTAGCATCACATTCAAGCTCAAAGGTCTTATTAAAATCAGGAAGTTGGAGTAAAGGTGTATTAGTAAGCTTATCTTTCAAAAGGTTGAAGGCATTCTCTGTGCTTGCCCTCAATGGAACACAACTCCTTCTTCGTCAACTCGTTCAATGGGGCTGCAATGATGTGAAATCCTTCACAAAGCGGTAAAATCCAGCAAGTCCATGGAAGCTCCGCACTTGTGAAATCGTCATGGGCGTTGGCCAACTCTTAATCGTGTGCACCTTGGCTTCATCCACCTCAATTCCCTGCGGAGTCACAACATAGCCAAGAAACGATACTCGTTCGGTGCAAAAAGTGCACTTCTCGAGGTTACCAAATAAACATGCAGGATGCAAAGCATCAAAAACAGCACGTAGATGATCAAGATGTTCATGTAACGACTTGCTGTAAATCAATATATCATCAAAATAAACCACCACAAATTTTCCAATGAAAGCTCGTAAAACCTCGTTCGTTAAGCGCATGAAAGTGCTAGGTGCATTAGTTAAACCAAAAGTCATGACTAACCACTCATACAATCCAAACTTGGTTTTAAAGGCTGTTTTCCATTCATCTCCCAATTTCATTCTTATTTGGTGGTATCCACTACGCAAGTCAACCTTAGAAAAAATTATAGAACCACTTAACTCATCAAGCATGTCGTCTAACCTAGGAATAGGATGACGGTACCTTATTGTGATAGTGTTAATGGCTCTACAATCTACACACATGCGCCAACTGCCATCTTTCTTAGGAACCAAAATAACAGGGACAACACAAGGACTAAGGCTCTTACGTACATACCCGCGGTCCAAAAGATCTTGGACTTGGCGTTGAATCTCTTTAGTCTCCTTGGGGTTGGTCCTATAAGCAGCTCGGTTTGGCAAACTCGCTCCAGGTATCAAATCGATTTGGTGCTCAATGCCTCGAATAGGTGGCAGCCCCGGGGGTATCTCAGCTGGAAACACATCCTTGTACTCCTGCAAAAGGTTAGTGACAGCAGGAGGCAAAGAGCTAGACATATCATGAAATGAAAATAAAGCTTCTTTGCATATCAAAGCATAGCATGGTGCATCATTCTCATTAATTTCAGCAAGATCAGATTTTGTAGGAAGCATAACACCACCCTTCAATTTAATTCCCTCGGGCCTAGAACTAGTTTCTTTCTTGTCTTTCTTAGGTGGGAAAACATTTTTAGCCACTTGCTGATTTTCAGATTCTAGCGCACTCTCCTTTCTCTCATTTTCAGCTCTCTCTTTGTCACATTGCACAATTTCAAAGAGAGTCATAGGAAGCAAAGTGATTTTCTTCCTTGTGCATAAGAGTGTATTTGTTACTTCTACCATGATGAATTGCATCAGTATCAAATTCTGTGGACGGCCTAATAAAAGGGAACATGCTTGCATAGGCACTACATCAAAATCAGCAAAATCATGGTATGTTCCAATGGAAAATTGCACTCTCGCAGTTTGTGTTACCTTCACCTTACCGCTGTTATTGAACTATTGAATATGGTAGGGATGAGGGTGTGCACGTGTGGGCAAGCAAAGCTTCTCCACCAGATCTGAACTAACCAAGTTATTGCAGCTCCCACCATCAATTATGACACGAACACGACGGTCCTTGACAATGAGGTACATCTGAAACAAATTATGGCGTTGTAGCTTGTCTGCTTGCTACATTTGAGCGCTCAACACTCGTTGCACAATGATTGTCCTATAATTCTCGGTGGCAGCGGTCCCTAAAATCTCCTCATTGTCATCGTCCGTCTCATGGTCATCCTCATTATCTGCAAGATTAGCTGCAAGAGCATTTTCATCCTCAACATCACTAGCACTAATGTACCCACCTTCTTCTGTTGCAATGTATGCTCGACAACTTGGGCAATCCTTCATGACATGGCCCATTCCCTTGCATCGGTGACACACAATTCCCATTGTTTGACCCGTGGAAGCAACCGATGAAGAACTCTTTGTTGGTGCCTGCACATGGTTAGATTTACTCACCTCGGGTGCACGTGACAGTGATGGTGCTACTGAACGCGCCCTACTCGTGGAGGGGGCAGCAGGCCGAGTGGTGGAAGTTAGGGTTGTTTGGGCTTGTCCCAGTGTCGATCTTGGCACCGATACACCACCAAAGTTGCTTTGTGTCCTTTGTTGTCTTCCCTGCAATTCTTTTTCCGCCAACATAGCAAGTGGAACAATCTATTGATATCATTATATTCTTTGTAATCAATTATATCCTGAATTTCACGACGCAAAACCCCCATAAAAACGAGCCATCTTATCTTCTTCATCCTCAAATACCTCACAACGCAACATGCCTATTTGTAGCTCTTGATAGTACTCCTCTACAGATCTATTACCTTGATTCAAGCGTTGCAATTTCTTACGTAAATCACGTTTGTATGAAGGAGGAACAAATCTACTACGCATAGCTCGCTTTAATCTATCCCATGTATCGGGTTGTAAGTTTAATTTACTACTTCATTCCACCAAATGATAGCAAAATCTTTGAACTCACTAGTAGCTTGTCCGACTCTATGTACTTCAGAACTAAATGGGAGTTAAATTTTTGCTCAATGATTATTTCCCAATTTAAATAAGCTTCAACATCATATGCACCAGAAAAAGATGGTATGGTAAATTTAACTTTAGAAAAAGGATCATCATTTCCATGACCATTGCGATGATTAAAATTATTACCTCCAATACCTTGACGGTTGTGATTCAGGCGTTGTTGTTGTCGTCGCACATCCTGTGCAGCGGCGCGAGCGTCAAAGGCATCATTGTCCTCTCCATCCACATCATCTCCCATGACAGACTCTTCATGATCCTCCACTCTACGAGCTCTGTTGAGAGGTGGCTATCTCTCAAAATTCTCCAACCTCGTAAGAAGGTTGGCGATGTTTCTCTCTATCCTGTCCAATCTTTGGTCATTGTCTTGACCGATTCTTATGATGTTTGCATTGATGTCATTTAGCGCGTTGTTAAGCTCGTGTTTTGTAACACACTCATCGTCTTCCACACCTACCATTGTTAAGTCAAAAGGAAAAAAAACAAAGACAACACAGTATTATTATCCTTATCAACTACTAGGTGGTGGAAGGTGGATTCACTCACTCTCAAGTGCCTTACCACACTCTTACAAATGTTCTTAGCATTGCAGCAGGTGGTACAACCGGCGGCTGGTTCGTGATACCGTGGATGGAGCGTGAGTGAAGCGATTGCAAAGTAAGACCTGAACTGATAAGAAGTATGTGGAGCTCGGAAGGCAATATCGTAGCAAAGGAATAAGCAATATCAAAATGTAATAGCAGAGTGAATAGATGTCCAAAGTACTTGTCACAATTGCTGGCCTAACCGTGTTCCTAGAACTAGTTCAACCAAGCTAGGATATACTGAAGTACAAAGGACTCAAAGGATGCAAGCAATTCGGTTTCTTCTTTCTTTTCTTCTTTCTTTCTCTTCTCTCTTTTTTTTTGGGTTTGGCTCTTTCGTCCTCTTTTTTTTAATTTTTTTTCTTCACTTTTTTTCTAACTCAAATATATACCTATTAACTCAGAGGAGAAACAAAAATCTCACAATTTGGAGCAACAGACGACAAGAACAGATGTCTAAAAGAATTGACAAAGCAGACAACAAACTTTCGGCGCCAAACTCGGTCTTAGAGGCTTTTTTTGAGGGTAAAAAATTGCACAGGTCTAAAGATTGTGGATTTTTCAGATGCGCGTCGTCGTCCCCTTCGAAATAAAAAAGTAGACCCAAATCGGAGTTCGTATGCAAAAGTTATGGCTGTTTTGATCGACATGCAGTGATTGGGTCTATCTCGGCCTTCACTTCTTTCTTTCGGTTCCAGTTAGGGTTAAGTTATTGATAGGACTGCGTCGAGAGAATAAAGGCTAGCGGTGTAGGGCAATTGATACAAGGTGGCTCACGACCTATCTAGGGCTTGCGGTGCAAGATATAGAACACAAGGCGGCTCGCAAGGGCAAACCGAGTAGGACTCGATTTGGTGTCGATTGTTGGCTGTGGTGGGATGACTTAGGGCAGCGGAAATAGTGTCAACTAGAGACTAGGTTAACGACTTCAACCAGCAACAAGACGATTACTATGGACACAAATTCAACAAAGCAAACTGAAAACGAAAATTGCAATGGCACAAAAGGTCGTAGGACAGTGGAACGATGATGAACAATTTTTTTGTAGGGCTAATTTTCTGGACTCTAGGACGATGGAAACAATGATAAAGGTGGGGAAACTAGGGTTACCTATCGGTAAACCGTGGCTCTGATACCACTTGATGCGCACAGTGGCCCGATCTTCCGATAGGTGGAGGTAAGTCGATTGGTGGAGACTCGATGTTGATGATCCGGCTTCCGATCAGAACCGATCCGAATCCTGCAATCGCTACACCATGGCTCCGTTGGTTATCAACCACGCACAAACACGGTTGACCTCGCCAAGAAGGCTTATCCCTGCATGCGAATCGAGAACACAAGCAAGAACGTAGAAGAAGCAACTAAATTTGCAATTGAGGATGAAGCTCACAAGTTGGGGTCTCACAAACCGATGAACGGCGACACTGTTCAAAGACAGAATTGATCTAAGCAAAAACCCACCTGATACGGATCCAAACAGCCGTTGAGTGAATGGTGGCCCGATCTTTCACGGTACGAAGATGATAGCTTGGTGGTACTCGCACTCGAACAGCAAAAGAGTTGATCAAGAAGCGAGAAACCGATCACACAAACCACGATCAACACAAGAACGTGAATTGAGTGGAGGAATCGTATAGATTCTGTGGGCAATCACAAGAACAAGACGTTCTTGACTTGCACCAACACTAACAAACCCATGAACGGGAAAAAACTATCAATAACACATGGTGTTTGCTCCACAAACACCCATGGTTGTTGTTGTCTATTTCTGATAATCCAAGTCTGCCCTCAAACAGATGGAATACATAGGTATTTATACTAGGAACATCCCTCCTAGCTTAGGTGTGAAACTAAGCAAGAAATTAAAGGGTGGTGTGAAACCAAATAAAAAACTAAAGGGTGGTGTGAAACCAAATAAGAAACTAAAGGGTTTTCTTGGGTAGATAAAATGATTTAATGTCTTGGAAGTTGGACAGCAAGATTTGGTCTCGCGCAGTTTTTGACAGCCTGTGCAACTCCCACCAAAACAGTCATAACTCCTTGCTCGGAAGTCAAAAAGTTGCACCGTTTGAAATGATAGAAACTAGACTTCATTATCTTTCCATTGGTGTGGCCCAAGACCATGTTTATGGTCGTGATTAGCACCAGCATTACGATCAAAATGATGGACAGATTTGAGTGGGCCACCCTTGCACATGTATCTCTCCTTCCATGCTAACGAATCAATGCCAGTAATGCCAACAAATATGGATCCAATTAGAATTCCCTCCTGAGGTGACATATCTCCAAATGAAATGGATTTTACTCCTTGTGGATGCATAGCCATGTCACCTTTCTTCTCTTCAACATCTGCATTGCAATTCTCAGCAACAATAGAGGATATATCCGCATCACCGCCTCAAACCCTAGCGGCGGCTACTGAATATAAGGTCTAAGGGACGTCCTAGAGACCCTAGACGTGTCCGTGATGGACTCCAACACGATACATGGGCCAACAGCCCAAATTGGTGACGCAGCACCCTGGGACAGACTCTGTCTGCCAACTTGCAACGTGAATTCCTGTCGACTCCAAAGTCCAAATGACCTAAAACTGGCGCCATTGGAAAGTTTATTGCCTTAGCTTTCGAGGCATATGTGGATCATTGAAATCGGAGCCCGTTTGTGGCCTGGGTGATGATTTTAGTGAACACTGCTCCTGGTGGTCGAGGTAGTCGACTCCGAGATGAATTGGGCCTCCAACTTGACTTGGACGTCCTCCTTGCCTCCCTCCTAGCCCTTGCTGGTTTCCAAGGCCTTTATGATCCTCTCCAAAGTTCCTAAGTACAATATAATCAATAATATCATTAGGTAGCATACCATCCTCACAAGTATATTCACCGGCACTTAGGAACGAGCTCACATGTTGATTCAATTGCCGTGCTCGTGCTCTTGTGATGGGTCCTTGCATCACAACCTGGAGGAGTCTCGGCGTATGCATAGGAGTGATGTCCTTATCACAGACCATAAGAGTTTGAAATATATCTTCGCTCAAGCAAATCTCAACTTGAGACAAATAAGATGGTTGGGATTAATTAAAAATTGTGATGTGGGAATATATTACCATCCTAGCAAGGCTAATATAGTTACCGATGCTTTAAGCCGAAAGAGCTACTACTACAACTTGATGATTCAGGAAGGACAACCTGCTGTTCATAAGGAGTTTCAGATATTGAATTTGGAACTACTAGAGGAAGGTTCCGTAGCTGCTCTGGAGATTCAACCAACCTTTGAGGGTCAGATCAGAAAGATGCAAAAATTAGACAAAGAGGCTACTAAGATTAATGATAGAATAAAGGAGGGTAAAGCCCTGGGATTTTCAGAGGATTAAGAAGGAACTATTAGGCTCAGAAATAGTATCTATGTGCCAAATCAAAAAGAAATCAAGTAGTTAATATTAAAGGAGGCGCATGAGTTAGCATATTTAATTCATCTAGGCAATACCAAGATGTATCACGATCTTCGTGGTAGATATTGGTTGCCAAGAATGAGAGAGAAAATTGCAGAGTACATATCTTTGTGTGATATATGCTAGCGAGTTAAGGCTAAGCATCAAAGACCTACTGGATTGCTACAACAACTAAAGGTACTTGAAGGGAAGTGGGAAGAAATGGAAACGGATTTCATTACAAGATTTCGAGGACTAGATCAGGTCATGACTCTATATGGGTTGTAATAGATCAATTTGTAAAAGTTGCACATTTTATTCCTATAAAAACAACCTATCAGAGAGATAAACTTGTAGAACTGTATATGTCAGGGATTGTGTGTTTGCATATTATTCTAAAGAGTAAATCAAATCAAATCTTTGAAGATATGTTTCAACATACACCATCAGACTGATGGATAGAGTAAGTGAGTAAATCAAATCCTTGAAGATATGTTGAGAACCTGTGTGCGGTCCAATAAGGCAAGATGGGATCAAAGTTTACCCTATGCAGAATTTTCATACAACAATAGTTATCAAGCAAATTTACAAATGTTGACGTTTGAAGCCTTGTACGGAAGGAAGTGCACAACACCTCTCTCCTAGAATGAAATAGGAGATTGCCAAGTCTTTAGCCCTGATATTTTGCAAAAGGTTGAAGGACAAGTTCAAATGATCCAAGAAAGATTGAGAATAGCACAGTCCAGGCAAAAGAGCTACACTGACAATCATCGAAGAGATTTAACCATTGCTCTAAGTGACCATGTGTACCTGAAGGTCTCACTGCTCAATGGGATGCATCAGTTCTGAGTTCGCGGAAAATTATCACAAAGGTTCATTGGACCATTCCTGATCCTCGCTAGAAAAGAAAAAGTGGCTTATCAGTTGAAACCGCACTCTGCAGTTGTCAGATGTGCATAATGTGTTCCATGTATCGCAATTGAAAAAGTGCCTCAGGGTACCAGAAGAGAAGATGCAAGTTGAGGATGTTGAGCAAAAGAAGACCTCACCTACTTGGAGTACCCAGTTAGAATTCTGGATGAGGCAAAGCGTAGAACAAGGAGCAAGACAATCAAGTTTTGTAAGGTTCAGTAGAGCAACCATTCAGAAAAAGAAGCAATTTAGGAGCATGAAGAGGACCTTAGAGGGGAGTTCCCCAGCCTTTTTCCTAGTCTGTCTAAATCTAGAGTTGAAGATTCATTTTAGGGGGAGGTTTACAACATTCCAAAATTTGAGCCTTTTAAAATTTTCCTTAGTTTCCAATATTTTTATGAATTTAAAAATCTTTCCCTCAAGTGCAATCAAGCTACATTTTGAAGTTTAATTGAGTTCAAATCAATTTATTTGGGTTTCAAAAGTATAGAAAATTTTTAGGAATTTTTCATAATTTATTTTCTATTTAATTCAGCCATTTTTAATTTTTGGAATTTCTTAAAAGAAAAACCTTATTCTTTTCTTAATTTCGCATGGGCTAACTTCTCCGTGCTAGCCCGCATTCCTTCCGCATTGGCTCGGATCATTCCCTTTCTCCCTATCCCAACTCCTTTTCTCCCTAGCCTGGATCCTTTTCGCATGCCGACCTACATTCTTCGGCTTATCCATTAGCCCAGCTGCGCATGGCAAGCTCTGTTTGTCGCCCGCACCCACTGACCATCGGGCCCCATTAATCAGCTTCAGTCGCTTTGTCTACACACTGAATTTCACAACCGCTTGACTCCCGCAACCACTGCCACAAAATCCATGGCCATTCATGCCATATCCATTCCAACTTCCTCAGCATCCGTGCCTATAAAGGCTGCCACCTCTTTCCCCTCTCTCTTCTATGTATTTCACCTCTCGGGTTCATCGCCAAGGCAAACCCTAGCCACAAAGCTTTGCCACTATGCCACTAAGCTCCATCACCACCGATCTATGTCAATGTTGAGCCTCTGCAGCCATCGTTGGTCCCGTTGAGTTGTTCTCGTCACTGGAACCTTTTGCCCCAAGACACGAGCCAGATATGTCACAATTTTGTGCTTGCTATGCCTTCTTCCACAACTCAAGCAAGGCCGCACCATCGTTAGTTGGCCAGAGCCCTATGTCGGTCAAGCCGAGGTGGTAATAGTGTCGGTGCCTTGTGTCTCGCCACTTCATCACCACCTCACTGCATTGCGTGGTAGCCACGTCAGCCCTAGCCGCTGCGCTGACATCCATGTGTCTTTCCATCTCATCCCAAGCCGCCGCGTGGCACCCCATGTTAGTGCAGTATGCCACATCACCCCTAAACCATTTTAGTGAACTCTATCCACCATACACCAACTCAACTCTCTCCTTTTTCTAATTTCTTGATACAAGCCACTTCCAAGAGCTTGTACTCCGTTTGAGCTCCAAATTAAGTGACTCAAGTTTCTAAATTCAACCTTTACTTTTCAGTATCATTATTTTCAATTTTTAAATTTTTTGTATTTCTTTTATTTATTTGTGCTTGTTTTGGTGTGTAGACATCATCGTCGAAGCCTCGTTGAACCAACAAGAGGTTGAACTAGCAGTGTTTAGTGAAGACAAGTCTTCCTTGACCATGTTGATCCCAAATTTCTAAAAGTATTATGTTGTTTTAAATTATGCATGCTTACTTTTAAAGCAATGTACTTTAAATTTAGTCATAAGGTTTAGTTAAAATTCGAAATTTATTATGATTACCTCGGCATTGAACATTATGTACCTTTGTCACCCTAGCTGGTATTAGTTATTTTTTATGATAATTAGTAGAGTAGCATCATACGGTAGAAATGCTTCATTTAGCTAAGACATTTCGGTATTATGCCATTATGTGAATCATTCAAAACCTTGCTTAACACATTTGTGAAGTTGCGGCAATAGGTATTGCTGTTGTTACTTAAATGAAATAAAATAGAAAATGGTTTTAGACTGGGGTAGATAGAATGTCTGGCGAGTACAGGAAGCATGAGACTTTGCAAGGTGATTGTTCTGCCCTAGTAAATTAAGGACCAAAGTGTCGTTATTTTGAACTAAGATTACTGTACAATCATAAGTCTATATGGGTACAACTTAGCTAATTAATTTGTGCATATTATTGTTGCTTCACCTGTTGGTGGAATGTGGGTGTCGGATAGAGACTGGTTTTCCCACAAGGCACAAGAGTGGGCTTCCGACTAGGTGGATGGAACCCTTCAGTGCTGAAGTCTTAGTGGGCGAGGTTAATAGCACGATTGTACAATGTAAAGGCTTTTTCATGGTCTGTCTAGCGCATACCAAAGGAAGTGTGTTAATAGCTTAGCAACAAGAGATGATCAGGTCTTTTGGGTAAAGCTGTACGCACTCTGCAGAGCTAAAACTACTTAAGTAGCCGTGCCCACAGTCAAGGCGGGCAAGGTGCACTTTCACATGGTAGCTTTTCTGGTTTTGTTTTAAATAAAAATGATAGTTTGGAAATCCGTGAGTAGATGAAACTCTCGGGTTATGGTTTGATAGTTGGAGGAAGTTAGGTTGATGGAACCTATTTTAGTTGCCTTATTAAATTAAATTATTGCAACTACAATTAATCAATTGATGCTTTGTAAAATTACTAGTTGTATTTAAAGTTAAATATTGCTTTACACTAAATGAGCCATACTAATCCTTCACTTGTTTAGCCTTGCATATAGTTATGAAGCATTATATTGCCAAGACTTACAGAGTACGTTGTGTACTCACCCTTACAACATTCCAACTTTCCACAAAGTAGAACGTAGAAATAGAAGGTGACTATGAGTTCTTTACTTGTAGTTACTGTGAAGGAGATCCGGATTACTAGGATGTGTACCCGGTCAATTGTCTATTGAGCAAATGGATGGGCCTATTATGCTATTATTTATTTCGTTTCTGCTACTATTTCATTGAACTTAAGCCATGTTGCTGCATATTTATAATTGTTGGCCATGAGGCTGGTACCTTTTGCTTAATTACTAATAATTTGATTCATGATATGGATTTATTATCATCATTGTTTCCACTATGTGCACTAGCTTGATCCTGGACTAGTATGGTTATACACAGGGGTTCAGATTTAGAAATCTAGTCCTAACAATTAGCTTAAGGTATAGACAGTCTAAATCAATCATTATCGAGACTTGAATGTAGAAATTTGGACTCTCTGTGTATACTGTACTAGTTCAGATCACGCTAGTACACAATGGATATATATATATATATATATATATATATATATATATATATATATATATATATATATATATATATATATCGCAATCATACACAAGTGAAAACATAATAAAATACAATATTTATTAGATAAAAATTGAAATATGTAATATCTCAATTTTTGCATTTTATGGATTTACTATACATTTTATATTTTTGTGAATTTTCTAGAATTTATTTAAATTATTTAGAATTTATTTGAACTAAGCCTTTTGTTAAAGTTATTTAAATATTTAAAATTTTAAATAAAGTTTTGCTAAAATATTTTATTTGAGTTCCAAATGCCCTAAAATATTTTCCAAAATATTTTGGAACTTTTAGGTATTTTAGCTATTTATTTTGCCTTTATCTATTTTATGAAATTATTTTAAAAGGAAAATGTTTTAGAAAACCAGAGAATAGTGTTGGGCCGATACCCGAGGGCCTAACCCATTTCTCTTACACTAGCCCGAGCCAACCCATGGTCATAAACCATAATCGCCTCGCTCGTTGCATGAAATCGTGTGGTCTCGATCAAGCCGCGTTGTTACGCAATAGCTCCCATTGGATCTGCACCACGTGTTTGGTCCAAATGCTACCACGTCACCCAAGCCATGTCACCGTTGGACTCCAGCACTGCCATGGATTCTCCATGTTTATTGCGAGATTTGTGGACATCGAGGCTCTTATTTAATTTGTCGCACCCCTATCTATGTTTGCCATCTCACGCCACATATTTTGCCTTAGAGAACGCACGCCGAGAAGCCCTAGCATCACTATTTGAGCTCACCGTAGTTGAAGCTTGAACCACCGTTTGATTTGGTGCTTTTCTACCATCGTCTAGCCATCTTCGCCATTGCCATTAGCATTGCTGAGTTCGCCGTGTCAAACCCTCTAAGTTGCAGGTGATAACGTCACTAGGGGGTCACTGTCTTGCTGCACCATACATCATCATCTTTAGCACTAGTAAGAACTGTTGCCATGCCCTTTGTGTTTTGAACCTTAGGGCCATTTGATGTAGAATGTGTGGTCCATATTTTGCCGCGTAGCCACCGCACCATGCGCAAGCCGTAACCATCAGATTTGCAATGAGCACCCGAGATTTTGTCGCGTGTCACAACAGCAGTAGCCTATGAGTCATCGCTCATTTGTCACCCTAGCCGTCTAATCTAGCGTGGGTGGTCACGGTGATGCCATTTCATCGCCGGTCTTCATCGTAGAACCCATCCGTTGGATTGACCACTAATGGTCTAGATCACACCGCATAGTAGCCAATCCATGCCTAACGCCAGCGCTTGCGTCGGCCGGTCAATATCACAGTAGAGTGAGTCCACCGTAGACCTGTCGAAGGTTAGAACTCAATAATAAACTTATGATTACGGGTACCTTTAGTTATCAGAGTCAGGCACGAAGACAGTGGCACACGATGTATACAGGTTCAGGCCACCGGATAGAGTAATACCTTATGTCCTATGCAGATGATGTATGAAATTGATGTATCGAGTACAGAGCAAGTTGTCTAGCCCTAGTTACAATGAAGATGGGATCTAAGTAATGGCTAAACTACAGCTAGAGGTTGATGAAGCATGGTCCATTGGCTCCTGGTTGTTCTGCATCTTGTAAAAGCTTTCTCAAGAAGTCTTCTCCTTTTTTTCTTTGCTCCCCTCCTGAGGATACCCACCCCTGGTCTTATATAGTTTGGGTAGCTTTGCCTCAAGTTGAGTTGTAGTCGGCATGGGATACCAGAACGTAGATGATGAGGAGTCTATCATCGTGTTGATCTCCGTAGCATATCCAAACTTCTTTGGATACTAGGCGCATTTGAGTCGATTTCCTCATAACAGGAAAGTGATCAAGCCCTTCCTAGTATGGAGATATCCTCTCAGTATATCTTATCCCATAGAATCGGGCCCGTGATATCCGAAGTTTCTATATGCTTACTTAAGCATATATGGTATAGTCTTGGTGTTTCTGGTACATATTCATACCCTATAGTTAGATATGCAACATTAGCCCCCGAACTCTACCCAGCGGAGGGTCCGTAAGTGCTTGGTTGCTTACTGCTAAGTTCTAGCTTGGTTGAGTAATGCCCCGCCGACTTGTGGTCGAATGATTCAAGTAGATTGGGAATCGCTAGGTATTGAGTAGGGATGTTGCTAGCTCGAGCGCCCTGCCATCAGCCCAACTCGAGTCCTTAGGTTAGCCACAAGTTACTCGATGTCGACTTACCAACTCGACTCTGAGCGGAGTTAGAAATTCTAGAAATGTAAACGTTGGGCTGTTGAGCATTTATTGTTCTCATTTGCAATGTCAAGATTTATGCAGTGCCATCATTGCACTTTTCCTGCCGATCAAGGCTCATGCCACAGGGAATGAACTGTTAGTCTAAAGAGAAGATTTTGGCTTATAAATTTCCAGATCCAAAACTATAGCCATTCCCCTCTTTTTGCCTCCAGTCTTACTTTTGAAGCCTCCTCCGTGCTCCTTAAACCCTAGCATCGCCACCTTTGAAGAATCCATCCATCTTTCTCAATGGCGTCCAGCCTTTCAGCCAGTGGCGGAGTTCTCCCATCACTGGAGAAGAATCATGAGATGGCCTCATCCACTTCCCTCAGCGGTGAAGTAGTCTTCGAGGACAAGACCCTCGAAAGGGTGTGGCAAAAATTGGTGATGATGGAGAACTGCCTTGCTGAATTGGTGAAGGATGGCTTTGTTCCTCCTCGGGAGTTCTTCCATTGGAGGCCATCACAAGGTGAGCTGTATCCCACTCCACAAAATGAGGATGAGACCAATGTATTTGTGGCTTTCTTTCACTGCAGACTCAATTTTCCCCTTCTTCGTTCCTGCTTTTGGTTCTTGACTTCTACAAGATCCAATTCTTCCACCTGAGCCCCAATTCAATTACCATGCTCAGCTTGTTTGTCTATCTTTGTGAGGCTTATCTCGGTATTAAGCCCAGCCTCAATTTGTTCTGACACTTCTATAATCTGAAATGGGCGATAAAAAATGATGTTGTTGGGGGTGCTGGTTTTCACCTCCATAGCGAAGTGACGAATTCATATATTCTTGTCCCTGTTACTTCTTCCTGGCAGTTGGAATAGAAGAAACAGTGGTTTTACATCACCTTTCTGGACACTGTGAACTGCCCTCTAGCTTATCGACCACTCCTCCCCAATTTGATTGACCTTTGGACGAAAGTCCCTCCTTCAACAGCCTGCAACTCTTATTACATCCAGAAGATCGAGGAGTTGAGGAAGATCAGGTTGTTTGGGTGGCATGTAGCTAGAGATTTCATCGTACACCGATCGAGTCCGATGAAGTGCCAGGATCACTTGGCCTGAAACTACTCTAGTGTCGACGATGCCACCAGAGACAATCCTAGAAGTAAGCACTTGTAATACTTTTGTTCTTTCGCTTAGTCAATGAGTGGTGAGCTGACTCATAGCTTGCCAGATTTGTCAGACTCAGACATCTCCTCCAGGCTGAGCACTTGTAATACTTTTGTTCTTTCGCTTAGTCGATGAGTGGTGAGCTGACTCATAGCTTGCTAGATTTGTTAGACTTAGACATCTCCTCCAGGCTGAGCAAGACATTCTAAGGCTCAAAACCTGGCGCTTGCGGCATCGAGGCATAATCGCTCACTAATCCTCGCTAGAGGTGAGTACTGTGTCGTGGTTCATAATGCATCGTTTATGCATCTGCCTTTCAATTTAACACAGTATTTCCTCAGGAAGCCAAGTTCGACGATGATGGTGGGTCGGTCACGGGAGCCATCGGGCTAGAGAATGATGAGCTGACCCAAGATGATGATCAAGCATCAGACTATATCCCTGCTGACATCGTCCCTCCCTCGAATGATCCTGCGCCTGCTATTGTCCAAGTGACGGTGAGGTGGCTCCAGAGTAAGAGGTGGCCGAGTCCCCTCGAGCAAGGAGGTCTATATCTCGAGAGCCTCATTGACTAGCCAAGTGTCCTCACACCTCATCGTCGAGACTAGCCAACCAGGTAATCTTCATTTGCTGACTTGGATGTTATGAAGTTCCTTCTGACGTGATCCAACAGATGTTGGACGACTAGTGGGTCGCCTGGGGGACCGATGTGCTGAAGTTAGTGGCTCCCATGTAGACGTCTCCTAGAGTGGGCTCTCCATCGACTAGGGTGGTCGAGTAGGTAACACAACTATCGGACAATGCTTGTTTAATTCATTTTTAGCGAATGTTTGTTCATAGTAACCATTTGTTCATAGGTTTCATCATCGGTTGCTGACCTGTTGCCATCATCTCCTCCATCGGCTGCACCAATCAAGAAGCCAACTGCTAAAACCAAACCAATCCTAAGAAGACATCTACGCAGAGGAAGAATGCGCAGGCAAAGGTTCGTCTGGCGAAGTAAGTCACCCTTCTTTTTCTTCATGATTATTTTTTTCTTTTCAGAGGTGTTAGGTAGAGAATTTCTTGTGGGAAGGGTTCCCCTAGTAGTGCTATCGATAACATCGTTGTGGCTACCTTGTCGTCTCTTGGCACAGTTGCCATCGTCACAACTCCCTCTTTGGCAGCTCCTGTTAAGTGTACCGGCAATCCTGCTACAGGAACGGCTCCATCTCCTCTGGCTTCACAAGTGCCTCTAAAGTTTTGGTCTTTCATGAAGCCCCAAATTCGGGTATATGTCCACGAACAAACATATCCTATGTTCTACTCGTCCTTTGCTCCTTTTTGACGCTTCTTGGTTTCCTTTCATAGCATCTGTGCGGATACCTGCTTGAGGCTGAAACCTTTTGCAAGCAAGCTTATTAACAAATAGAGCAGCTCTTAGCGACCAACCAACAAGTGATCAAGATGAAGGACGCTGAATTGGAGGCACTCAGGGCTGATTTGAAGAGTGCAAAGGTGGAAGCAAAGGAATGGAAGGTGCAGGCGAAGAAGCTAAGGATGGAGGCGGAGAAGCTAAAGATGGAGAAAACTGCTACTGACACTGCACTGCTCAAGGCCAAGGTCTGTCGAGACAAGGTAGAGACTAGCAAGAAAGTGGTTGAGGTCAAAAAGGCTACAGTAGATGCAGCACTTTCCACTCTGCAATCGGAGATGCTCGAGCACATGACCTCATTTGCTTGTCTTGCAATTTCTCACGTGCTCAGCCTGGTGAAGAGCCACCATCCTGGCCAGGACTTCTCGATAATGGATGAGGGATTCTCATGTGAGGTGAGCAAGGCTGCTGACTACATCGAGTCCTTCGGAGACCTTGTCGAGAAGTTCGTGGCCCAATTGGAGCTATCTCTTACCAGCGATGATGATGATGCCAGCTAGGGTCCTTTGGTCTGAACATGCTTATGTAACAGTTGAACCTTTTTTGCTACTGTGGTCTTGTATGATACTGCTAATTAATTTGCTTGTCTATCGTGCTTTGCCTGCTATTCCCTTGTCGATGAAATAAAGTAGCATGAGTAGATGCAGATCTAATTTAGCCCTCATAGACCCTTAGTAATCAGCTTTGTAGCCACACTCATCCTTGATCGTATCTGTACATAGGGCTAGAAGAACTTTTATTAAATGATTTAGCCCCCGAGTGTATACTCGGAGATGCCGTATATAACATAAACGCTATATAAGTTGGTAGTGAAACTACATGATTTTTACAAGTCTTCATCGACCACACAGTTTAGACTTTGTAGCAAACATAAACTTGCTGAGCAGCGCATGTAGAATCAATTAGAGATCTCGTCTCCCACCATCCGCTAAGCTTTAGATGTCTGACAATCTAGTACTTGCATGCTCACAGGATAGAATTGCTCATCATCGGGTTCAGGCATGGCCACCCTTAGGTTTGTTTGTTGACATGCTAAGTACGCGATTGAGTAAATCCGTACAAAAAATTGCATGTAAATGAAATAAAGAGAAATAAAAAGATTGTGCCTACAACGCCCCACTCGATATATAGCAGTATCGACCAGGAAATAAAGCAAGGTATAGAGTTACCTGTAGCCCCCGACTCCTTACTTGATGATATCATTGAGTAGGGAGTAGAGTGACATAAGCACAAAGGTCGCGATGTAGCCCCCAACTCCCTCCCCGATAGCTAGATCAAACAAAAAGTGAAGCATTAACATCAAAGATACCAGTTACGACTCCCAACCCCTTATTCGATAAATGTATCTGTAAGATCATGTGGACGTCTACTTGTCTTTGTGATGAGTTGTTGACAATATTTAAAGCTGATAGTGTTTGAATTTGAAGTTTAAATCAAAATTTGAAGAAATCTGAATGCTGTCAGTCAGGGACGGTATGGTTGGCCGTGGTCCGGTCATGCTGGGAAGCGGTGCTACTAGTGGGTGTCCAGTCACACTGGGCATAGGTGGTTGCACCGGCCCCAGGATGGTGTGGTTTTTCCAAAGAGGGGGTTCTTTGAGTTTTTAGGACAGTCATATCGGCCAGGGGGTGGTGTGACCGGGCAGTAGTGCTACCAGCTAGAGGGCGATAGCACCGGCCATTATAAGCAAGAGTGATTATTCAAATTGTGATGTTTGATGAATTTGATTGAATATCTTTTTGAACATTGTTATGTGATGGTCTCCTTGTTTTCGATGGTTGTAAGATGACAGTGCTCGATCATGGTGAGGCGGAGGATGATTGGGATTAGGCGAGGTGCATCGAAGGTCCAAATGATCGAGGATCGTCAAAAAATGATCAGAGACGGAGTCTTGGCAAGCCTAGAAGACAAGGAATGGATGAGATGCTAGCTAGACACTGCTCGAATCGATGAGGGCCATCGGATCGCAGTCTAGTTGATAGAATAGCAGGTCTAGTTAGTGTGCTTTGAGAACCATACAAGAAAACATGTTATGTGTGTGCGTTTTAGGTTAGCCCCTGCATGGATGTGTGAGTGGGTTAATCCTAACCCTTGATGTAGTGTTCTAGGGTTGAGAAGCTCATTTAAGGGTGGTAGGTGGCCCAAGAGTAGTATAAACAGAGTGCTAGGGGTAACCTTCCCTCACTTGAAGGTTTAGAGGTTGTGTGCTCCTTTGAGCTCTTGCCCACTTTGTTGTGAGGCTTTGTAAACCTTCCTTCCAGAAATGTAAATCATTTTCTTTTGTGCTTGAGCTTACATTACTTATTTACTTTATGTCTTAAATTCAGCATTTAAATTTCGCATTTAAATTGTTGCAATTTACATTCTTGCAATTTGGATTTGCCTCCCCTCCTTCTACATGCTTTTGGTTCTTATGCCAAGGGTGGTGATTGATGGATGAATCGTCTTCAGATCATATTCCAATCATCTAGGCAACTCCATGCAACTTCATTGCAAGAAACCGGTTTTGAGCTCTTGATTAAATCATTTTTGTTGATCATGTTTCTGAGGTTTAGGACTTATGTTCTCGCTTGCTCTGATGTGTGAGAAGTCATCTAAGATCACCTTGATCGTGAAAAACCCACGAGCAAGTCTTTGATGAAAGTTATTGAATTTTGCTCAAACTTGGTGTGTTCTTCCTTAAAAGTAAAAAAGGTCAGAACTTTGATGTCAATCCTTATGATTGAAGGTTGGAATATGTTCCTGACATCCTTGGAATCACATATATCAAGTTTCATGAGTTTTTGACTATCCAATCAAAAGTTGGATCATTTTTTTGGTGTTCATGCTGATTTTCTTTATTGTTCCTGAGACCGGTCATACCACACCCTCTCCGGTCATACTGATCATCGGTCATAACACCCTCTTGCCCCTATAGCTTGACTAGAGGCTATCCTGATCCTGCTTGCATTCTCTGCATCCCAGGGCTTCAAGCTCTATCAAATGGATGTTAAGACTGCATTCTTCAATGGCTATATTGAGGAAGAGGTTTATATCAAGTAACCTCCAGGATTTGAGAACCCCAAGTACCCAAACCATGTCTACAAGAGTATGGTATGAGACGCTTAAGTCCTATCATCTCAGCCATGGTTTCAAAATGGACATAGTAGATAAGACTTTGTTCATCAGACACCAGGATTCTCACTTCCTTCTCATTCAAATTTATGTGGACGATATTATCTTTGGTGGCTCCTCTCATTCTCTTGTGTCTCAGTTTTCTGAAGTGATGAGTATGGAGTTTGAGATAAGTGTGATAGGCGAGTTGATCTACTTCCTCGACTTCCAAATCAAGCAAACTTTGGAGGGAACTTTTCTGCACCAAGGTAAGTACACTCGGGACTTCCTGAAGCGGTTTGATATGTCTGATGGGAAGCCTGTGATGACTCTTATGGCCACCACTGCTGTCCTCGAGCTCGACAAGGATGGTGAGCCTGCTGATCAGAAGGAATTTCAGAGCATGATTGGCTCTCTCTTTTATCTCATTGCCTCACGACTAGACATAGACTTTGTTGTGTGTATGTGCGCTCACTTTCAGACTTCTCCTCGCGCCTCTCATCACCAGATGGTGAAGCGCATATTTAGGTACCTTCGAGTTACCATTGATTATGGTATTTGGTATCATCATCTTCTTGTCTATCCCATAGACCCTTTTCTGATGCTGACTTTGCTGGCTGTAGGATAGATAGGAAGAGCACTTCTGGCACTTGCCAATTCATTGGCACTTCTCTTATCTCTTGGTCATCTAGGAAGTAGTCCGGAGTTGCACAGTCTACCGCTGAGGCCAAGTATGTTACTGCAGCCAGTTGTTGTAGCTAGGTGCTCTAGATGAGATCGACATTGTGAGACTTTGGGTTAGAGATAGAGAGTGTTCCACTTTTCTGTGATAACACTTCTGCTATTTGCATTGCTAAGAATCCAATGCAGCACTCTAAGACCTAGCACATTGATGTTAGATATCGCTTTCTTAGAGACCATGTGGAGAAAGGAGATATAGTGCTTCAATTTGTGCAGAGTGGCCACTAGTTGGCTGATATCTTTACCAAGCCCATTAGATAGCTCTAGGTTTATTGCCTTAAGGAGTGAGCTTGGAGTTATGTGTCCTTATGACCTATTATGAGAGGGAGTTGGCCTGTATATTATGTATTATATATTTTCTTTAAGTTTTTCCTTTCTCTTGTTTTGTTCTAGGTGTTTGTGGGGCTTATTCTTTAGATTTATGAGTTCACTTTACTTAGACTTCTGACATGAGTTACATAGACCTCCCATCTTGTGTTTTAGGTTGCTACCATGCTTAAGTAGCTATTCTCTCTTCTCTCTAGGTTGAATTCCCTCACAGTCTTATAAGTCTAGTAGGTGTTAGGCCCCATGGGTAGACAGGGTCTGTGTGCACTCCTTAGCTTGGGATCTGGAGGTAGCTTCTCTATGTTAGTCATTGGGGAAGATGAGTGCGAATCTAAGCCTTAGTGTTGTCTACTATCTTTTCTATGCTCAATAGCCACCCAGTTTGTAGATTCTTGACTTCTTCTCTTCATTCAGTGATTTTGGTTTCATTTGAGTTTATTTGGATCTTCTTTGAGCCTAATTCTGCTAAAAATTTAACTAAAACCAGTTTTGTGCTTAAAATTGACTCATATGTTCACGGGGAGTTTTAAGAATCTGCATCATGCATTGCATATATACTTTATTTTCTATTTTATGAGCTTTGTCTATCATACAAATGATTTATTTTAACATGATATACACCATGCTACATCATAAGACAACAATTACTAACTTAAATATGTCTAAGCTCATTTATCTTACAAAGCTTGCTAAAACATGAAAAATGAGCTTTAAGAGAAAAACTAGATGAAACATGTTGCTTTTACTTATTGAGTTTCTTCTTTAGGTGTGTTTGCCATGATTTGTGAAATTTTGGAGTTCTCTAGAGTCCTTATAATAACTTAGGTGAAACTTGTTTAATCAATATTTGAGTCCTTCACTTGCTTATAAATCAATGTGCTAAAATAAAAAATAAGCAAAATTGACACTACTTGTGCGCATTTGACTCGACACCTCGCATTCACAAGACAGCTTCTCTTTACACTTGGGATGAACTTGGAATGTGTTGTGTATGACCAAGACCATTCTTTTAAGAGTCCTTCTTGAGATGGTCGAATATAGCTTAAGTCAATTAAAAATATGAATACAAAAATATACGTGGGTAAAGAATGCAAATAATATCAAACATTTGCACCCCACTATGTCTTTTGAGATCATAAAGAAATATTTGCATTAAATGGAAAATGAGCTCAAAGGACCTTGTATGCATTTCTAGATTCCCGAAAGTGTTGAGTGGGTTGAACTCTAGGTTTTCCATTTGATCCTTTGAGTGGCTTTGCTTCTAGTTTGAAGCTAATGCTAAGTGTTGCAGATGTCGAATTTTGCTAAAATGATATTGTCAAAACTAAGCTTATTAGCAAAATGTGTTATTTGCACTTTCACATGTCTTAGTTTAGTCTAATTTATCATTAACTAGCTTGGTGTAATATTTTATTTTTGTGGTCACTTGGATAACTTTCAAAGCTCGTACAGGATGCATTCCATGCATACATATAAAAATGGGGAGAAAATACTATCTTGATGCCTTTATTGCCAAAAGGGTGAGAAAACATAGAAAAATACATTTTTAAAAAAAAAATTTGAATGCATATGTGGTTCTTATGATCTTGGTAATACTTTATTATCTCTTATGGATCATAGCTATATTTGAAATTCTTATGAGTTTCTATTGGATTTTAGAGTTTTTGTGGAAAAATTGCTCCTTCTTAAGTTTAGCTCTAAAACCCCTCTTGCCAACTTGGTCATGATCTCGTTTCCTTTTTCTAGAACCAAGTTTGGCTCTGCATTTAAAATGCTTTCTTATTTTCTTTCAAACTCTGATTTTTATTCCTTTTCGTGTGTTTGTCAATATACTCATCAAGTGGAAGATTGAAAGTCCATGGGGAAGTCTAATTATATTTGTGATGAGTTATTGACAATATTTAAAGCTGATAGTATTCAAGTTTGAAGTGGATTTGAAGTTTAAATCAAAATTTGAAGAAATCTGAATGTTGTAAGTCAGGGGCGATATGACCGATAGTGGTCCGGTCATATCGGGAAGCGGTGCTACCGGTGGGTCTCTAGTCACACTGGGCATGGACGGTTGCACCGGCCCCAGGCTGGTGTGGTTTTTCCAGAGAAGGGATTCTTTGAGTTTTTAGGGCTGGTCATACTAGCCAGGGATAGTATGACTAGGCAGCGGTGCTCCGGCCACGGGGCGGTAGCACTGGCCATTATGAGAGAGAGTGATTCTTCAAATTGTGATTTTTGATGAATTTTATTGAATATCTTTTTGGACATTGCTATATGATGGTTTTCCTTATTTTTCATGGTTGCAGGATGACAATGCTTGATCATGATGAGGCAGAGGATGATCGGAACTAGGCAAAATGCGTCGGAGGTCCAAACGGTCGAGGATCACGGGAAGATGATCGGAGACGGAGTCTTGGCAAGCCTAGAAGACAAGGAACTGATGAGATGCTAGCTGGACGCTGGTCAGATCGATGAGGGCCCTTGATGGAATGCTCTAGGGTTGAGAGACTCATCCAAGGGTGGTAGGTGGCCCAAGAGTAGTATAAAGAGAGGGGTAGGGGTAGCCTTCCCTCACTCGAAGGTTTTAGAGGTTGTGTGCTCCTTTGAGCTCTTACCTACTTTGTTGTGAGGCTTTGTAAACCCCCCTTCCAGAAATGTAAATCATTTTCTCTTATGCTTGAGCTTACATTACGCATTTACTTTATGTCTTAAATTTAGTATTTAAATTCTTGCAATTTGGATTTGCCTCCCCTCCTTCTACATGCTTTTGGTTCTTATGCCAAGGATGGTGATTGATAGATGAATCTTCTTCAGATCATATTCCAATCATCTAGGCAACTCCATGCAACTTCCTTGCAAGAAATCGATTTTGAGCTCTTGAATAAATCATTTTTATTGATCGTGTTTCTGAGGTTTAGGACTTGTATTCTCGCTTGTTGTGACATGTGAGAAGTCATCTAAGATCACCTTGATCATCAATAACCCACGAGAAAATATTTGATCAAAGTTCTTGAATTTTACTTAAACTTGGTGTGTTCTTCCTTAAAAGTGAAAAAGATAGAACTTTGATGTCAATCCTTGCAATTGAAGGTTGGAATGAGTTCCTGACATCCTTAGGATCACATCTACCAAGTTTCATGAGTTTCTGGCCATCCAATCAAAAGTTGGAACATTTTTGGTTTTGGTGTTTGTACTGATTTTCTCTGTTGTTCTTAAGCCCGGTCATACCGCACCCTCTCTGGTCATACCAATCATCAGTCATACCACACCGTCTCCAGTTATACCGATCATCGGTCATATCGCACCCTCTCCGGTCATACCGGCCTCACAGGGAAGAATCATCATTCTAATTTGTTCCTTTTGTGTAATTTGTTTAAGGGCTTGTTTTGGATTAATTTGAGTGGGAAAAAAATTTAATTGGGATCATTCACCTCCCTCTGATTGCCATCTCAATCCTTCAGTATCGACTAGGAAGTGGAGCCAATTAAAGAGAAGATCAAGGAATGTAGCCCCTGACCTTCTACTCGATAAGTGCATCGAGTAGAGGGTGGAGCATATGCGTTGAAAATACATGATGTATCCCCTGACTCCCTGTTCAATGACCATATCGAGAAAGGAGTAGAGCATGAGCATCGAAAATGGTAGCCTTGACCATACACATAGGATGGTCAGAGCAAAACTGCAGTCCAACAGTTGGGTACTATTGCAGCCTTTGCACCCCTTCGGCTTCCACGTGATGCGTCATCCAGTCAACATCATCACATAATGCCTCTTTGGTTTCCGTTCTTGTGTGGAAGTGCAATGAAAAAATTTGGTGAATAGTATTTGTGCCAAAACCCCTACGGTCTAGCCCATTTCTCCGTGCCATAGCCCAGCCCGCATCTACCCGCGCTTCGCAAACCCTAGCTGCGCAACCATTTGATTCTGATCCAATGGCTGGATTCGTTCAACGCCGCTGCTTGCTGCCAGCCGCTCGATCGAATCCACGCAAATGGCCGTCATTACGCCACATTGACTCGCTGTATTCGGATCGTATCTCCACCACCACTGTTGATTCGGTTTTGGATTCCGCAACACCACATGGAAGCCGAGACCCCTATTTACAACGTTGCCACCACCTATCGATTGCTCACATTGATATGAATCCGTAGCCCCATCACACGCCTCCCGCCCATGACCGTTTGCCAGCAAGAGCTCGCCAAAGTTCATCGAAGCCTCCGCCACGATTCTTCATCATTTGCTCGTCATCCGTTGAGTTTCTGCCGTTGCCAAGGTTGCCATTGTGCTTGCCGTGTCAAGACACGCTAATCCTATCATCTTTCGTCGCCAGAGCCGCCCCCAAACGCCGTTGCTATGGTCTTTGTCCTCAGTGCCGGTAAGGCCCTCACCGGTCTGCGCCGTCGTGCCATAGCCGCCTTCGTGAGCTCGCACCACCATTAGATCTAAATTGTGTGGTTTAGATTGTATCGTGTAGAATCACGTTAGGTTAAGTCTCAGCCGTTAGATTGAGAATGGAATTCGGGACCCAAATGTACAAATTCGGATCCTTTGTGTATTTTGCACTAGTCCAGGATCGCGCTAATGCACACAGGCTCAACACAGATGAATATCACAATCATACTCAACGATGACATAAATAAGATCTTATCAAGTTTAATATAACTGTAAAACGACCTTATGCTCCACCTTACATGATTACGCCACGCAGGGCTAACTGAAAGTAAATAAATAAACTGCAGTAGAAATAAATAAACACGTAGAAACCCTTCAACTGCCATAGGCAATTGACAAGGTTCGCACCCTAATTATTCGCCTCCTCGTTGACCTCCTCCTCTGATGCAGGCACTACTTCTTCTTCAACTGATGATGTACATAAAGCACTCAACAAGCCGTGCACATAATGCAAGTCTACTTAATATATGCATGGCTTAGTACAAGGTAGGCTAGAAGGTTATTTTGCATAAACAGTATTTACAAAAGAATAACATAAATATATTAAAAGACAGTAAAACAAATAATAATAGTAATAACTTTTGCATTTATTTTCAAAGTCCAACTCCTAACCTTGTTTCCACATTCCAACATCCCATTACCACAGTTGTTTTGATAAAAGCTAACCCTTGACTGTAATCACCGAGCAATGCCCAATATCGTGAGCACGGCTAATCGAATAGGTTTTACACTCTGCAGAGGTTATACACTTTACCCACAAGATATAATCAAACACCACCAAGGCGAGTGACCATAACAAAGCCTTTCCAATGCCTATCTAAACTTAGTACTATCCGCTGAGGTTTCAATACTGGTGGGACTGGTTACCACATCCAGGGCCCCCTCTTGCGCCAAGTGAGCCAACCCGTGTGAGGACTGGTTACCACTACCCGGACCTCACACCACCACGATAGTACTAAAGTCCAGACTCAACAAATTACTCAGCTAGGTCTGTTCCATTCCAGACTTGTGGTTGTATGAATGACTCAGTTCAAATTCTTGTAAGGTTAAGTCCTTAATTGACCAAAGCAAGCAACAACAACAACAACAACAACAAAGCCTTTTAGTCCCAAGCAAGTTGGGGTAGGCTAGAGTTGAAACCCAAAACGATACGCTAACAAAGGGAGAAAGAGAGAGATGAGGAAGTAGAACAAAGCCTAAAACTATACCAAAACATGGCATAAAGCCTAATCAAGGTTTAGGCACGCGGATAGCTGCTTTCCACACACTTCTATCCATAGCCAACTCTTTCGATATATTCCATCCTAATAAATCCCTTTTGATTGCCTCCTCCCAAGTCAAGTTTGGCCGGCCCCTACCTCTCTTCACATTATTGTCGCGTCTTATGATGCCGCTATGCACTGGTGCCTCCGGTGGTCTCCGTTGTACATGTCCAAACCATCTCAACCGGTGTTGTACAAGCTTTTCTTCAATTGGAGCTACCCCTAGCCGATCACGTATCTCATCATTTCGAACTCGGTCCATTCTTGTATGACCACAAATCCAACGCAACATACGCATCTCTGTGACACTTAATTGCTGAACATGCCACCTTTTAGTAGGCCAACATTCTGCACCATACAACATCGCAGGTCTAATAGCCGTCCTATAGAACTTGCCTTTTAGTTTCTGTGGTACCCTCTTGTCACAGAGAACGCCAGATGCTTGACGCCATTTCATCCATCCCGCTTTAATTCTATGGCTAACATCTTCATCAATATCCTTATCTCTTTGTAGCATTGATCCCAAGTATTGAAAGGTATCCTTCTTGGGCACTACCTGACCTTCCAAACTCACATCTCCCTCCTCATGTCTAATAGTACCAAAGTCACATCTCATATACTCGGTTTTAGTCCTGCTAAGTCTAAAACCTTTCGACTCTAGGGTCTGCTACCACAACTCTAGTTTCCTATTTACTCCCGCCTAGCTTTCATCCACTAGAACTACATCGTCAGCAAAAAGCATACACCACGGGATATCTCCTTGAATATCCCTCATGACCTCATCCATCACCAAGGCGAAGAGGTAAGGGCTCAGAGCTAACCCTTGATGTAGTCCTATTTTAATCGGGAAGTCATCTATGTCACCATCAGTTGTTCAAACACTAGTCACAACATTGTTGTACATGTCCTTGATGAGGGTAACATACTTTGTTGGGATTTTATGCTTTTCCAAAGCCCACCACATAACATTCCTTGGTATCTTATCATAAGCCTTCTCCAAATCGATGAAAACCATGTGTAGGTCCTTCTTATGCTCCCTATACCGCTCCATAACTTGTCTTATTAAGAACATTGCTTCAATGGTCGACCTTCCGGGCATGAACCCAAATTGGTTCACGGTGATGCGTGTCATTCTTCTCAAACGATGCTCTATAACTCTCTCCCATAGCTTCATAGTGTGGCTCATCAGTTTAATCCCCTTGTAATTAGTACAACTTTGAATATCTCCCTTGTTCTTGAAGATTGGTACTAATATACTTCTTCACTCTTCAGGCATCTTGTTCGATCGAAAAATATGGTTGAACAGCTTGGTTAGCCATATTATAGCTATATCCCCGAGGCATTTCCACACCTCAATTGGGATACCATCAGGGCCCATCGCCTTGCCCCCTTTCATTCTTTTTAAAGCTTCTCTAATCTCAGTTTCTTGGATCCTACGTACAAAGTGTCTATTGGTGTCATCAAAGGAGTCGTCCAACTGAATAGTCGTGTTCTCATTCTCACCACTGAACAAATTATCAAAGTACTCACGCCATCTATTGATCCCTCTCATCCTTAATGCATTTTAACTTGATTGAGGTCCCTCGTCTTCCTCTTGCGAATCCTAGCCATCTTATAGACATCCTTCTCTCCTTCCTTTGTACTTAGCTGTTGGTAAAGATCCTCATAGGCTCGGCCCTTTGCCTCACTCACAGCTCACTTTGTAGTCTTCTTTGCCACCTTATACCTCTCTATATTGTCCGCACTCCTGTCATGGTACACGCGCTTATAGCATTCTTTCTTCTCCTTAATAGCCTTCTGGACATCCTCGTTCCACCACCAAATATCTTTAGGTACACCTCCGCTCCCTTTGGTCACTCCAAGCACCTCCGAAGCCACCTTCCTAATGCAAGTTGTCATCTTCACCCACATGTTGTTTGCATCTTCTCCTTTGTTCTAAGAGCCCTCCGCGATAACCCTTTCCTTAAAGACTCCTGATGCCTCCTCTTTGAGCTTCCACCACTTCGTTCCCACGATTTTGGTTTGTTTATCCCTATAGGCATTCAACTGAAAGCGAAAGTCAGCCACCACAAACTTGTGTTGAGAGACAACACACTCTCCGGGTATCACCTTATAATCCAAGCATGCCCGTTTGTCCTCTCTTCTTGTGAGAACAAAGTCGATCTGACTAGAGTTTTGGCCACTACTGAAGGTCACCAAATGAGACTGTCTCTTCCTAAAGAAAGTGTTGGCTATCATCAGATTATAAGCTATAGCAAAGTCCAAGACTTCCTCTCCCTCCTGATTCCTACTACCATACCCAAAACCTCTATGTGCCACCTCATACCCTGCATTTGTTGTACCTACACGACCATTGAGATCTCCTATGAACAGCTTCTCATTGGTGGGTACCGCTCTAACCACGCCATCTAAGTCTTCCCAGAACTGTCTCTTAGCACTCTCATTGTGGCCTACCTGGGGAGCATACGCACTTATTACATTCAAGACTAAATCACCAATGACAAGCTTGACTAGGATGATCCTATCTCCTTGCCTCTTAATGTCCACCACTCCATTCTTGAGGCTCTTATCAATCAAGATGCCTACTCCATTTCTATTTGCAACTGTTCCTGTGTACCAGAGCTTGAAGCCAGTGTTCTCCACCTCTTTCGCTTTTTGTCCCTTCCATTTTGTCTCCTGCACACATATGATATTTACACGTCTTCTGATCACTGTGTCAACTAACTCTCTTAACTTACCTGTATGGGACCCTACATTCCAATTACCTAGCCTAGTCCTAGTCGGCTCGAATAGCTTCCTTACCCCTCGCATCCATCGAGCCAGGTGTGAAGACCCTTGCTCATTTATCACTACACCCGGGCACCGATGTAGCGCGCCACTAAGGGAGCGATGACCCGATCCTTGCTCACTTAACACCGTGTCCAGATCACGACACGACGCGTCACCAAGGAGGTGACGGCTCGGCCCTTGCCCATTTAACACCATACTCGGGTTCCGATATGGCGCGTCGCTAAGAGGGTTACGCCCAAACGGTTTTCTCTTGGGTTTCATCTCCATTTGAGTAGCTAAGTTTTTACGTTGGCTCGCCACGCCTATCACAACCTTTTAGGGACAGGACCCCCCTCCTCCTTTATCCGGGCTTGGGACCGGCTATGTTGGGACAACATAGGCAGAGTTAATTGACCAAGGCAAGACTAACAAAAAATTATTATGTCCAAACCACAATCATCATAAAAAGCAAATGCGACCGTCCACGTGCCAACATTGGCCCACCACAAAACTATGCCACTTGCCTCGGTCTAAATCATTTTACCACCCCAGTTGATTTTATCATGCACCACGTGCCATCAACAATACCAATATTGTGTGACATCACTGACACACAATTAATAAACATGTTCCATAATCATTAAGCAATATTAAACATTTGTTCATGAAATAATGACTCATTGCATGGCTAAGCATTCTACTTGCGTTCTAGCTACCCACATTGGCATATTTAGCTACCAATTACTATCAAACCATTCTAGGGTGATAAATGAATTAAGGCATACGACATGACAAAGGTGGATATAGTTCAAGTGGATGATTAATTATTCCCAACATATAACAAACCTTTAATAATTGAAATATATGCAATACATTTAAAACAACATAGAATTTAAACATAGGTTCAACATGGTGAAAGCATGACTTGCCTTCAAATGGGTATGGATCCTGCTCTACAACCTGATCAAGTGCTGGCTCCTCAATCACGAACTCACCCGGCAACTCAATGTCTACGCGCAACGAAGGAGAAAACAATAAATGACCAAAATAGAGAGCAAAATCAACTCCAAAAATTAAATAAAATTTATTAATAAATAGAGCACAATTTTATAAATTTTTAGAGACTAGAATCACCTCAATCAGAGTTCGGATGCAAAAGATATAGCCTTTCTAAGTTTTAAATAAATGAAAAACCCTAAAAATCAGAAAATCCGATTTATCCGAATTATTTTTATACGGGAAATTCATATTTATGATGTCAGCATGACATAATGATGATGTCAGCACAGAAATGAATTTCAGCCAAATTATTTTTCTACTGAAAATTATATATGACGTCATCGCTAACGTTAGCATGACACGTGGCCCAATCACTAGCCGACACGCGTCGCAAACTGAGGCTGCCACGTGTCCCGGCGCATGGACCTGGTCCACAGCATGGCTCGGGCGCACGGTGGACCGATCGCACTATTCTATACACCGGCTGATGCAAGCAACACACGTGGCATATCCAGATTGGCGACACGCGGCTCTGATCTAACGGCCAAGGTTGAGACATGCGGCACAAAATCCTGACCGTTCATTATAGATCGGACGGCGGGGATTAAAACGGGTGACGTCGACGCAACCAGCGATGCTGACTCTTCGATTTTCGCACGACACGCATCGACACGGGACTGGCCCGGTGCGCGGTGCGATCTCATCCGCTTAGTTCAAAATGAATGGCCGAGATTGATCATCACGAAGTGGCTTGGATCTACTGCAGGCGCGACATGTGGTGGCACGGCTACCGTCGGATCCAGATTAGATGGCACGACAGGTGAAGCGATGAGGCGCCACACAGCACGATCGAGACCGATCGGCGCGCATCTGACGGCTACAACAACTACGCAACGTGGCAGCACTAGAACCCTAGGATTAAGATCTAACAACTACAATTGAATTAATACCGATCTATGCGATGAAATCTAGACCGTTGATTGGAATCCAACGGCTCAAGGATGAAGATGAAGTCTACTATTGTGAGGGCGACGTGGCGAGATCCGAAGGGTTGAGCAATGATCGGACGGTGGACGGAGCTCGCCTGGCGGCGATGGCATGGTGGCGCGGGTATTGCCGGAGAGGAAGAAGACGACCACGGCGACGGCGCTGCGGGGCTTCTCCGATGACAAGAAGTAGTGCGGCTGATGCGTCTCGACACGGGCGACTCGTCGGTGACCTCAGGCGCGGTGGAGGATGACCGGCGGCAGGGTAAAGAGTGGTGGAAGTGTTTCGGGACTATGGTGAGGTTGTGCGGCGGCCAAGGCGAACCTCGGCTAGCGTGCTCTAACCAAAGGGTGCGGCGCGAGGTGTAGATCACGAAGGTGATTGCGGCACGATAAATAAGGGGCCTAGGTGTAACATTCCAAAATTTGAGTTTCTAAGTGCTTGAAATTCAAAATTATCCATTTGCATTTTCCTCGAATTAATAAAGCTTAATTTTAATTTTTCAAAAGAAAATGGATTTAATTTGACTAATATATCCATCAAACTAAAGATTTCTAGATTTTATTGGGTTCCTTGTGCTTCAAGGAATTTTTTCGTATTTTTGGGGATTTTTCTGAATTTATTTGCTCTTATTCGGATTTTCTGGACTTTTCTAAATTCGGAAATCATTTTATTGCCCTTTTTCCTCTTGGGCCGAATCTCTCACTCGGCCCGTTCCTATTCATTACCTGGCCCGGTCCGCTCCTTTTTCTGCTGGCCCGCTTCGCTTCGTCGGCCCACCGCCTATTCCCCGGCCCAGCCCAGCTGCCGAAAACCCTAATGCCCCAACCGTTGGATGTTAATCGAACGGTCCAGAGCCACCCGTGTAGCCAGGCTCTGTCAACCGTTTGATCAGTGCCTCACGGACGACCCCGATGCAGCCACGTCGCACCTTAGCCGAAACCCTAGCCGTCGCCGAAAATCCTCACGCCGCTCGCAGCCAACCGTGGTCTCCACATTTTGCATGCCTCTCGGGGCTATTTAAGACCCCGAGGACCGCCTCCCGAGGTTTGCCTCTCCGCGTCGCCTCTTTTGCCCCAACCCTCATCGCCCGAGACCCCTCCTGCTGTCGCTGCGCCCTCGTCGGAGTTCGCCGCCATTCCGAAGTGCTTCTCCGCCTTTTGGCCTCTCAAACCGTCTCGCGCGATCATGCACCTCCTCGGGTCGCCGGTGTCCTCCTCTTCCGGATCCCCCCCGAATCGAGCCCAGTTCGCTGCTCTTCCGCCGCACGCCATGTTGTCTTCCCCGTGTTCGGTGAGTGCGATGCCGCCCCACATCGTCAGCCTTCTTCGCCAAAACTTGACCATTCGACGCCACGAGCGTCTCGATCGCTCACGTCGCGCGCCGTGCCCTCGCTTCGCCGCCGTCCGATCTCGCGCCGCCATCCGATGTGCGATGGGTAGCCGTACCATGTGAGCGCCGCGTCAGCCTCACTTCTCCCGTGTCTACCCCGTCGCTGCCACCTGAGCCCTAGCCGCTCGCATGGCGTCCACGTCAACTTGATTCGCTATGTCACCCAGCCGTCCCCTCGGTGGTCTCGGTTCACCATGAGCCGTGTCACTGACGCGCGGGCCCCATATGTCAACGGCATGTCTTTTTCCTTTTCTGATTTTCCCGAAAATCCAAAATTCCAGCCAATCCGGTTCTGACACGTGTCAGCCTCTCTGATTTTCTCTCCCGAGAGACTTCCAGGAGCCCGTTCTCCTCCGTCCGAGCTCCGATTCCAGTGATTCAAATTTCTAAATTCATCTAAATTCATGATCTATCTTCCAGTACCATTCTTTTCAATTTTTGAATTTTGTTTGAATTTATTTTATTTATTTGTTCCCGTTTCACGTGTAGACGAATGCAGGCGAATCATCAGGCAGAGGTAGAACCAGTCGGAGTCAACGTAGGCAAGTCTTCCTTGATCATGTTGATCCCAAATTTTATGAAAACATTATGTTGTTTTAAATTATGCATGCTTGTTATTTTGCGTAGTGTACTTTAAATGCAGTTTAGGGTTTAGCTAAATTCCTGATTTGTTATGCCCTCATTGACTTTAATCATGACAACCTTTGTCACTCTAGATAATACTAGCTAATTTATTTGGTGATAACCAATAGTGTAGCATGGGACGGTAGATTTGCTTAGTGCAGCTTAATCGTTTCGGTATAATGCCATTATGGAAAACTTTTCAAACATTGTTTAAACTTATTTATGAGATTGTGGCAATTGGTATTGCTGCTGTTATTTAATTTAAATAAAATGGAAATAGTTTAGACTGGGGCGGATGGATGTTTGGTGGGTGCTGGATGCACGAGATCTTATTAAGTGAATATTCCGCCCTAGTCAATTAAGGACCGAAGCATGTGTTACCATGGACCGAGCACTACCGTACAACCACAAGTCTATATGGGTACGACCTGGCTAATTAATTTGTACGTCTCGTTATTGGCTTCGCCATTGGGTTGAATGTGGGCATCGGATGGAGACACTTACAAGGCACAAAAGGGGGCTTCTGTACTGGGTGGTTAGAACCCTAACAGCGGTGAAACCTTAGCGGGCGAAGTTAGTAGCGGGGTCGTGCATTGTAAAGGCCTTGTCATGATCTCTCTGCCGACATACCAAAGGAAGTGTGTTAAGCAACAAGAGTCAATCATGTCTTGTGGGTAAAGTGTACCATCTCTGCAGAGTTAAAACTACTTAAGTAGCCGTGCCCACGGTCAAGGGCAGGCAAGGTACGCTAGCACATTGTAGATCTTATGGTTTTGTTTTAAATGAAAATGATGGTTTGGGAATCCGTGAGTGGTTGGAACTCTCGGGTTTTGGTTTGGCGGTTGGAGCCAGTTAGGTGGTTGGAACCTGTGTTATTGTTATATCAAAATTCAATTACTATTCATTTATATTTTGTTAAATGTTGATTTACGAAATTACTATTGGTTTTTAAGGTAAAATTCTGCTTTATGCAAAAGAAACCATAGTATGCCTTCAATTGTTCAGCCATGCATATAGTTATCATGCATTATGTTTCCAAGACTTGCGGAGTACATTTTGTACTCACCCTTGCAACTTGCCAACTTTTCACAGAGGAGTGTGCTGAAGCTGAAGGTGACTACGAGTTCTATGCTTGTGGTTATGATGAAGGCGATCCGAACTACTAGGACGCGTACCCCAGTCGATTGCCTGTTGGGCATATGGATTGGCTCATTCTACTGCTGCTATTTTATTTCCACTGCTTCTTATTGAACTCAAGCCACGAGGCTATTTATTTGTAATAAGTTGGCCATAAGGCTAAACCTTTCTGCTTAATTAATATTATTTAGTTCGTGATATGATTGTGTTATCATCATTGTTTCCACTGTGTGTGCTAGCTTTTCCTGGACTAGCACGGATATACACAGAGGGTTCGGATTTGGAAATCTGGTCCCGATAGAGGTGGTATCAGAGCCATATCGACTGTAGGTCGCAACACTAGTTAGAATGGTCTTCTTAGCAAAAACTTCAAAATTATTTCCTAAATCAAACCAACAAAGTTGAGTATAATAGTTTGTCTCCTCTTATCTTATTCCTAGGTTCCTATTCCTCTCCTTTGCTGAAATATTCTTTTGAAAATTTAATTTGATCTTATCTCATAAAATTTCTCAAAGCCTTAGGTCTTCTGCAAGAATCTCAATCAAGAAAGATGATGATCCATGTTCTCTTCAAGACCGATGGAAGGGCTGCTGGAAGGATCAAGTTAACGAAAGAGCACTCAAAAGGATTTCTGTGAAGAATAAGTTAATAGTGCCCAGTAGTGTTAGAGCATGTCATCCCCTTTTCGCTTAGTAACGTATAGTCTGAGTGTATTTGGATTTTCGTTGCTTGCTTGTTTGCTTGGTCTGTTGTACGCATGCCCTAGGCATTGTGTTGCAGCCACATTTCGTTTGGAGTTTTAGTTGCTTGTCTTGCCTTGGAATGGCTACCTCCCTAGTCTTCTTTTCTTTTGCTCTTTCCCTCTCATCTATTGCTAACCTACCCTTGGCCGTTGCTTCAGATGGAGAGTCAAGGAAGAGGTCGTGGAGCTGGTCGCAGAGGTCGTGGTCGTGGTCGTGGCCAGGCAGTGCCACAAGATCAGCAGAGTGCTTCAGAGCAGCAAGGACAGTCAGAGCAGGAATTGCCGCTGCCGCCACCATACCAACCTCCAGTGGCAGATATTCAGCAGATGATGGCAATGCAGTTTTAGTTATTGCAAGCCCTTGCTCAGAACATAGTGAACAATCCACAGCCAGGACCAGCCGCAGCACTAGTGATGCAGCCTTAGTCTAAACTTGGAGAATTCATGAGGACTAGACCGCCTACCTTCTCGGGAGCAGGTGAACCCTTGGAGGTAGATGGTTGGCTGAAGGATGTAGAGAAGAAGCTCCAGTTGGCTCAATGTGATGACCGTGAGAAAGTGCTTTATGCGAGTCATCAGTTGAAAGGAGTAGTTGCTACCTGGTGGGATAATTTCTGTACTGCCCATCAGAATGCTCAAGCTATCACCTGGGAGGAATTCACTGAAGCCTTCAGAACTGCACATGTGCCTGCGAGAATTATAGAAATGAAGAAAAGAGAGTTCCGCAAGCTGCATCAAGGGAACCAGAGTGTTTTCAAATATCTTAATCGGTTCACTCAGCTGTCAAGGTATGCACCAGAAGATGTGGCAACTGAAAGTGCCAAAATTTGGAGGTTCATGGAGGACTTGACCACGACATCAAGGTGCAGACTAGTTGCTTTGGATTTTCCAAACTTTGGCACATGGTGAATAAAGCTCTAGTGCGGAGGATGCTCATCGCCCAGCGGGAGTCCCGCAAGAGAAAGATGGCATTTCAGGCTCTGTAGGGAATGAGTGGTTCTCGTCAGCGCTTCCAACCTCAGCAGGTCATCAGGACACCTGTTCAGGGAGCACCCCGTACTCCTAATTCTGGACCTCGCCCAGTTGCTCAAGGACCGCAGCATAATGCCAGTGCTCAACCGCAGAAAGGAAATTCAAATGCTGCAGGAGTCCAGTGTTTCCACTGCCATCAGATGGGACATTATGCCAACAATTGTCCTCAGAAGCGTCAGCCAGTGACCCCAGTGCCATTCAACTTGGGATCTAATTCTGCCAAAGCACCAGCGCAAGGACAAGGTCGTGGAGTGCCTCACACTCCAAGAGCTCTGCAATCTTCTGGAAGAGGGCGTGTCAACCATGTGACTAAGATGAAAACTAATTTAGTGTGCCCAAGTGCAACCATAAAAATTAATGGGGTAGAATTCCTAGCGAATCTTATTATTTTGGATTCAAAAGGAATAGATGTCATCTTAGGGATGGATTGGTTGACCAAGTATAAAGGCCAAATAGATTGTGCCAGTAGAGCCATTACCCTCACCAATTCAGACGGCATTCGAGTGGAGTATATGCCTAATGAGTCTTTAAGTGAAAAGTGAATTGTGAATAGGTTGGTGGAAACAACCTTGGTAAGTGTGCCCAATCTAGCACGAACGGTTAAGATCTTCGTCGCCACGTGTTTAAATCGTGTCCGTTGGTTTTGAGCCACATGTCATCAAACAATGGTGCCACATGTGCTACTTATGTCAGCCGGTACACGGGCACAGTGTCGCTAGTCCACGGTGGACTAGCGCAGGACATGGACCGAGTCCATACGCTGGTGACGCATGTTCTGTTGTGGTTGCACCACGTGTCAGTATTTGATTGGGTCACGTGTCCGCTGACGTCAGTGTGACGTCACAATTCGGATTTTCTTCAGAAAAATAATTAGCCAAAAATCATATTCAGTGCTGACGTTAGCATGACATCATGAATGCTATTTTTCCGTATAAAAATTATTCGGTTAATTCAGTTTTTCTAATTTTCTGATTTATCTTTTATTTCAAATTTTGAATAGCTATATCTTTTGCATTCGAACTCCGATTGAGGTGATTCAAGTTTCTAAAAATTTTTAAAATTATGCTCTATTTAATAGTAGTTTTATTTAATTTTTGATGTTTATCTTATTCTCTATTTCGTTACGTGTAGACGTCGAGTTGCCTAGTGAGTTCATGGTTGAGGAGTCGGTGCTCGAGCAAGATCCAGAGTAGGAGTCAGAGCTATTTGAAGGTAAGTCATGCTTTGATCATGTTGAACCAATGCTTAAAATATTATATTGTTTCCAAGTATTGCATGTTAATTCAATTATCGCTTGTTTCAAATATGTTGGGAATAGTTAATTGTCCACTTTAAATTTCATCCACCTTGCTATGTCGTATGTCATATCTCATTTATCACCCTAGATTGGTTTCATAATTGTTGGTAGCTATAATTACCAATATGGGTAGTTAGAACGCAAGTAGTGTGCTTAGCCATGCAATGAGTCATTATTTTATATGTAAATAGATAATCTTGCTTAATGATTATGGAACATGTTTATTAACTTGTGTGTCGGGTGTTGTCACACAATGTTGGTGTTGTTGATGACATGTGCTGCATGGCAAGTCAACCGAGGTGGTAAAATGATTTAGACCGATGCAAGTGGCATGTACTTGTGGTGGGCCAATGTGGCACTTGGGTGGTCGCATTGCTTTTTATGATAATCATTGGTTCATGGTTATGATGATTTTTAGTTAGTCTTGCCTTGGTCAATTAAGAACTTAACCTTTCAAAAATTTTAATTGAATCATTCATAAATCCACAAGTGCGGTATGGAACAGACCTAACAAATTAATTTATTGAGTCTAAACTTTGGCACTTCTAGTGGTGGTGCAAGACCCAAGTAGTAGTAACGAGTCCTCGCTCGGGGTGGCTCACACACAAGAGGGGACCATAGATGTGGTAACCAGTTCCACCAGTATTGAAACCTTAGCGGGTAGTACTGGGTATAGATAGGTATTAAAAGGCTTTGTTATAATCACTCGCCTTTGTGGTGTATGATTGTATCTTGTGGGTAAACTGTATAACATCTACAGAGTGTAAAACCTATTTGAATAGCCGTACTTGTAGTATTGAGTATTGCTCGGTGATTACAGTCAAGGGTTAGATTTTATCGAAAACAAATGTGGGAATGGGTGTTGAAATGTGGAATAAGGTTATGAATTGGTTATTGAAAAACAATTGCAAAAGTTATTATTGTTATTATTCATTTTATTGTCTTTCAATCTATTTATGCTATTCTTTTACAAATGCTGTTTATGTAAAATAACCTTGTAGCCTACCTTTGTACTAAGCCATGCATATAGTATATTAGACTTGAATTTTGTGCATGGCTTGTTGAGTGCTTTATGTACTCACCCCTTGCAACATAACATCACTAATTGGAGAAGAAGCAACACTTGCCTTTGAGGAAGAGAGTATCAGGAAGAGGCGAACAACTAGAGTGCGAACCTTGTTAGTTGCCTGTGGCAGATTGAAGGGTTTTCTACGCTTATGTTTATTTCCACTACTGCTTAATTGCTTTTCAGTCTTAGTCCTGCGAGGCGTACTCATGTAAGGTGGACCATAAGGTCATTTAACATTTATACTTAATTTGATGAAGTCTTTATTATGTTATCGCTGAGTATTATTGTGATATTCATCTATGTTGAGACTGTATGCACCAGCGTGATTCTAGACTAGTGCGGAATACACAGAGGGTCCGAATTTTCATATTCGGGTGTAGACAGAAATGTCCCATCTACGCATAACAATAGACGACAATGCCTATACACATTGATGCATGCACCGAAAGCAAAGATTGCCCGCTTCAAAACCATCTTCCTAGGGAAGCGTTGTGAAGGATGCTCACAATGTCCATATAAGTTCTAGAATTTCTGTCCTTTATCACCTGAAGCAAACCTGGAAGTTCTGATAGGAGTCTTTGTACGTGCCAAACTTTGCTTCTAATGCCTTCTGCTTTGCTCTCCATGCCTTCATGTAGTTTATGGTCTACTGGAACCTCTGATCTATTGGGAGTATTATGGCACGTGGCTCTAAATCTAGATTGCCCACAATCTCCCCGTACATTGCATTGGCAACAAAGCTTGATGGTATGTTTCGGTGGGACTACGTGGACTTCGTTAGCATGCATGTGTGTGGAACGACTATAGAACACCTCCAAATGGTGTCCCATTTAGGCTAGTACGTATGGACACACCACGGGCAACCCTCCATCTAGCATCTAACATTGTACACCCGCTGATCAGACTTTGCAACCTTGAACGTTTTGCGCAACGATACTGCCCATGCTATTACTGCTTTCTGAATCTCACTCTTGTTCTTGTAAATCACACCTTGCCTCACCTCAATACGATCATACTCCCAACTAAAGTGTTCTCCATCGTTGACCACCAGCATGTCGAACTAACACTCATCCCACTCCGTAGGGAATGGCTCTTCATTGTTTTCGTCGTTACTTAAAGCCTAGTAGTTCTGGCTCTCTGTGTCCATCGCTTGTACCATCAATTCAATGTTTTCTCCCTCATTTGCCACACTCATTGCTTCCTGAACCTCTGCCATTGCAACATCAGCTCCATCACCTTGCACTCTGTGCTGCCCTGAATCAACATCATGCCTTACTAAGCCTTCTCTACTTCTACTGCTCTCCCCAATTTCCTCTGGTTCTTTACTAACAACCTCCTGCTGTGTTGCATGGCCGATAATGGCCTTATCAAATGCTTATGCCAACAACACTAATGGCCATCCTTTCTCAATTGCAATTCTTACATACGAACTCAAAGACTTCAGCCCCCTTAGTTCCACTAACTCCCAATACGTGCAATCCATTCTCTAGCAACCTACTTCGTGCAACTTCAGATCATGCAATTCACGGTCCAAAGAGAACATGTGGTATAACCATCTTATAACCATGCCCCATGAATGCTCCCCTGCACATGATAGGCTAGTCTCGACACTTGCGAAATGACTTAGATCTACCCCTTCAACACCCATATGCGGAACCCCTTCCTTCAACACCCATATGCGGAACCCCTTCTCCGTAGTATATACATGTCAAGTATGTCATCAAATTCTTAAGATGTGCACAATCTAACGCTACATTGCAAGACTAATTACGTACACACCTAATTACTACGATTGACAGTTCGAGCATCTAAAAACTACTGATATTACACAGAACTATTTACTAACAAATCTAATTAAATTGTTGCCTAAGCCATCTAATCAAACAACTATTATTACTCTACATAACTAATTAAATTGGTCCCTAAGTCATCTAATCAAACAACTATTATTACTCTACACACCTAATTAAATTAGTCCCTAAGTCATCTAATCAAACAACTATTATTACTCTGCACGCCTAATTAAATTGGTCCCTAAGTCATCTAATCAAACAACTATTATTACTCTATTTAATCTAGTCACTACATCGTACATTTAAAATTTAAATATAAATACAAAAAAATGTTACCTGCCAAGCGAAGATTTTTCCTCCTCTTTTTCCCCTTCCTCCTCTTCTTCCCCCTTGCTCCTCCCTTTCTTCTTCCCCCCTCTCTTCTTTCTTCTCCTCCCCCTCTTCTCCCTTCTCTGATTTCTGTCTCGGGCAACTCGGGTGACAGAGCGGCTGGATTTGAATCCATGGAGTTCACGTGTTTGGTTTTGGATGGATATGGATATTATCACATGGAATTTGGATTGGATTTGAACTGAGTCAAGCATATTTTGATATCCATCCATTCTCACCTCTACTTTAAATGGATCAATTCAAGAACCCAGGGCAAGTGAAATCAGGACCGACAATTGCACCAACTATCATTACCAAATCTAACATTAACCAAATCATCAATGTAAGGTGGGATCTCTTTTTCCTTTCCAGTTTTCTCAAAACCAATCAATCATTCGATCCCAAGTCTAGAGCTCGATGGCCCACTTGAATGAGGACTCAGGACTGACGACCGACCGAATCACTCAGTGACCAGAAAGACTTTGCTCGAGCTAGAGGACCAGATAGAGACATAAAATAGCTGACCTATTCTTCTTGGAGAGGAGCTTGTTCTCGTTGATCGCGGCCGCAACTCTCATTGGTGTTGCTAGCGCCATCCTTCCACTTGTCTGGCACGATCACCTTCCCTAGCTTCTTCTCGCTGCGAAATGCCCACACACCAAGCAAGGAAGAACAATTAGGCAAGATTCTACGGAGCAGAGGGCGGCGTCGCGGCACCGAGGGATAGGTCCAGTGAAGGATAGTGGTACTCGGGGTGGAGGGCGCCGGGTGCCGGGACGAGCCAAGGGCGGCAGGACTGGCAGAGGGCAGCAGGACTCGGGCAGAGGGCGCTGGGAGGTGAGGCAGGCAAAGGGCACCAGGAGGCAGTGGCGGAGCCAAGATCTCATCAAACCCCAGGCTAAAATATAATGCACTAAACTATATACAAATAGTGAAAACTGAGCACACCGAGAAATTAAAAAAAGTAGAACACAAATACATAATTGGTACGTGAATTTAACCATATAATCCACTATAACATAAAACATAATAAAACATCGAGTTGGAGGGTATGTTTACCTAAATAACAAAGATTAGGTCCATACTACCGTCTAGTTTATTCATCATCAATTTGTGCCAGGTACCACCTGTCTGCCGCAACATACTGTGATTTGTCTTTGTAGTCCTGGAGATTTACTGGTGCTGTAATGGAACATAAGATTCACAATACTGGCTAATGGCTATGCACAAGATTGCCATGCAATTCATGGAGCAATTAATTTGCAGGATCCCCCTAGAGGCCAGGAGAAGTTCCTCTGCATCGTGGATCTCAAGGGCTGGGCTGGCATACGCAAACTGCGACGTCCGGGCTTACATTTGCAGCTACAGTCTATAGAGATCATGCAGGTCTGTTCAGTCTTCAATTTAGCTAAACAAAAGTTGGTCTGCAGTCCAATTGAACAGCAGAATAAAGTATAAACAACACCTGCTCGTAGCCAAATGGTCCAAATCCGTTGTGAGTGTTGGTAAGGATCGGATATCCGAATCCTTTTTACTGGATTTATCCAAAAAAAGTTTTGAAATATACTGTTCTGACTGATAGTAATATCCTGAATTCGAATCTGAATCTAAAAATAGAATCCGAATCCGACACCAAATCCGAAAACTATCCGAAAAATTATCCTAATCCGATTCAAACAAATCCGGTCGATCAGACAGTCAGAAATTATCCGATCCGACTGCAACGCTGCACCATCACTACAGGAATCCGCATTATTTTCGTCAGCCGACGAAACTACGAAAAAAGCCGACGAAAATAGCTATTTTCGTCGGTTTTTATTATTTTCGTCGACTTTTCGCCGACGGAACAAAAACAGCGAAAATCTGATGATTTTAAACCGACAGCAAGCGAAAATAAATTTATTTTCGACGGCTTACGTGGCCGTCGAAATTATGGTCGATGCACCCTCACCGCCTCGATCTTGACAAAATTAAAGTATTTTAAATCGGTTTTAGGGCTATTTTAGATTGGCGAACCGCCAAAAAATGGAAAATGTCGTCGGTAAAAATGTTATTTTAAATCGGCCAAATGTTAATTTAAATCGGCCAAATGTTATTTTAAATCGGCCAAGGCCGAGCGAAAATAATATTTTAATATCAAAAAAAATTAAATAAACATATAAAATCCCAGAAAATTCACAAAAAAATCCTAGAAAATAACAGAAGATTCATCTATATTTTCAGCAATGATATCATCACATGCAAAGCGTAACGATCATGTTAACAGCCAATGCACAGAATACTTTTAGCTAGCAACATATAAATAGAAAACCAACCCTCTCGAATAAAAGGTCTCGAACAATCTCTTCAGGTATTGATAGTCCGGCACATCTTCAAAACGTAGCGAACGACAGTAATGGAAGTAGGATGCAAATTCGAAGGGTATCCACGACGAGAGCACGCAATTGACCAAAAGATAATAAGCACCAGTTGGTTAATAGTCATGACTGAATTTTCAGGAAGAAGAATCACCTCAATTGAAGTGGCTATCTTCCGTTCGCTAATTTTCTCATACTTCTGTTTCTTGGTCCCAGCTTTTAGACCCTACCACGGAAGACTGGTAACAAGGGCAAATGTTAGTCGACAACAGACCACAGAGGCACAAATAAAACAAAATGAAGCTCCAGCACCAATAACCAACCTTCCTCTTAAGAAGTACATGAGTACATATCCATGAGATTCCATGTCATCCCTCCTGCTTTGTTCTGTTGGAAAAGCAGAAAATTAAAGTTTATTATTTAAACAAGATGGTGCATCTAAAGGCAAGAGAAAATTAATAAAGAAAGTAAAATTGTGCACTTGAATATAGGCATAATGGATCTAACATTCAACATGCAAAGTGGACTTACCAATTCCAAGATGGGTGTTTACACTGGCATATCGAGCAGTCCCAGTCAAATTTTTGTTCTCTAGGAAAAGCAAAAGAAAAAGGTGAAACATGGGATTATTTTCAGCAAGACAAGTGGCATCTCAAAGTTGATCTAGAATTTCAGATATGTACAAAGATAATAAGAATATTCACATATCCATATATTCAAAATGCTCATATAAGCATGTCAAGATGAATGTATCTGTCTCCCTGTACACCTTCATATCAATGTATCTGAGCCTCCTGCCATGTGCCAAGAAAACTAAACAACTTAAATTAGCTAAATCAATACGTTTTCTCAGATAAAGATGAAGTTCACATCTGTCTCTCAGTTTGTTTTGTAGTGCGAAACAGCAGGTGTATGGTCAAACCATACATGTTGATAACAATATCCTTGCTTATATTTAATATTATTGCGTTATAGTTTAAGACATAGGAACCAGAAAACAATAACAGGATGAATTCACGCCATTGCAAACCCAGACATCATGATGTTACACAACTAAGCAATTAAGGACATGGCATCCTAGAGATCATTTAGAAATTTTTGCTTATCAAGTGAAGTACAGGAGAAAACATTATAAGATCATAGAATAAAGGACAACACAATGCACTAGATCAATAACATATGAAGTTAGGAAATAGTCCTATTACTGGGACTTTCAATTATAAAATCAATGCATATAACTGTATAAGCGAAACAGGAGTTAGAGACTCAATGCCACTTTGTGTCAGCAAAAGGGCCAATTTCACTTCTCTTAAGCTCAAAACGTGTACATCCTCAAATAAATAATTGCAAACAACATAGTAAAAGAGCTGTTAGTGTATACCTCAGATAATATGGAAAACTATCAAGTGACTCTGATATATCATTTGCATTAACAAGTGCCTTCTTCATATCACTTTTAACAGTTGATGTTGAGCAAATGGTACATTTTCTTCAGAAGTAAACTGGCTCTGCCCCTCCATTGTTTTACATAAACTGCTGACTATCTCTGTATCTATTGAACATAAAATAGACATTATTCTAGACATATACTTTTCTCTTTTACTGCAGTATGATAATAAAAAATATGCCCAGTTTTGAGAGCCAAGAGCCTAAAAAATAGAAGTCCACTTATGTTTGCTAGCATCCCCTTTTCATGGATGGACGGCTCTTGGGGTCACCGGACAGGCACTTGAGAGTGAGCTGAGCAGCGTGAAGGGCTCCCCTGGATTGGTACTACCCCTCAAGTCATGAGTCGTACATCCATCAGCTGGCTCAACTTCCTCCGATCAGCCAGTAACGGCTTTGCCCAGTCCACCAAGTTCAGCTTCCCACTGGGACGACGAGGGTCCAGCGCCCTCAGGCCAGAGAGCATCTCAAGCAGCACAAAGCCAAAGCCATACACATCACTCTTCACATACAGGTGGCCTAGCATTGCATGAAAGATACACTAAATCAGTATTTAGTGCTAACAACAGATGCTGTGTTATGTGCCTGCTATTGCAGAGTGCAGACTTTCAAGCAAAACAAAGAGGAGTCCTACTTTTCATCTTCTATGGCAAATTGATATATAGCACTATGGAGTATGGACTATGGTGCTTGATATGAAATCCTCCCAAGGAAATTCACTTCAGACTGCATAAGAAAGAAATAATTCCTCCTGAGAGACATGCATAATAGCAAACCTTAGAAATTGGTGCTACTTGTAACATCAGCAAAAGATAGAAAGCCACAACGTAGATACATGAAGTGCACAGCTAGTCAGAGAGTAGTGTTAGAGTATGCACTAAAACAAGCAACATGAGTATCCTCAATCTAAATAAAGTAGGGAAAAATGTTACAAGTAGTCAACTGATGAAAATGTGAATCTATGAATGACAAACTTTAGCAAGACTGCTTGGAATGTTAAAACAAGAACAATGGGACACTAGGCTAGATAAATCGTGAATGTATGTTGAGTCAGAATATACAAAAGGGAAGTTTGTGCAGTACAATCAAAATTCACCGAATCATGTTTCTATTCTTTTTAATCAGATGGGATGCATACTGTTCAAATGTTCCTGTAAATTTTACAACGAAGCCATTTTAGTCTCCATCACTAGGAATTGATACATGAATAATGCTGTCTTTCATCATAATAGCAAGTCAGTGAACTTTACCACTAAATCCCTAAGAGGCCAGAATTGAACTCTTAGCAGTAAACTTCTCTCTGTTGATTAAGGAAGAGAGCTAGAAAACTAGTCATAACCAGAAGATGCCATCTTGGTTTCAGTTGTTCCCCTCATGACCACTATAGAAGTTGTTGCGCTTTCCATTATGTGATTTCTCCTATCCTTCTTTCTTCTCTCCCTGTTCTCTCCCAATCACTTGCCTGCTCTCTTCTTTTCTCCCTAATTACAACCACATTAGTAATAAACAACTTACGCATCAGAGAATGGAGTGATACGTTCATTATTCTACAGGTTTGCAAGAAAAGTTCTTGTGCTTTTATCTACTTAGGAGTCTGGAATGAACGGAAATATGCTTAAATTTCACAAAAATTGAAGAACTCCGGTCAGCAACAACACAACACCATAACAGTGCAAAAATCATTCATAAGTGTGTTGAGGATGCACGGATTGGCAGAGCTCTTTTTACATAGTGGATTTTTGTCCATTCATAAGGGAAGAAAACAATACCTTCCTACTCTCGTTGTGAAATCCCATCGGCCGAAGTGAGGGACGTCGAGAGCAGCACGGCTGCACAGTAACATGGGAGCAGGCTGGATTGGTGGAGGGTGGCGGCGGTTAGGGTTTGGGTGGGGAGGGCGGCGAGGTCACGGGAGCGCGGCAGCGATTCAGGGAAGGCGGCGGTAGTGAGGTTGCAGGTGGGCAGCGGTGGCGAGGTTGAAGGTGAGGTTGGCGGCCAGGGCCGTGGTCGCCGAGGGCGGCGCAGGTGCGTTGCAGCTTGTTGACGAGCGAGATCAGCTTCTCCACGGCCGCGGCGCCAGAAGCGAGATTTGGCCGGGTCAGTTCGAATTGCGCGCGCGGGGCGGTGGAGAGAGCGAGATCGAGGCACGGAGCGGCGCTAGCCTCCTGCTGCTTCCTCGCAGGTGCGGGAGGGAAGAATCCTCGCGCTTGAGCGGACGGGAATGCGATGGGCTCCGGGAAGTGAGAGATTGGTGGTGGGGCGGCGGCGGCGGGGTCGCACGGGGGCGGGGCCGGCGGCGGGCGCGGGAGCGTGTGGGCGGGAGAGCCTGCGAGCGAGGAGATTTTTTTAGCTGGCGCACGGTATTTAGGTCTCAAACTATTTTCGACGGTCTACTTTAGCCGACGACGAAATTATGTTTTATTTTCGACGGCCTAGCAATTAGCCGACGAAATTAGCCAGCTATTTTCGACGGCTTTTGAAAGCCGACGAAATTAAATGCGTAATTTCGACGGCTTAGCAGGCCGACGAACTTGAAAACTTATTTTCGACGGCTATTCTATGGCCGACGAAATTATAGGGACATTTTCGACGGCTTAAGTTTGCCGACGAATTTACAAATTTATTTTCGACGGCTTCTTTCAGGCCGACGAAAATAGTATTGGCCGACGAATCAACTACATTTTCCTGTAGTGCATATTGCGTCAAGTTGTCGTGATTGTCCGTAGTTTGCTTTATTTCTTGTGACCACAATATCCATGCACAGAGAGCACACGCTAAAAAGAGGCGGATTGATACCATAGTACTGCATGCTTTGTCACTACTACTGGCGAGGCTTATATCGGGCCTTACGATCACGAGCGGTTTTAAAAACCGTCGTAATATCAAACATCACGAGCGGTTATGTACTCAAACCGTCGGTGCATATATCCTGAGCGGTTTTATATTACGGTAATGCGTGATACAAGAAATATCACGAGCGGTTTCTAAATATAACAAATGCGTGATGGCTCTGATACTCATTACGAGCGGTTTGATAAAACCGTCGTGATATCCTGACGGTTATATAACACAACCGTCTGTAATATCTCGATAATCATTACTGAGCGGTTATATTTAGAAACCGTCTGCGATATTCTTGTATCACGGGCGTCGTAATATAAAACCGTCGTGATAATACCGTCTCCGTAAAAGCAGAGCCTCGATCCACATCCACTTCGTTTATAGGGTTTGGTTTCTATGCTTAGTGGCGGTTGTGGAAGTGGCGATTTTTTGAAAGAAAGCCATTGATTTGAAGGGTGATATTAGATTCATTTGATTTTGGTGATCTAAGGTTAGTAATGAGTTCTCTAATTGCATGCATCGAATTCAATATCTGGGTTTGTTAGGACAGAATTAATTTAAAGATTGTTTGATTACATCTAGTTTAATTGTATTTGGATCCATATGTTGTTTGTGATATTTGGTTAGTAATGTGTTTTAATTGCATTATATTCAACATCTATCTTGATAAGGAAGGAATTTGATGATTTTTTAGATCTATCTTGTAGCTAGAACCATGTGTTGGTTGTTTGATGAATAAGGTTAGCTAGTAATGGTTCTATTTGCATAATATAATATTCGATCATGATGTAGCTAGCTAGCTTGTTAAGATAGAATTTAAAGATTGTTTAGATCTAGCTTATAGATCAATTCAAGTCTTTTGGTGATCTAAGGTTAGTAATGGGTTCTAATTTCATTATTATATTGAAGATTAATTTGAATTGTGTTAATTATTTCTTTGTGATGTAATTAAGGTATGTAATTGCATAATTAGTTTAAGAATGTGTGCATCGCACTACACAGTGCACTTAATATTTAACACTAAGTGTTACATGTGTAGCGTAGATGGATCGAAAGTTGGATGTCTGTTGAGAACCGTCTGAGTCTTGAGTACCTTAATGGCGTCTCCACTTTCAAAAGAGCTGCAGAGGAGGATATGTTTAATAAGGGGGTGCAATTCATGTCATGTCCGTGCATTGATTGCGAAAATCTGAAGATGTTTGAAACTTCAGTAGCAGATCGAAGCACACTTGATTGAAGGGGTTTCAAAAGGGCTATACATGTTGGACCGGTCATGGCGAAGAGCACAATATCTGAGAAGCGACAAGTAGTGTTAATATAAATCGGCGATGTCAATGATATGTCGGATGATCATATCGATTGTGCTTCCGATGAGGACAGAGTTGCCGCGATGACAATTTGGATCAGATGCTACGCGATGCGAAGAAACCTTGATGACGGGGAATATGGGCAGTTCGAGGGCTTAATGTAGGACTCGGAGAAACCTTTGTTCGCAGGTGCAAGTTGAAATACACAAGGTTATCATCCGTGCTTCAACTACTCAAATTGAAGGCAAGCAGCGGTTGGTCCGACAAGAGTTTCACAATATTTATTCGTCTATTGGCGGACATGCTTCGAGAGGGAAGCGAGTTGCCGACAAGCACTTACAAAGCCAAGCGGGTTCTTTGTCCCTTGGGAATGGAAGTAGAAAGAATACATGCTGTCCAAGCGATCGTATCTGTCGCAAAGAGTATACAAACTTGCATATATGTCCGTGTTAGCGCATCCGGTACAAGCGTAAGAGTCATTCAGATGATGATGGCGAGAGCATTGAGGTGAAAGAAGGTCCTCTGCTAAGGTGGCATGGTATCTGCCTATAATTCCCCGTTTGAAGCGTTTGTTTGCGAACTCAAAGGAGGCAAAACTGTTGCGTTGGCACTTTGAGGGCGTAAGAATGATGGAATGCTAAGGCACCTGCTGATTCCATCCGGTGGAGAAACATCGACAGAGCTTTCAAGAATTCGGTGCGAATCCAAGAAATATAAGGTTTAGATTGAGTCTGAGATGGAATGAATCCTTTCGGTAACATGAGCGTAGGCATAGCACTTGGCCGTAAATCTCAGTATCTACAACCTTCCTCCTTGGTTGTGTATGAAGCGGAAGTACATTATGTTGTCTGTGCTTATCCAAGGACCGAAACAACACAGGAGCGATATTGATGTGTACCTAGCTCCATTGGTGGAAGATCTAAAAACACCGTGGAGTTCTAGGGGTACACGTATGGGATGCGTACAAGCGAGAGAACTTTACTTTGCCTTTGCTTGTTGTTACGCACCATAAATGATTACCCGCCCTTGCTAACTGTCGGGCGAGTACAAAAGGAACCAAAGCTCGCACTCCTTTGCTTAGATGATACTGAGAGTTTATGGCTGAATCACTCCCATAAAACGTGTACATGCGTCACCGTAGGTTCCTTGGAGGAATCACCCATATCGCAAGATGAAGCAACTTTTGACGGAAGGAGCGAAAATGGTCCAGCTCAAAGGCGTTTGGCGGAGAGATGTTCATGACATTGTTAAGGATTTGTATGTTGCGTATGGAAAGGGGCGTAAGTCAAGTACCCGTGAAAAGAGCATGTGGAAGAAGAGATCAATATTCTAGGACCTACCTTCTTTGGGAGCACCTAGAAGTTAGCCTTTGCATCGATGTCATGCACGAGAGAAGAATGTGCGTGACGGCGTGATTGGTCTCTTACTCAACATTAAGGGTAAAACAAAGGTTGGTATCAGCATGCGGCTTGACTTGGTCGATATGGGCATAAGACCTGAATTAGCACCGAAAGAGGCGATAAAGGCCGTGCGTGCTTGGAACACCTTGTTATACTCTATCAAATGCGAAAAGAACTGAGCGTGCTAGTGCTTGCATGGTGTGAAAGTTCCGTCCGGTTACTCCTCCAACATGAAGAGACTTGTTTAGTTGCAAGATTTGAAATTAACCGGCATGAAGTCTCATGATTGTCATGTCTTGATGACACAGATGCTCCTGTCGCAATTAGAAGTATTTTGCGGTCAAGATCCGAGAGACAATCACTAGGTGTGTTATTTCTTTAACACAATCGCTCGAAGGTCATCGATCGAAGGACTAGATGCTCTGCAAGTGAGGTGGTGATGACTCTATGTAATCTTGAGATGTATTTCCCTCCATCATTTTTCGATATCATGGTCCATCTCATTGTTCACCTTGTGAGAGATAAAGATATGCGGGCGGTGTTCTCTCGGAGCATGTACCCGTTCGAGAGGTACATGGGAATTCTCAAGTCTTCGTCTGGAATCGATCTCGTCCGGAGGGTAGCATTGTCGAAGGTTATGCAAAGAAGAGGCCGTCGAGTTCTGCGTCGATTACATGGCCCGGTCGAACCAATAGGTGTGCCTCGATCTCGCCATGAGGAGGCTCGAGTATCGGGACCATCGGAAGGAAAGCAATCACGCTGATTCGGTTGCATATGCTCGAGCCCATTTCACGGTTTTGCAACACATGGCTGTAGTGTCACCTATATCGTCGAGCACAAGCAATGGCTAAGGCAAGAGAATCCGGCCTGGCAGAGTCTTGGATCACGAGACAACATAACCTTGATTCAACAAATGGTTGAAGGAGCGACTATCCTTTGGGAGCTCGTCGGATGACTCTGTTGACATGGTTGGCAAAAGGACCAACTTTTACAGTTGTCACATGGAAAGGATATGACTTAAATGGGTACACATTTTACACTAGAGATCAGGACATGAAGAGCACAAACCAGAACAGCGGTGTCCGCATAGATGCATTCAATAATACCGCTGGGTTGACGAGGAGCTCCTACTATGGGTTCATAGAGGAGATATGGGAGCTCGACTACGTACTTTTCAAGATTCCCTATTTTGGTGCGTTGGGTCCACCTCCGGACGTGAAGGTTGACAAGAATGGCATCACTCTGTGGACCTCGAGCGTGTCGGATACCAAGATGAACCATTCGTACGCTAACCAAGTTGTTCAAGTCTTCTATGTAACCGACCCGTCCAACAAGAAGCGCCACGTAGTTCTTCAGGGAAAAAGGAGAATTGTCGGAGTTGAGAATGTAGTAGATGAGGAAGAGTACAATCAATTTGATGAGTTGCCACCTATCGAAAATGACATCCTGGTCCCAGAAGAACAACACGAGGAAGCAAGCTACACACGCGTCGATCATCATGAAGGGCTAATTTTCGTACAAAAGAATAAGCATGTGGCGGCGTAGTTATGAGAAGGGTGCATTGTCATCATGCTTACAAATTTTCATGTGTAATAATATTACATTAATGCTATTGTAAAGATGATACGACCCATCATGCTTTGTACATATGATTGTGATGATCTTTGTAAGTAGCTTAATTGTGAAGCATCTGGATTGATGGAAAAGATGCAAGTATAAGAACAGAATCATGTCTACTTTGGCAATATGGAAATAGTTGTATGTGATTGCTCTCAGATTTTAGGGTTTGAATTGAGGATTAGAATCTCCACTTCAACCACGAGTGCGATCGATATTCTGTTAAAGACAACTTTCCCAGAAGATACAACAAAGTGGCACAGACAAGAGTCGACTGAACTGAACCGACAAGTGAATGTTAGTGAACAATATATATCACAGACGGTTCTTTAACATAACAGTCTGTGATGTTATTTGTCGCAGACGGTTATGTTACCTAACCGTCTGTGATATCGCCAACATCACAGACGGTTCTATTATAGAACCGTCTGTGATATTTCAACATCACAGATTGTTCTATTATAGAACCATCTGTGATATCTCATCACAGACGGTTATATTATAGAACCGTCTGTGATGTGCTCTCCTCTATATATCTCTCAGCCAGCAGAGCTCATTCACATGCCAAACCCTAACACTTTGAGGCGTTTTGCCTCCATGGCGGCCTCCCCTCGGCGTCCTCCCCTCCGGCATCCTCCACGGCCTCGGCGTCCTCCCCTCCCGGCGTCCTCCCCGCCCTCGGCGTCCTCCCGGCCTCGGTCCTCCCCCTCGGCGTCCTCCCCTCGGCGTCCTCCCCTTCGATCGGCGTCCTCCCGGCATCGGCGTGCTCCCCCTCGGTGTGTTCTTGTGCATCTCGGGCTTCAACCGTGAGTATTTACGGGGACTAGCCATCGAGCTAGAGGCCGTTTCTCGATCTGGAGAGCCTTTGCACGCCATTTGCTCTATTTTTCGGTCTTGCAAAGGGCGGTCGATCTGCGGCAGGGACCTTGCGTGTGGGCTTAATGTTGATGATGATTTAGGGGATGGAATAGACTAATTGTGACAACAAATCTTAGCGATCAATTTCACTTTCATATATATATATTTGATTAGTGTGAGTTCGGCAAGTGATTGAGGTTCTTTGGAAGAGTGGTTGATCGAATCGAGTTTTTGATGTTGGTTGAAAAGGTCTTTTCTTTGGTGATCAAGGATGATGTTTGTTTTACGGTTGTTTAGAGCCCGATGGCGATAACTAGTTAAAATGTCTTTGTTACGGTTGGCTAGGAGCGATGGTCTTTGTGGTTGTTTTTGGTGCCCCGATAATTAGTTTGGAGAATGCCTTAGGTGGTGGTTTAGTGGAGTTTGATTTACTTTGGTTGTCTATTGCAAACCGGTCTTTATATGCTTAGTTAGTGAATATGCATATAAGATAACCAATTGAGTAGATTTATACTTAACTTTGTCAAGTATTAAATCTGTTATTGAGATAAAGTTATCACAATCTAGTCTATTACTTGTCCATTGTGGCGAGGAGGGCCTTTTAAGGCAACCCGACATCGAGAACATTCAAACAATCAATATGAGCTTTATGCTAATTGCTTTATTCGTATCTTGTACATGTTCATATGTGAGATCTGAGCTTCATTCTATTATTCATTAAGCGTCAAATGGTTGAATCCATATGTATTCTTACCTTGTCTGCTGTGTGGATGTCCTAGTTTTAGGGAGAATCTTTGCCGAAATTTTTATTAAGTTCGCAACCTCCTAGTTCGCTTCTTTTGCTAAAAGGCTAATAACAAGCCATTTAGGCTAGTTCTTTTAAAAGGCTAATAACAAGCCATGGTATCCACAAACTCATTCACTCTAATGTGATTTTATTTGTTCTTCACTTTTAGTTACTTTGAAACTATTCTAACTTGTAAAGAAGATGTAGTCCTCTAATCCATAAATCGAAGGACATGATGTGCCCTCAAAAGAAGAATCGACCAGCGCTGCAAGAGGACCAAACAAAAGGCCAACAGACCGATATACCATTACGAGAGATCGATCCAAATGATGGGGCCCTAGAAAGCCAAAAAAGACGGCGAATGCATTTGGAGTATGTGTGGGATAGTAGCAGGAGCGGGTTCGATCACGCTATCTTCCGGAGGTTGGTGACTATTGAGGCTCGCAATGCCTTGCTAACGGAAATTCTTTCATCGTTCAACATTCCGAAGAATCCGCTCCCCTAGTGCGACGGTATGCCTTCGCTAGCGGCAGGAAAGGCATGGAAGACCTTCAAGCATCGCTTTTCGTGGACTACAAGCTAGGAGAGCCGTTACTAACGAAAGGCGCGTAACTTCTTAGTATATCTTGCCAACAATTGCATAAGTGGTACACCCAAGAAGCTGGAAAGCGAGGCGTGAGCGTACAACAAGTATCGGCGTTATGTTCAAGTATGAACATCTATTCAACGACTTCAATGGGGCTTCTTCACGGTCTATTTTACGGACTTGTTCCATCTCTACAACCTCGGCGCCATCGGCGCCGCACTCATAAGATCTTTGGACCTTGTAAGTGTGTGCTATCACAGTCTACATTCGTCTAATAGTGATAAATGTCCTCCAATATATATATAATTAAGCCTTTGTATATATAGATACATGCAACTTGAGGCGACACGGAAGAAACTATCGATCGGTTTCCTCGACCCACATATAGTCTCAAAGCAAACAATGGATGATGATATAAACATGGTGGAGGAATACGTCACACGAGCATTGCTAGCACAAAAGATAAAGAACTCATACTTATACCCCATAACCCGAGGTAAGTGCTACCACATGCTATACTTTAGTGCATCTTTGTGCACACAACTCTGTTTCATTCATTGTCCATTGTGATATACTGTGTAGGTTTCACTTTGGGTTCTAATTGTAATTGAACCAGCCACAAACCGGGTTAAGTACCTTGATTCCCTTGCGTGGCGGAAACCACGACTTAGTACCTATCGCAAAATTACTCGGCGGTAATCACGTTTCCTCCGTACATGGTCGTGTAAGTTGTTCGAGGTTTATATTGCTATTGGAATGGCTTAGGCTAACCTTTTGCAATCTTGTAGAGCGTTCAAACACGTGAAAGATTGGACTAAACTACAGCATGATTTGAACTTTCCGGTATCCGCTATACACAACAATTCTATTTCAAACCCCCTAATAGTGACTCTAGAACTAACCGTAGGTTTTATTTGCGATGCCTCCGGCAAGGTCGGAAATAACCTATGTGGATTTTATGTTTGCCACAACATGCAAACCATAAATCGCTAAAAAATAGCGATATGGTTAAAAGCTGCGTTGAATCAGTCGATTTGAGCAACATTAGAGGGAAAGTTTGTTTCTTCTCGCTCACGGAAGTAATAAATAAAACCGGTCGCTCCACATGACCTTATAACTTCAGAGTTGTACAATTGTCAAATGGTATTCATTAATTGGAAAATATGTCCAAAACTTGCGGTTATTCTTGTTTGTACGATTCATTGTATTGTCACATGATATTATCCTTAATACATATTTGCTCATCTTGAATGCAACAACTTAACAATGTCTTGCTTGTTGGACCTAGATGTTTTTCCCCCACCCTCAGCAGAACCTCTATTATTTATGGTTTGTTGTTCGAAATTTCCATCTACTTAGGTATTCCTGCATCAATATTTACGAGACACGGTCAGTAATAGATGTTGTAATTGAATATCTGCACTTCCTATATGCATTGAGGCAACAGTTTGTCCGATCAGGATAGACTTAAAATATAAACATTTGTAGCGCTTTTTCTCCCTTCTTATGATAATGTTGATGGAACTCGACTAATAAATCAACCCAAGACCATACCTTGACATGGCGAGGTGGCGGCAACCATAGAGTGCTTGATCGAACTGACACCTTTGGAGTGTGTGATTTGCTTCATGCCATACGAAGTGGCCTTGCGCAGAGTCACCGTCGTGCCATGGTGCAGAGTACCTGGAACGGCATGCTCTTGTGCAGCGTCACCGTCGTGCCACGGTGGGAGAACATGGTACTTTGAAAAATTTGTAGATTTAGTTCATAGATTACTCTAGTTAGGCTAATTAAAGATTGAACAAATGTGATTGCAAGTCGGGTCTTCCATGCGGGAAGGACTTTGGAACACCGACTTGAATGAAGAAGAGAAGGCGGGAGGAAGCCGATGGGCGTTAGTGCAGCGGAAGAAGACGACAACCAAGGAGAACCTCTGCTCCTCTTCTCCATTGAAGTCGGTGTTCCAAAGTCCTTAGGACATGGAAGACCCGACTTGCAATCACATTTGTTCAATCTTTAATTACCCTACCTAGAGTAATCTATCAAGTACATCTACAAATTTTTTCAAAGTACCATGTTCTCTGACGCCAAGAAGAGTATGTCGTTCGTTTCAAGATCGTGGCACGACGGTGACTTCACAGAAGGCCACTTCAGATGGCATGAAGCAAATCACACACTCGAGTGTGTCCGCTCGATCAAGCACACTATGGTTGCCGAGACCTCGCCATGCTGCATGCGGTCTTGGTTGATTTATTAGTAAGTTCCATCAACATTATCATGCTACAAATGATTTTAAGTCTATCCTGATCGGACAAACTGTTGCCACAATGCATATAGGAAGTGCAGATATTCAATTACCACATCTATAACTCGGTTGTGCCTTGTAAATATCAAGTGAAATATTGATGGAAATTTCAACAAAGATAAATAATGGAGGTTTCTAGCTGGGGAAAAACGGACATCCTGAGCGGTTCTTATTTGTAACCAAATGCATGATAAGTTATCCGAGACGGTTATGATTTGAAACCGTGCGTGATATGTTAATATCACAGACGGTTATGATTCAAAACCGTGCTCGTGATATTTAACTATCACGAGGCGGTTTTAAATAAAACCGTGCGTGATACTAACTAATCGCTGAGCGGTTTCAAATAGTAACCGTCGTGATGAAAAACCTCTCGACGGGTGGAAAAGCTGTCTCTCGATGATCTCCTTCATCACAGACCTATTATTCTTGACGGTTCACAAAACCGTCTCGATAACGTTCTGAACAAATGCTGTGATGATGATTTACGTAGTAGTGTGTCTTTGCGTCAGAAACTCTCTCACACTTCCAAGTGCTGCAAGCCTATAATTAGAGCCAGTACAAAGACAAAGTCTATTACTTACTCCATTTTTTATTCATATCATCAGAGTAAACACTAAATCTAGCTTGTAGAGAAGTACAATAGGAAAGCCTACTATTTATAGCCTAATTATTTTTGCTTTTGATTGTAGATTCTGCTCCAGAAGCAGAATAAAAAACAAATAGACTAATTCTAGGAATCGATTATCACATTCCAGCCCAAACCATATACACTAGAATCCATAATTCACTTCATATATACTTTTGGATTCTAATTTTTTGGAGAATCAATTTATTTACAACCATAATCCAAAATAAGCTTTTAGAGAATCCAAAGCAAAAACAAACACTGCCAGAAAAAAGCACATCAGTGACGGTTCATAAATGCTATTAGTGGCGGTTCTCGAACCGTCACTGATATAGTGCCACTGATAATCGGAGATTATCGATTGGCGGTTTCAACCAAATCGCGATAACTGATATTAGTGACGTTTCTTGACTATAATATGCCAAGAACCGCCACTAATTGCCTAAGAACACTCAATTTTTGTCACTGACGGATTTCATTTCCCAGGAGGTCACCCATCCTATTACTACTCTCCTTCAAGCATGCTTAACTCAGAGCTCTTATGAGATCCATTACTCTAGTGGTGGTATGATAACATCTGACATATAATGTGTCCCACCTCCTCTTAACCTGTGAAGAACGCAAACACTGATTTTCAATTATTTCAAATTAGCAAACTATAGAGGTAATTAGCAAACTAGAGGTAGTTAGCAAAATTTAAAACTTTCAAATTTATTTTTCATACTTTTGACTATTAATGATGCTTGTAATATACTCCCTCCGTTCCTGGATGTAAGGCGCATAAAAGTTTTTGCAAAGACCAAGGAAAGTGAGTTGAGCTGGAGGATTAGTTTTCCATGTTTACAACTAATTACTCTAGTCGCCGTCGTTCCGATTCGCGCGTGCCATACCGCTAATTACTCCGGCCATGCACGCGCTAATTACTTCGGCCATGCACACGCTCGTCATGCACGCACTTGCCATGCACGCGCTCGTCGATGCGAGCGGGCCATGCCGCCATGCACGCAATTAGAGTAATTAGCGCTACAATCGGTGGAGTAATTACCGCGCCCTACAAAACGGAACAACACCAAAAATTTTATGCGCCTTAGTTACAGGAACGGAGGGAGTATGTGCTAGTACTATTCACAAAACTTGTAAAAACATCATAACTTTTGACTCGTACCTTTGATTTTGGTGTTCTTGAGCTTTTCGGAATCATCAGATGATGAGCTCTCTGATTATATTTTTTGGCTCTGATTCTAGTTTGAAAATAAGAAATTCGGGCACTTTTGTTAAAATGGTCATAACTTTTGACTCGTAAACTTTTGACTCGTAACTCCGATCGGGGTATTTTTTGGCTCGTTTGAAAGATAACGAAAAATAGTACCCAGATTTCATAAGTGCGCCAAAATCAAATGGTCGGATCCTGATGATTTGTGCGAGTGCGTGCGCGGCGACGGAATTCCAAAAAAATGTCGTTTAGGGCCTCAAAACGGCCTCTGAAGTTTTGAATCTGTTTGGTCGTTCTTTTCAATTATTGCAAATGGAATATTAGTTCCAATTATTTTAAATGTAATATTATTTAATTTCAATTCTTTCAAATTAGAAGGTAGGAGAGGTAATTAGCAATATTTAAATTTTTCTATTTTTTATTATTTGTGGCGGTTTCAAATTAAAACCATTATTGATAATATTATCAGTGGCAGTTCTTGGCTAGAACCGTCACTGATACTCACATTATCAGTGGCGGTTCTAGCCAAGAACCGCCACTAATAATGTGATTATTAGTGTTGTTCTTGGCTAGAACCGTCGCGATAATGGATTATCTGTGGCGGTTCCAGCCAAAAACCGTCACAAATAGTCCCGACATTATTTGTGGCGATTTCAAAGAAAAACAGCCACAAATAATCACTTATTTGTGACGGTTGAAAACAAAAACTGCCATAAATAGTCTTTTCACCATTTTAAACTTTAGAACCGCCACAGATAAGTGTATTTGTGACGGTTTCAAAAGAACCGTCACAAATAAGGTGTCACATATATGCTATTTTGTGGTAGTGAAACAAGCCATTACTTTATCTCTTATTCATATCATCTAGAGTAAGCACTAAAACCAGTTTGTATAATAGCAGTTCTCTCTAAAAATTGGCTCTAGATGTGTGCAATAACTATCTCTCCTCTTTTTTACATAACTAATTTACCTATGCCCTTGTGCAGTGCTTACTACTAAATAAGGGTTAGCTTTCTTCTCTCTCCTCTTTTCTCACTTTTCTACATAAGACAAAGTTGATATGGACATGCTAAGAATAAACTGAAGTGACCTTATTTTACATGCCTTAAGGTTAGCTCCAAATGCTGTGGAATATTTATATCTTCTCTCTTTTCTATGCATAACTAATTTATTTATATTCTTGTGCAATGTTTGCCTCTAAATAAGAGCCAATTTTCTTCTCTCTCATCTTTTTCCACTCTTTCAAATAGGATAAAATTGATATGGACATACTAAGAGTAAACTGAGATGATTTTATCATACATGCTCTTATATATATATGTACACATGGACTGCAATGTGAGTTCGTGACAACCATACTGCATGCATGATCTGTCATTTTCTCGTTTTGGCTGTGACGTACTGGGCACGTTCATTCGAAACCCAGAGATTTCACAGGAATTTTGCACAAATATCATATGAATCAATTTAATTTCTGCTGGAATAAAAAAAATTCCCACTTTCCAAATGAGGCCTTACAGTTTCCAGTTGAGTCATATCCAAAGGATGGGCCATCTTTTGTTAGCACAAAATGGTAGGGTGGAATAGATGCATAATCTCTCGTTTTTAAGTGGCATTTTTGTAGTGTTTTGCATTTTAGTAGCATTTTTTTTGTTATAGGTGTGATTTAGATTGACATACGCATACAATTTTCAGGAGTACCTTGAATTCCTTCTTGGCTCCCACCAAATGAAATGAATAACTCGTCAGTGTAGGATGTGGTGCTACAAGATCTTATCAGGAAAAATATTTGCCTTTGGCCCTGAGAAGCATTGCACTCTTGTTATTGCCATGGTTTCTGTCCTAAACAATCGTAAAGAAGTTGCCGCGCACGTTGTGCTGCCTTCGGAGAAATTCCGACGTCAATCGTAAAGTTGCCGCGCACTTTACCCGGCCTGCATTTTTCAAGCCACTCGCTTCTTTCGGTGTGGTTTAATTAGGAGTAGTTTATAGGAAGTCTCTCCCGGTGTGTCTAAATGCACAGTTTCTAGGAAGTCTCTCCCGGTGTGTCTACATGTGTGCGGGAAAAAAATTCTGTGGTGTCGTGCTGCACGCGCGTGGACGTGTAGCATGACACCGGATGATCGCCACCTGGAATAAAAAACGAAGTGAATCTCAAAGCGTCTCCATTCCCAGCTCGTTCTGAAAACTTCTCCGCTCCGGGCGTAATAGATCGAGCCGACCCGGAAAAACTTCTCTGCAACCAACACAGAAGATGTTGATCTGATCGTCCTCGGCGAGGTATTTGCACCAACCCGATAGTCCAACGAACAGAGTTTTTGATCTGATCGTGTACATGCTTGCTCATCGTTCGCTCGCTGCTTCCTCGTCATTCGCTCGCGGTTCGCTCGCTGCTTCCTCTTTGTTCGCTCGCGCCTCTTCCGCCCACGAGCCGATCAAGAGCCTGCATTATCGGGAAGTAATCACGATCAAAACTGCTTCCTCGTCGTTCGCTGCTTCCTCGTCGTTCGATGCTGCAGGCGTCGGCCGACGAACAGAGGGTAATTTGTTCCCATCGTGAAGTCATCACGATCAAAAGCAACGCCTGCGTCATCGGAGGATTTGTTCCGATCTGTTCCACGGCCGATGAGCAGAGGATTTGTTCCGATCGTGTACATCCTTCCTCGTCGTCCGTTCGTCAATAATGCAGTCCCGTACATGCATGCAACTTAATTAGCTGTAATACCGAAGATCTCTTCTGCTAGGATTTTCGGCCGGTAAAGATTTCTCCTTTGTGATTCAAGGGTGTTTACTCGGGAGGAATTATTTTTATCGTCGCGCAAGTGAAGCTGTTATTAAAGGTTTTCGATTTTGCCCTAGTTTTCGGAATGGGGTATCTTCCGAGCTGTTTAGTTTTGCGGCAAGTGTGTTTTCCCTGACATTTGTCTTTCCACGCCAAGATTTAAATTATTTAGTTCGCGCTAATGGTTAAAAGATGGGCTTTGATTTGGAGGGGTTTTTTTTTAGGAATTTCCCTCCCTCACCTAACCTCTCTCTCTCTCCTTCTTTGTGTGGTTGAAATGCTTGTAATCAGTTTTTCCCCAGCCGACTTTTTCCCTTGCTCCTGGCGCCCTCCAGCTCCCTGGCGATTTCTTTTCCTACGCCCTCAGCTCCTTGGCGATGGCCCATGCGCCCCTGCAGCCCCAGGCCATGCGTCTCCCCTCCCTTGGCTGCTTCCTCCTGGCGCCCTCCCCTGGTCGAGCTTCCCCCTGGCGCCGCTCCTGCCTCCTCCCCTCTGGCTCGGTGACCACAGCAGCAACAGCAGTGCAGGCGAACCTCCTTCTGGCCGGCGGCTCCTCCGGCACCTCCTCTCCGGCGAGCTCTCTCCGGCCAGCAGCAAGCCTCCCCTCCAGCCCTGCCTCGGCTCCTCCACCTCCTTTTCCTCCCTGAGTAAGATCGGAGGTAAAAATCCTAGAAATTTTGGGGGTGAGATTGCTTCCATGCATGGTGTTTGATGAAATGCTTGGTTAGGGTTCTTGTTTTTGCAATGCATTTAGTTGGGGAATGGAGAGACTAGAGTGATTTGAAAATTTCTGTTTCGAGCAGATTTTTGCCCCCTGTTAGAGCTGCTGTTTGAAAATTTTGCAAGCGTTTCCTGGGGGTCTGGCTATTGCGAAAGTTGTAGATAATCGAATTACCTTGAAATGAAGACCAGAATCGCTAAATTTCGTTCAGCCGTTTAAAAGTTATAGCTATTTTACCGCGTGCTGTCCAGAACGCGTTATTTCTGCGGCTGTCTGCTGTTCATCGCAAATCTGAGAATAATCGGTGCTTTTCCCGGTCGGTCGGCTATAGAAAAAGTTGTAGATAATGAAATTATCTTTCAATAGAAACTGAAATCACTAAATTTCGTTCGTCCGACTAAAAGTTATGACCGTTTTACCGAGTGCTGTCCCGGATTGGCAGATTGCTGTTTTCAGGTTTTAGGAGTGGGTTGCGAAGCCGACTTAGTATGAGTCTTGTGTTGATTTATGGGTGTGTTTTTGAGTGAGTTATATCCATGTGCAGGTGGTGTGACCCCGGGTGTGGTAACCTCGTCTCGCCACACCGTCTCGAGAAGTTGAAGGCAAGTGCATCAATTGATTGAACTTTGTGAATTGTAGATTGAATGTCTTGATTGATTTGATATGTGAACCGCTAATGCTTGTTGTGGTTATACTGACAACACGAGTATGGGTAGGCTATGTGAATACTTATGAATGACATTAGAGGATGAAACATGCATGTGCATCCTTGTTTATTTGCTATGTGTGCTACATTGAAGAATTATGTGCCTTGTCTTTGTGATTTGTTGTGATAACTTATGTTCCATGTTGGTGCTCACTAGTAGGATTAGGGTATTATTGATATCAAAGACATGAGTTTTGAGTCAAGTATAATGGTTCAATTCGTGTTCATGATAAAAGGTTATGGTTTGTGTATGATGTATTGATGATAAATGAATGTGAGGACGGAGTATGGAATTTGATTGCAAAAATGGTTTGAGTTATGATCAAGATAGATGGAATTAGTAATTACTCGAGTATTGGCGATGTGAGTATGAATATGAATGTTGAGGATGTGATTATGAGTGTCGAGGATGTGAAGGGTAATTTATGGATGTGAGAAGTGGCTGATGTTTTATGTATTTGGCTATGGCTATACACATGTGAGAAATGAATGTAGTTCGCAAATTTGTTATGTCATTTGCATTTGTGCATTCATGATGGAAGAAGCGACCCATTACGATCACGGGCCTCTGTGCTCACATGTAGTGAGTCTGAAAGTCCTACCTCGTAGTTCCAGTATACGTGGTTGTACGAGAGCGAGTCAAGAAGAGTAGGCGCCCTCCACCACGGGGTGGAAGGGAATGAGAGGTGCACACCGGCGGGTGTGCACTCCATACTCTGATATGTGCTAAAGAGGAAATGAGACATGCATGATGCATCATATGCATGAGAATTGTGAAATGAAATGAGTATATGAACATGCAAGCATATTTGCATCTGCATGGCATTGACAATGAGGAAATCATGTTTAATGAGTTGATTGTGATGTATGGATTTGAGATTCTGTTTTTGTGTGGCATATTTGCATCTGTATTGCATTGACAATGATGAAGCATGTTTAATGAGTTGATTGTGATGTATGGATTTGAGATTCTGCTTTTGTATGGCATATTTGCATCTGTATTGCATTGACAATGATGAAGCATGTTTAATGAGTTGATTGTGATGTATGGATATGAGCTTCTTCTTTTGTATGTTTTGTGCACTTGAGCATGAAAGCATAAACGCATTCCATTGCATTGTGTGTTGCAACGGATAAATAGGATTGATAGGAATGGGAAGAACAGGTTGAGGATTGAGGCGTGGACTCATCCAGAAATGTTTATTGAGGCAGAGGTAAGTTTTGTTACGTTTTCGAGTTGGTTGCGGTAAGTGGAGTCAATTCTGCTTCTATTCTGGATATTTTCAGTTAAGTAATGATTATGGTAAATGATGGAGTGTCGTTCTCTTATGTTTTGGATCTTTTATGAATTCAACGCCTTCATTTATTCTGAATGCCAATTAAAAAGCTGTTATTCTATGTTTTGAAGTAGTTGTATTTTAGTTTAATTTCTTACTTTGTCTACTTGTTGCACTTTCTTTGAGTCTTGGACTCACGCTTGTTTGTTTTCTGGTTTAGGTACCTTGAAGTTGGCTCAAATGCGGTTGGGAGTAGTATCACGTGCACGCCTTGGCCTCCACAATCTAGTTAAGCGATTCGTGAAATCTGGATGTAACTCTTGTGTTTGTAATGTGTCATTTGTCGTGGGGGAGTTATTTATTTCTATTGGATGTGAGGTTGGTTAACTAAGGACCTGCTAGAATGAACTTGACTGCATATGTTTTCTGTCTGCTGAGTGGATGTCCTATTTTTTAGAGAGGTCATGCTGAAATTTTGTAAATTTCGGTGACTTAGTTTTAAACCGGTTTTAGAGTTTAGTGGGTGATTGCAGTCAAGTTCATAGAGGTGTTAGTTTTTTTTATGTCTTCTTTGGTAGTTCTCGGTTTAGTTGATCTTGTTGTGGAGAATTATCGTGGATTGGTAACCCTTTGGGTCATGTGTGGGTCTGAGGGGTGTCGCTAGTGAAGAGGGTTAGTAGCATCCATGGCGCGTATGGGCTCCGGGGTGTTACATTAGCGGAGCCTTCAACGATGGCCACGGCCGACGAACAGAGGAGCATAGTCCTGCATGATGCCGACGAACAGAGGAGCGCAATCCTGCATGATCCCGAAGTCGTGCGCACGAAGAACGCCATGGAGTCCCTCACTGCCATCGTTGATGATGAGGTCCCGGGAGCTGTCGCCGCGGTCGATGAACCCAGGGCCATGATCCTCCATGATCCCAACATCGCACTCGCCGTATCAGGTTGCCTCTAGGCCTCCGGACTGTGCGTCGGAAACAACAGCTTCTGCCAACCAACAAAGGTAACAATTTTGATATTATATAGTTGCAACATTTTAATTTTGTACTGTTTATACCGTAGTTGCATGATACACAACTAGGCATATAAAATAATGTCATATTGCTGAACACCATTTTTTTATCCCATTGCAATGTAGGTGGATGATACACATGACCAACCTTTAGTTGTTCCTAAAGTGGGAATGACTTTCGAATCAGAGGATGATGCATATGAGATGTACAACTCCTATGCGAGGAAGATTGGGTTCAGTATTAGAAAGAGCTACAAAAGGCGAAGAGCAGATAAAACTATATATCAGAAGCATATTGTTTGCAGTAACGAAGGAGAACGAGGTCATTGCTCATCACATGACACTTTGAAAGGAAATGCCATTACTAGGACGTCTTACAATGCTCGTGTTGATTCGATATTTACCAAAGGGAATTTGGGCAAGTGCAAAAGGCGTACTCGAGCACAATCACTATCTTGCAAGTCCAAACAAAGGCGCACAAGTTGAGGTCCCAACGGACGTGTTATAGAGGCGATAAACTTCTAATTGGTCAAATAAGAAGCGGAATGAAGCGGCACAAGTTTATGACTTTTTCAAAAAGTAGTGCGGAGGGCCGAGAATGTACCCTTCTCACGAGTGGATTGTAATAACCAGATTGGCCATGAACGCAAGAAGTTTTTGGCATCTAATGATGCGCAAACTCTATTGGAATACTTGAAGAATAAGCAATTGGAGGATCCTGCTTTCTTTTATGCCATAGAATTAGATGAAGAGGATGGTCGTATAGCTAATTTCTTCTGGGCAGATGGTTAGGCTATCATGGATTATGCATGCTTTGGTGACGCCGTGTCATTTGACACCACATTTCAAACTAACTAGTTTGAAATGCCTTTTGCTCCAATCCTTGGAACCAACCATCATAAGCAGATGATTATTTTTGGAGCTGCACTGCTATATAATGAGACCATTGAATCATTTGTATGGCTTTTTAGGACATTTCTAGCAGCAATGTCTGGCAAGCATCCTATCACAATTTTCACAGATCAGTGTGCTGCCATGGCTGCAGCAATTAGTATTGTATTCCCGAACACACGGCATCGTCTTTGCTTGTGGCACATTTTCCAGAATGCTGGTAAACATCTTAGTGATGTCATTGCTGAGGATAAAAAGTTCCTTGCTAAATTTAAGAGATGCGTCTACGAGGAAAGGTTAGTCACATACTTCAACAAAATATGGGATGAATTGTTGATTCGTTATAAGCTTCAAGATAATTCTTGGTTGAAAAACCTATATGGCTTGCGCGAGCATTGGGCTGCTGTCTTTCGTGATTCTTTTACTGCTGATATGACCTCAACTCAGAGGAGTGAAGGTATGAATAATGTTTTCAAGAAAAGGTTCCGAAGAAAACTTCGGTATTTCAGAACTCCTAGAAGAATATGACAGGTGTGCCACCAGTCTTCGAGAAAATGAGTTGGATGCTGATTATAATTCACGCCACTCTAACCCAATTACTTATATCCAAGATTTGCCCATGTGGAAGACTGCTGCTGAAACGTATACAAGGAGGCTATATTTACAATTTGAAGAGCAATTTAAAGAGCAGTTTTCTATCTCATGCAAACTGTTAAAAACTGAGGGGACAATCATGACTTACAAGGTTATGCCTATGGAATTTCAAGATGAGGCAATAGTCGTCTTTAATTCCGATGATACGACAATAACATGTTCTTGCAGAAAGTATGAATGCATTGGTAAGTATACACATTTTATGATTACACTACTGCATAATACATTTTTCTCAAATTTATTTTTCTTACAGGTCTATTGTGCAAGCATGCTCTCCGAGTATTCAATATCAACGAAGTTTTCATCTTGCCAGACAGGTACATACTAAATAGATGGACAAAGTATGCAAAAAGAGGGTTTTATTATGAGAAACAAATATTTGACAAAGAAACTCTAAGAACACATGCGTTGCGTGAATCTCTCGAAAGGCCACCTCTATTGCATTGAAGTGCGCAAATTCAAAGGAACTTCTTGAAGATTGGGAGAAAGCTATTGATAAGTTGGACCTAGAGGCAGATAAGTTACTAAGCCAAATACCTAAAAAATCTTGTGAGGCAACTCAAAGTTGTAATGAATATGATGGGGGGGTATTAAATGGTAAAGTATCAATTAGAGTTCCTCAGGTGATCAAAGGTCCAAAGACTAAAAGATTAAGAAATGTACTTGAAAAGAAGAAAAGGAGCAATACGAGGGCTGCTAAGGAAAAAGGTAGTGGACAACATCAAGAGGAAATAATTGTAAGCACACGAACTTGTCTTGTTATTGTGTTTTAATATCTAATTTGCTTACAGCTATTATATTGTCAACAATTTGATATTTTGCACAGGGATCTTTTGATGCAAACATTGGTGACAGTTCTACACTACGAAATGCTTCAATGAATATGCACGTGGATTTTCCGATCATGGTTCCGCCTTTGATCCATGGAGGGTATACAAGTCTTTTACTTGGACTTGATCAAGATGTCACGACTGCTAGAAAATTACATTTTGATGATGGATCAAGTCAAGGAATATTTAAGGAGTAGACAGTTCATTATAGGTTAAATAGTTGTTTTCATTTGTATTGGTTTGTGAACCCTTTTTCTAGATATAATTCTGTTAATCTTTTGGTGCTTCGTGAACCTGTGAGCTGCTTACAAAATTCTTCTCTCCAATTAGATACCACTTACATAGACCAAATATATAGGTACAGTTCTCTTCAATTGTACCAAACATATATGTCAAGAGAATGGACAGAGCGGCCTGGAAGCACAGTTCTCTCCAATTTTCTCACAAATAGATTTTTTTATATGAAGTTTATTGCATAGTCATTGTTTCTAAGTGGGTTGATTCTTGTCGTCACTCATTATCGGTGTGGTTTGTGGTTGGAGATGTCTAGCATATAGCTTGAGCATGCTGAGCTGTAGATGTACTAAAGTTGTAGATATCTCCTTCTAGATATATTTACTGCTTTTGTTGATTGTTGCAGCCACACCCTGATGTCAAGCCGATGGCCTATGTAAACAATTTCCTCAGGCTTTTCCAATAGTAGCAGACAGCACCTCTGTCTGGCCAATTTTGATGTGCTAAACTTCGTCTACCTGCTCATTTCATACTAAGTTCTCAATCAAGTGCTGCCTTAAACAGCAAATATGTTGCTAAAACAAAGTACTGGCACACTTAAATTATTCAACGTTTCACTAACAAAACCAGCAGACAGTGATTTACAAGGAGCCACACATATAACAGAGCAACATTTCTGAACATTGGGCACAATAAAATTGAGATTTGTATATATTTCTGCACATCTGAGAGCAACATTTTTGAACATATGAATTGTTCATGAATTACATGGGTACATGATACAACAAATCATCAAACTGAATTACATTGTCACGTGATGACACACTGGATGTAGCCTGATTACACTTCACTACACACTAATTGTTCAACCAAAGTATGAACTACACACTGGTCATGGCCCAAATCCAAAATAGCTCATCATCTCTACCATCAAACTGAAGCAGCAGCACTCATTGTTTTCAAATAAACCTGCAATTCATCCACACAAGCTTCGACCGTAGAGCACATGCTCCGTGAATGTTCACTATTGCCTCCGGGTTAGCTCGGGCTCCCGAATTTTCAGATATTGGCTCGGTGAACTCATCCACACAAGCTTCGACCAGTAGAGCACAGGCTCCGTGAATGTTCACTATTGCCTCCAGTTAGCACAGCTCCCCCGTGAATGTTCACTATTGCCTCGGTGTTCACTATTGCCTGCAAGAGATTTGGGGATCGATTGATGAGTGAAGGAATTAGTCGAACTTCGAGAAAGTTTCGGTTTGCCATGGTGCTACCTTGAGAATGGTAGGTGACTTGATGTGATCAAGGGTGCACCTATACACATTCCCATAACCTCCTCACCAATCTTCCTTGCTTGAGAGAAATTATCGGTGGCAATCTCTATCTCATGCTTGAGTACCTCCTGCAACTTTTGCTTGTTGACAAAATAGCATCCACAATCTTTGCCTTATCTAGAGATCATGTTAGCTACCATTTCGCCTTGTTCTGGAGTAGGCCTCTCGGGTGAATGAGTTTTTGCACAACCCAATTGGACTCTGAATCAAACTTCAAACTTTCATCGAGACAAATTCACGTGCTTGTCCGACAACACCAACATAGGACTCGAACACAACCAGAAACCGATCGAGTCCCCGACCATAACCGAAACTGATATTTTGTATGCACAAGATTAATCTCAACAGAGCAACTTCAGTGCCAAACAAACAAAAAGATTAGATCGTTACAAGGCAGGAGAAAGCAATGCACAAATTCATTTATTTTGCCATCTTGTTGTAAAGGGCTAAATCCACCATTTTACCCAAATCGAATTAAGTCTAGCTAAGTGCAGTTTTCACCACCGCATCCATCCTATTCTCGGTACTCAAAAATGACATCTCCAAGCTTTGGCATACAACGCTAGTCTAACAATTCTCCAAATGTTATTCTTTTCTCGCGTTTAATCCGCATCCAGATCCAAAGAAATGGAGATGGGAAGAAAGATCGGAGAGGAGGCAAGGCGTTGTGCAGGCTGAGCGGGAGAGCTCCAGCTCCATCTTCGCAAGTTGAGCACCGGCGGGTTGAAGAACCTCCTCGGGCTCTCCATCTCTGCAACTCACGAGCACGCTCCTTCCTGCACTCCTCCTCTCCTTCGGATGGGAAAAGTGGCTGGGGCAAGGATGAGGAGCAGGTGGAGGTCTGGGTGGCGCACGACAGGTGGCGGAGTCAGGTGGAGGGCGACGCGAAGGGGAAGAATGGATGGGGCGGTGCCCTCGACGAACTCCTTAGGAACTACGGGAGAGGGGCCGGGCGGCGTGATGAGGGAGGGTTCGGCGATGTCATAGGGGATGACGACGGGAGAGGGTCGGCTCGATCTATTACGCCCGGAGCAGAGAATTTTTCAGAACGAGCTGGGAACGGAGACGCTTTGAGATTCACTTCATTTCTGATTCCAGGTGGCGATCATTGATTGTCGTGCTGCGTCAGCGCGTGCAGCCGCGACACCTAATTTTTTCCTATGTGCGTGTGTGTGTTGTAAGGTTAGTATCACATGCAATCACGCGTGTTCCGAATCAACTGATCTGCACTACAAATGCATTCATGCATGCACCACTCCAGTCTGAAGTCATCCGTCAGAGGAGTCCTGAGCGCAGGTTTGCTAGAAACACAAACAAGTTGCTTAGCTAGCGAGGGTACTGAAATGTCGTCCGTGGTGGCTCCTCCAACCGCCGCTGGCGGATCCTCGTCCGTTGATACACCAGCTCAGCAGCCTCAGGAAGAGATCGCCATCAGCATGATGTCGCCAGCCGGCCCAACGGCCAGTGGACCGCGGCCAAAACCACCATTGGAAGAGGTCGGCGTCGCCGCCGTGCCCGTGCCGATAACCAGCAGTAGCTCGTTCCCGGTGTTGAACTGTTGATCGTGCCGGAAGGAAGCAGCACGCATCCTTGGCAAAAGGCATGCACTTCATGATCGTCGTCTCCTCGACGGACTCGCCGGGGACAGCGGCCGCTGGCGCTCTCCAGGCTTTGCTGGTCCCGGCCGCTTTTTGCAGCTGCAGGGACGGCGTTGACGACGTACCGAGTGATCCGAGGGAGCGGAACAAGTCTATCCGGGAGCTCCGCAGTTGGCTGATGGTGCTCACGACCGTGATTGCCTCCATCACGTATTCCTCGGGTCTCAGCCCGCCCGGTGGTTTTCAGGCAACAGACGGCCCCTTGCTGAGACAGGCCGGCGACCCCTTTCGGACACTGCGTGATCCTCCTGGTGCACCGGTTCTCCATGGCATATCACCCAGGAGGTACGACGCCTTCTACTACTGCAACACCGCCGCCTTCGCACTGTCCCTGTCGATCATGCTGCTGCTGGCCAGCCACGACTTGCGGAAGCTCGCCAAGATGAAGGTGCTTGTTGAGATCATTGTAGCACTGGATGTGTCGGCGTTATTGGCATCCTACATCGCCGGCTCGACGTTCGGCTTGCGACAGCTGTCCACGTGCACGATGCTGGTCCTCATCGTTCCGGTGGCCCTCATTGTCATGTCGTCGCGCATTTGCAGCAAATACTTTTGGGATGAACTGTAGTCAGCTCCATTAGATATGTAATTACGAGCTAGGTTAATTTTGAAGCTACATGGTTTTGCGTGACTTCATTTCTGGAGAAGACAAACTTACTACTCTCTAGGTCAAATGCTCTGTTTTCTCCCGTCTCCCTGTGTGCGCGGCTTTGCTAGTGTCCTCTCTACCTTTTTCAATCCCATGGTTTGGTGATGTATGACTGCATGTCAAAGACCAAAATGCCCAAGATTCGCGTTATTTTTGTGAGACCCCAGATCGACGATTCGGAATGTCCTGTGTATTACTGTACTAGTCCTAGATCAAAGCTAGTACACACAGTCGAAACAGTGGTAAATCAATGACCATATCAGGATTATATATTGAAGTAATAAATAACATCGAATAAGAACAATAACCTTATGGTCGAGGTTTACCAAAACCACCTTAACAGGCTGAACAACTTGAATAACTGCTGTGGAAGACGAAAACTCCAAGTGATGATCCAACCATATGCTCACAGGCAATCGAGTGGGGAGCGCGTCCTAGTCCAGGTGATCTCCTTCGACAGCTTCAACCTTTTGAGAGATAATTTGAGTGTAGCATGTGAGTACATAAAGTACTCCGCAAGTCTTGGTAAAAATGCATGATGAAGGCTATATCAAAGAAGGTTATTATGGTTCTTTTGCATAAAGCCACATTTTCAATAAACTTTACTTATAATAAATTTTTGTAAAAGCAGATTTATCAATTATTTTTATCTATTGAAATAATTATATCTCTAGTGAAGGTTCTAGCCACCAATCACTAGTATACAGGCTCTATCCGCCATATTTCAAAAGATCGAGGTTCAATCTACCCATTGGCTCTTTCCGCTAAAGATTACAAAATAGGTTCAACTACTGGTGGCTCTAGCACTTGCCAGAGGCACATCCAGAGTTCTAACCACTCCCGAATCCCAAAGTTCATTTTGAAAACAAAACCAAAAGACTACCAATATGCAAAGCATTCTTTGCCGCCCTTGACCGTGAAACGCGGCTATTCGAATAGTTTTAACCCTCTGCAGAGGTTGTACACTTTACCCACAAGACATGATCGACTCTTGGTGCTATGCAATTAACACACTTCCTTTGGTGTGTCGACAGAGAGATCATGACAAGGCCTTTACAATGTATACATCTAACTTGACTCACCGTGAGGTTTCACCGCTATTAGGGTTCCATCACTTGATATAGAAGCCCCTCTTGCTTGCTGTGTGGGAAAATCGACTTGCCTCCATCGCACCCACATTCCACCATCTGGTGAGTCTAAGTTAGGTTTCTACAAATTATTCAGCTAGGTCGAGCCCATTTGACATGTGGTTGTCTTTGTTGTGCTAAGAATGGACAATCATAAGAGTCGGTCCTTAATTTGACTAGGGCGGCTTCCACAAACCAAAACCGATGCTCTATCTTTTGCGTGACAAATCATTCCGCCTCAATCTAAACCATTTTCCTTTTTATTTTTATTTTACAAACAAACGGCAATACCTTTTGCCTATATTTTCCAACACAAGTTTGCAAGGGTTTATAAAGAATCCCCACCCATAGGTGTATACTGATCGTTTGTAAGCATAAGCATTTCTACCGAACTACTCTATTCCACCAATAGTTATTTAATAAACTTCAATTCTCAGTGTTGATAAAAATTATTATAATCAATTATGTAATCTTCTAAAATCATGAAGTCACCAAGATCTCACATTATTATCATGGCACTTGCATAATCCAACCCAATATGATATTCCAACAAGTGAAGTCTATATCAAGAGTAATCATGACTCCAAAATCATATTAAGCTACAACTATCACTGAATATGAAATATCTTCCTGGAACTATAAATTACATTATTGATTTATCCATCATTCTTGTATTGATCAATCTTATCATCCACTTAATCCACGAAAAATACTTCACAATATCATTCACTAAATCCACCAAGTATGATTCACAACATCATCTACATTAATTCACCGAGAATACTTCACATAATCATCTACTAAACCACCAAGAATGCTTGTTAAATTCACTGAGTATGATTATGAACATTATCTATTTAATCCATAAGTATGATTCTCACTATTATCTATTAAGTGCACCGAGAATGCTTCATAATATTATTTACTAAACCACCCAAATATTACTCTCAAAATCATCTATTTTAATCCATTGACAATGGCAGTTCCTATGATCATAACCAATTAATCTTAACCAATCACGCATATTCCATATTAACCAACCAATTCACATATGATTATCGCCATCCATATTTCAACCAGTATTTATTTTCTTAATCAGCTCCTCAATTATAACTTCCCACAAATATTAACAATCCAACTTCACAATATTTCAATCATCAACGTTCCTAGATCACTATAATAATTATTAATCCCCATCAACACTAATATTCATATAATCTCCAACAAAAACTGGGTTCTAGCTCAATTTCCATTCTAATCAAGGATTATTTAATCAAGAATAAGGCGACAAAGGTTCATGGATACAATATCAAGGAGGCATAAACAATAGGTATAGCTAACAGTCTAACGTTAACATCATTCTTTTATGTAAATAGCGATTGCATGTTTAAAGAAGCCGTTACAAAAGTATTTACAAAGCGGGTACAAAATCGTCAAGGAAGACTTGCCTTAAATCAGCGAGGTGCGATCTTATTTGTTAGAAGGTCTTCTCCTTAAATCGGCGACTCTGTAGGTTCTTCGACTACGCATAAAGCGAAACATGAAAGAATAAAATAAAATAAATAGAAACTAAAAATTATAATAAAAATCTTGTGAGATAGAGTATGAATTTAGAAATTTGAATCACTCGATTCGAATTCTGACGGAGAGAAACAATTGTTTGAATTCAGCCGGATTGGAAAAATGGAAGCAGGAATATTCCTTTGGCATCTTTTCTTTTTCTCCAATTTCGATTTTCTGTCTCACTTTGACTAGCCCCACGCGTCATAGGCTCAAGGCTTCTTCTTCACAAGCTCTATCTGAGGAAACACAAAAAGCAGAGAACGAGCGAGTAGAAGCATTGGCGAGGAGAGAGCAAAGGCGCTCCGGCGGTGGGGGCTCGCCGACCAAGCGGCAATGCGGCGTGGCGGTGGCGGCGACCTGCCAACTGGCGACCTTGTGGTGCCGCAAGCGGCAGCCTTGATGGCGTGATGGCGGCAGCGCCGGCGAAAGCGGCCGGCGAAGTCGGCCTGTGGTCTGGCTGTGAGGTGATGGGCACGATGGCCGTGTGCGGAGGCGGGGCGACAACGGCGCGAGTTCGACGAAGCCAAAAGCGAGCAGCACGACGATCAAAAACACCGAAATCGCAATATTTCTCGAAATTAAGGGAGCATGGTATAGCTAGCATCAATGGGAGTCTATGGGTGCAAGGAATTGAATTGGTTCATACCCAAATGGAAGAAATCGACTGACGAGCGGAGGCGGCGACGAAGCGATGAACAAACTCGAAATCCGGGGTCAAAGCGCAGCGAAAATCAAATCCGATTGAATGGTTGTGATCACGGAAGCAAAAGGCACAAAGTGACACTGTTGGTTTACCCGGAAACTCACCGGAGCAAAAGATGGCTCACCGGTGTCTTTGGAGAACGCCGGGCGTCGGTTTTCGTGAGTTTTGGAGAAGGGGACGGCACAGGAGCAATGGGGCAAGGTGAGCACGGGATAAAGGACGCCGGAACGAAGATCTGAGACGTGGAAGCTCGTCGTTTCGTTGGGAAACAGCTGAGTTATGGAGGTTTGAATGCGTTTCGGTTTCTACCCATTTAATCCAATTCCGGCGAGTTAAAGGATGAATGATCATGGGAAATGGGTTCTCTTCGTCTCCCTCTTCGCAATGGATCCAGCCACGCATGATTTGGTGGAGAAAATGAGAAGTTATGAGTGATTAAAGAGGAGGCATTCATGGATGGCTTGAAACTGTGCGCTCTGGAATTTCAACGATCAGAGGAGGAAGATAAACGGTACCTACCACATGTCGCTTTCTCATTGGTTGGAAGAAATAGAGGGACAAAAGCGCGAGGAATAAAATAGCAAAAATGATCTAAAAATCCTAGAAAATTTTCTAAGAATACTAGAGATTATTTTGAACCCAATAAAATTAGTTTCACTGAATTTGGATGAGTTTTCGAATTTAGACAATTCCGGGACGAATATACTGGATTTAACGAAAGACCGCGAGAGATAAAATAGCAACGGGATTCCAAAAATTTTGAGAAAATTCCCAAAAATGTTTTGGAATATTTGGAACCTAATGCAATAGATTTCGAAATTTTTGGATCATTTTGGAACGAAGGTGAAATTTTAAGTAAGGAGCGGAATTCCAAATTTCAACTTTTGCGAACGGTGGCGGAATGAATTCCGAATTTGAAGGGATATGGATGCCAGGTTAAATATAACACCAAGAAAGATCCAAATTTTAAATTAATTATCTTAAATTTACTTTTAGCAGAAATCCGAAATTGGGGATATTACAATTTTGAACAAAAAGGAAGATAAGATAAGCCAGGAAAAATTATTCAGAATAGTGGAAAAAGGAATGCAAAAAAAAAACTTCTGTAGGGAAAGAGAAAATTGGTTATTTAACACCAACAAATCCCGGTTTTGATACATACCACCGAAAAATTCTGATTCACTTTAATTTTTTCGATAAAAGAAGCTTTTATTAATCTTAGTAAATTACATTAAGGTGATACAATTATACTAAGAAGACTTCCGGCCTCTACACAGCTAGGGTGTACACAGGAACACACACACACACAAAAAAAGACAAAGGAACCGTCGTGGCAAACTACATCACGTAATATTGTCTTCAAGACTATTCACCATCATAGCAACACTTGAACCACGATAAAAACTCTCCAATGACAACGCTTCCAAGAAAGACTCGATACGCACACGCACTGCCATTGCCATGATCCAACCAGTGAAGGCCAGACCAAAGGTTTTCACCTCGAAAAGTAAATCCTCAGACTACAAAACAATACCTTCAACAAGACCATTGTCAGGCACAACCAACTAAGGTCAGACCTAGGGATTTCTCCCTGAAGTCAATACCGGAGATCGATGTTGCAACCACCCGCATTCCGAGCTAGTGCCGCCATACCACTTAATCTTAGCCAATAGCAACGGCTATCTTCTCAAGGCCAGACAAATAATTTTTAGATGTTCGACTCTACGATGACAGATTCGCTTTAATACCATCGAAAAATTCCAATCTTCTTAGAAATACCACTGCGTCACCCCAACGCTCGTTTCGGCACTCAAATTACTAATCTGCTAAGTCCCTTGTTAATTTCTCGTACTCCTTGATTCAATTGAGCTATACCATCAGCAAGCAGAGACATACCTCTGAACCGAATGAAACCACAATAATATGCCAAAAACGAATAGAACTGCAGATCAGGAAGAGCTATACCGAATCAAAAAAACCAAATCACTTGCAACTCATGTTGTTCGGGCATTTGTAGATGCAGGGGATGGGATGGAATTAATCAGGGGAGCTGTAGCGTGAGTAAGATGAGAAGATGCAGGGGACGGGATTGGGCAGGGGAGCGGAAGCATGAACGTTTAGGAATGAGGCAGGGGAGCGAGATCTTCTAGTGTTTGCAGAGAAAGAAGCAGAAACAGGGGAAGAAGAGGGGCTCAGGCGGCTCAGCCTCGGGGCGGGGGCGCGGGGGGGGGCAGGCGAAGATCATGGAGCCATTGGCGATATGAACAGAGTGGTATTTGGAACAAGATTGAGATATTTTGGTGGCAATACACAGGACTAGGATTTTGGATGGCATTACACAGCACTAGGATTGAGATATTAGGTCGATCTATATTTATACTAATTGAAGACTCTCCTATAAATCCCTACATTAATCTTAGATGGGTTACAAAGCTAGAAATTACCACGTTAATTATAAAAAGGAAAAAGTTAGAAATTACCAAATTAATTATAGAAAAGGAAATGGCTAGAATTTTCCACGTTAATCGAAAAAATAAAACATCTTAACCATGTAACCTACAGCATGCATGATCTGTCATTTTCTCGGTTTGTACTGGGCACGGCTCATTCGAAACCCAGAGATTTCCCAGGAATTTTGCACAAATATCATATGAATCAATTTAATTTCTGCTGGAATAAAAAAATTCCCACTTCACCGGCGGATCAAGAGGGTGGGCCGGGGTCCGGCCCACCCAAAAATTCCAAATCGGCTCCTGAGTCCTGGTCTGCCAACCATGCGACCGTGAAACTGAAAGGCGTGAATTGCATTTTCTAATCCTAGATCCGTCGGTTCGGCTGCCGTCTCCGCGTCTCTCGTCTCATCGGTTCCGTTTGGCAGTGCGTCTTGCCGTCGCCGTCTCCCGTCTTGCGTCTCGCCGTCTCATAGGTAAGTCATTTCTCTCTTACTAGTATATATACTCCCTCTACGCTTGAATACTACGCTAGTAGTACTAGTACAAATTAACCGCATGCATGCATGTGAGTCAGGCGGTTGCGCTTGGATTGATCGCAAATTTAGGCGATGAACTTCTGTTCGGACGCATCATCTGAAAAGGAGGTTGATTTTCAGTCGAGTCCGGCCGGCGCTGAACACGGGGGTCGTAAATTACGCATTTCTTGCCGCGATATAGTACTAGAATTAACTAACTTACCTATGTTATTTGTCTCTCTCCCATGAGGAACCATTCGCCGTCGGCCAGCTTGCACCAGTGCACATGCTGGTGATCAAGTAGGACGGGCCAAGCAAGTAGGTAATTCCGTAATTCAATAATTGATACATTGATTGTTTGTACATTGTACTATTGTATTGCAGAATTATTGAAACATGAAGAGGGATGGAGATATTGCATCTCTTTTTCGAAAACATGCAGCAAAGAAGATTGCTTCTCCATCGTCTTCTTCCCCAATTGTGGCAGGAGAGCACACTCAAGAACAAGATCCAGGGGAAGATGTCTCGCCACCGCCACCACCACTGCCACCGCCACCGCCACAACCACAGCCACCGGTTTATGATATTGATCATCTTCCACATGATCCAAGGGAAAGACTACCTATTGTAAGTTATCCTGTCAATGATCAAGATGCAGTTCGGAGAGCATATATTCTTAAAGGTCCATTCCAACCTTATGCACATGATTTTAAGAAAAGAAAAATTGGAACTAGAGATCGGCAATTCAATGTTTTGTGGTTTCATAGATATTATTGGCTTGAATATAGTATCAAGAATGAATCGCATTTTGCTTTGTATGCTACTTGTTTAAAAAGGGAAAAGGCAAGGGCAGTAGGGTTGATACATTTACTAAAGGTGGTTGGAGAAACTGGAATAGAGATGATGCACTTGATAAACATGTGGGTGGTGTAGGAAGTGTGCACAATGCAGCTCAAGATAGATACAATTTATATTTGAATCCTACTGTAGCAATTGATGTTCAAATCGTGAAGGTCAATAGTGAGGAATTACGTCTTTATAAGATCAGGTTGATTTATTCACTTAGATGTTTGAAGTTTCTTTTGCATCAAGGATTGGCATTTCGTGGACATGATGAAAGTGAAGAGTCTAGCAATAGAGGGAACTTCATTGAACTTTTGAAATGGCTTGCATCAAATAGTGAAGAGGTGGATAAGTTTGTTTTGAAGAATGCTCCAGGTAATTGCACCTTGACTTGCCCAAAGATACAAAAGCAAATTATTCAATGTTGTGCCATAGAAACCAGAAATCAAATTATTGGAGAACTTGGTGATGAGCACTACGCAATTCTAGCTGATGAGTCTAGTGATGTATCACATAAAGAACAACTAGCTCTTTGCTTGCGTTATATTGATAAATTGGGAAGGCCATACGAGCACTTTCTTGGAGTTGTGCATGTAGATAATACCACTTCTTTGTCACTTAAGGAAGCAATTCAAGCTTTACTTGTTAGTCACCATTTGACTATAAGTCAAATTCGTGGTCAAGGTTATGATGGGGCTAGCAACATGAAAGGAGAGATTAAAGGGCTGAAAACATTGATAATAAAAGAGTCTCCTTCTGCTTATTATGTCCACTGTTTTGCACATCAACTCCAGCTAGTTCTTGTTGCTGTTGCCAAGGAAAATGATGATTGTGTGTGGTTTTTTGATCAAGTATCTCTCTTGTTGAATATTGTTGGGGTTTCTTGTAAGCGACATGAAATGCTTCGAAATGCTAGACTTCATAATGTCGTGAAAGCAATTGAAAGTGGTGTACTAGAAACTGGGAGTGGACTAAATCAAGAGATGGGGTTACCTAGGCCCGGTGAGACTCGATGGAGTTCTCATTATAAAACTATTGTCAACATTATTGCTATGTATCCAACAATCGTGATGTACTCATAAGTCTTGGACAAGATACTTCACAAAGGGCTGATTGGCCAAAAATACATACTATGGTTGGAGTGTTTGAGTCATTTGATTTTATTTTCAGTGCACACTTGATGTTTGTCATTCTTGGATACACAAATGATTTGTCCGAGTGTTTGCAAAGAAGAGACCAAGATATTCTCAATGCAATGTCACTTGTTAGTTTGGCAAAGAGTAGAATGCAACAATTGAGGTCTGATGGGTGGGTTGCATTCCTTCAAAAGGTCACTTTGTTTTGCAATAAACATGGTGTTGAAGTTCCTACAATGGAAGATAATTATGTACCTTATAGAAGATCAGTACGGTTTGCTCGAAACCAAACAAATGATGACCACTTTAGAAGAGAAGTATATATTGGGATCATTGATCAAATTAGTCAAGATCTTGACAATCGCTTTGATGATGTTAATATGGAGTTGCTTTCTTGTATGGCAGCCTTGAATCCCGCTGACTCATTTGCTTCTTTTGATGCACACAAGGTACGTAGACTTGTTGATTTCTACTCTAATGATATTTCTTGTATGGTAGTCTTGAATCATGTTGGCTTATTTATTTCTTTTCATGCACACAAGGTACGTCGACTTGCCAATTTCTACCCTGATGATATTTCAGGTTCTGAATTATTAAGACTTGAAATGCAACTTGAGAACTATATTGATGACATGAGAAAAGAAGATAGCTTCAAAGGCCTAAACAATCTTGTTGAGCTCTCAGTAAAGCTTGTTCAAACAAATAGGCATAAAGTTCATGATTTGGTGTACTTGCTTCTCAAATTAGTATTGATTCTACCGGTGGCGACGGCAAGTGTTGAAAGAGCATTTTCTGCTATGAATTTCATCAAGAATAAGTTGAGAAATAGGATGGGTGATAGTCTTTTGGACGATTGTCTAGTCACATTCATTGAGCGAGATATTTTCTTTAAAGTGAATGAAGAAGATATAATGAACACTTTTATAGCCATTAGAAAGCATAGACCCAACAAGAAGTAGTACTATAATCTTCTTCAAATTATTATAGTCGTGTAAGTTTCTTTAAGTCAAATTTCATACTTAGTTGTTGATTTTAAGATGTTCGTAAGACACCTTATTAATATATCATGATGCACTTTTGGTAAATTCTATACTTGTATTGTATATTGGCATATTAGATTTACGGTATTTAAAAAATTTATGCCAAGTTGAACCATCCATACCTAAAATCATGGATACGCCACTGTCCCACTTTCCAATGAGGCCTTATACAGTTTTCAGTTGAGTCATATCCAAAGGAAAGGATAGGGCCATCTTTTGTTAGGACAAAATGGTAGGGTGGAATAGATGCATAATCTCTTGTTTTTAAGTGGCATTTTTGTAGTGTTTTGCATTTTAGTAGCATTTATTTTTGTTATAGGTGTGATTTAGATTGACATACGCATACAATTTTCAGGAGTGCGTCAAATTCCTTCTTGGCGTTCCACCAAATGAAATGAATAACTCGTCAGTGTAGGATGTGGTGCTACAAGATCTTATCAGGAAAAATATTTGCCTTTGGCCCTGAGAAGCATTGCGCGCACTCTTGTTATTGCCATGGTTTCTGTCCTAAACAATCGCAAAGAAGTTGCCGCGCACGTTGTGCTGCCTTCGGAGAAATTCCGTTGTCAATCGTAAAGCAGTTGCCGCGCACTTTACCCGGCCTGCATCTTTCAAGCCACTCGCTTCTTTCGGTGTAGTTTAATTAGGAGTAGTTTATAGGAAGTCTCTCCCGGTGTGTCTACACGCACAGTTTCTAGGAAGTCTCTCCCGGTGTGTCTACATGCATGTGTGCGTGTGTGTGGTAAGGTTAGTTTCACATGCAATCACGCGTGTTCCGAATCAACTGATCTGCACTACAAATGCATTCATGCATGCACCACTCCAGTCCGGAGTCGTCCGTCAGAGGAGTCCTGAGCGCAGGTTTGCTAGAAACACAAACAAGTTGCTTAGCTAGCGAGGGTACGGCAATGTCGTCCGTGGTGGCTCCTCCAACCGCCGCTGGCGGATCCTCGTCCGCTGATCCACCAGCTCAGCAGCCTCAGGAAGAGATCGCCATCAGCATGGTGTCGCCAGCCGGCCCAACGGCCAGTGGACTGCGGCCAGAACCACCTTTGGAAGAGGTCGGCGTCGCCGCCGTGCCCGTGCCGATAACCAGCAGCAGCTCGTTCCCGGTGTCGTTGATCGTGCCGGAAGGAAGCAGCACGGCATCCTTGGCAAAAGGCATGCACTTCGTGATCGCCGTCTCCTCGACGGACTCGCCGGGGACGGCGGCCGCTGGCGCCCAGCTCCAGGCTTTTCTGGTCCCGGCCGCTTTTTGCAGCTGCAGGGACGGCGTTGACGACGTACCGAGTGACCCGAGGAAGCGGAACAAGTGCATCCGGGAGCTCCGCGGCTGGCTGATGGTGCTCGCGACCGTGATTGCCTCCATCACGTATTCCTCGGGTCTCAGCCCGCCCGGTGGTTTTCAGTCAGAAGACGACGGCGCCATGCTGAGACTGCCCGGCATACCCTTGCTGAGACAGCGTGATCCTCCTGGTGCAGCGGTTCTCCATGTTATATCACCCGCGAGGTACGACGCCTTCTACTACTGCAACACCGCCGCCTTCGCGCTGTCCCTGTCGATCATCCTGCTGCTGGCCAGCCACGACTTGCGGAAGCTCGCCAAGATGAAGGTGCTTGAGATCATTGTAGCACTGGATGTGTCGGCGTTATTGGCAGCCTACATCGCCGGCTCGACGTTCGGCTTGCGGCAGCTGTCCACGTGCACGGTGCTGGTCCTCATCGTTCCGGTGGCCCTCATCGTCATGTCGTCGCGCATTTGCGGCAAATACTTTTGGGATGAACTATAGTCAGCTCCGTTAGATATGTAATTACTAGCTGGGTTAATTTTGAAGCTACATGGTTTTGTGTGACTTCATTTCTGGAGAAGACAGACTTACTACTCTCTAGGTCAAATGCTCTGTTTTCTCCCGTCTCCCTGTGTGCACGGCTTTGCTAGTGTCCTCTCTACCTTTTTCGATCCCATGGTTTGCTGATGTATGATTGCATGTCGAAGACCAAAATGCCCAAGACTTTGAACAAAAAGGAAGATAAGATAAGAAGGGGAAAATTATTCAGAATAGTGGAATAAGGAATGCAAAAAAAAAAAAAAAACCTTCTGTAGGGAAAGAGAAAGCTGGTTGTTTAACACCAACAAATCCTGGTTTTGATACATACCACCGAAAAATTCTGATTCACTTTAATACCATCGAAAAATTCCAATCTTCTTAGAAATACCACTGCGTCACCCCAACGCTTGTTTTGGCACTCAAATTACTAATCTGCTAACTCCCTTGTTAATTTCTCGAAGAGGCGAAGATCATGACACTACCTTGAAAAAGGTAATCGATTCTTGATTCGAAACTTCCATCGATGCTTGTTTTCGAACCGCCACAGATTTAGTGCCACTGATAATCCAGGATTATCTGTGACGGTTGTAGAACCGCCACAGATAACATTATTTGTGACGGTTTTTGGATAGAACCGTCACGATACTATATCGTGGCGGTTCTGGCCAAAACCGCCATCACTGATATCATGGTATCAGTGGCGGTTTTTGGCTAGAACCGTCACTGATAGTCCGACACAGGAAAATAAAAAACTGGCATTTGTGGCTAGCCTCAGGCAGTGCTAGCCATGCCCTCTGTACAGAATATATATAAGAGAATTGATAGAAGTGTCATACAGTAATACCAACATACTAATATGCAACTCGAGATATACAAAAGCATGGCACAGAACATCAAATGTCGCTGGAAAGATTAATTTGTATAATAAAGCCTTCTCAAAGGTGGTCAAGTATTGATATGCTAGTGTGTGTGTACATACCCATTCCAGCAGCATCATAGCCTCTCATGATCCTCAGTTTCCGACAAATAGAGGTAAAGAAGCTGCAAATGGTGTATAGATAGTAACCTCTGTCAAGTTTGATGCCCTCCACAACTTCAAGCTCATTATAAAGGGTGTTACCATCCCAAATGTTTAAGCAAACTAGTTAAACCAAATGTTACAGGCATATGCAAATCGAGCATTTTGATAAAGGTACTAAAGACAGAGAGAACTAGATGAAGTATACACCACCATAATAATTAATTGCCCTTTCTAATAATCTGGAGCTACCATGTGGCTTTACCTTTCCATATAAGTTTTTCCTAGAGCGTTATAGTATCATGAGGATCGGTGACATGTGAAATGAGTTTTATGAATTGTCAGGCACAACTGATACAAATTGTGTTAAATTAATCATTGCACAAAAAAGACTACCTGAGATCCTTAGAGTCTGTATAGTCAAATGCTATGGACCAAAAACTATTGACAAGTATATCTTCAAATAAGTGAATGTAAAAGAAAGTTGCGAATGAAAGAGTTAAAGTGGCCAAGAAGTTACATTCACAGGGAAAATGACTAACTTTGAGAAATATAGGATCGACGAACTTAGATGAACTTACATAATGGTGATAACACCCTCTTTGCCAACCTTTTCCATAGCCTTAGAAATGAGCTCACCAATTTCCCTTTCCCCATTTGCTGATATTGTACCCACCTTTATAAATAATGAAACATAGAAATCAGTAAAAATAGATAGGGCAGGACGAACAAAGGGAACAGTAAATAGATCTTTGCAATTAATTATTTCAAGTATCACCTGAGCTATTTTCTCTGATGTGTTGATCATTCTAGCCATGCTCTTTAGGTTAGTCACAACACCATGATCAACAACCATTGAGATTCCACGCCTTAGATCCATTGCATTCATTCCAGCTGCTACAGACTTGCACCTTAGAACATATGAATGTATCATATTAAACAAAAAGCCTGAAAAGCGAACTAAAACAAAATATTAGATTAGATAAATAACCTTATAACAATTTCAGCGACCGGATGCCAAGCAGGGTCTGTAGCACCAAAATAGGAAGATGCTAGATACTTACTTTCCTCCGTAGTGTCATACTTTCGAATTTTACCATCTGAGTCAAACAAGTGCATGTTTGTCGTTCCAATTGTAGTTGTCAACTTGAATTTGTTCTCCAAGCCTTCTTCCTTAGCTATGTTCATATTTTCCTCATGCCACAAAATTCCACAATGTCTCTTGGATTATTAACCAAAATACAAGACATGCCACATGACACATAGCAGAAATCAAAATAATTAAACCATACTCATACTACAAGTAGGGGTGCAATCGGATCGGATTCGGTCGGATATTGCCTTTTCCATATCCTAAACCATATTTTTTGTCGGATTCGGAATCGGATTTGGATAGTACCGGATACGAATACGGCGCGGATAATATCGGTCGCGGATTCGAAACGAATACGGAGCGGAATCGATCTGATATCGAATAATTTTGGTCGATAACGCTACAGCAACAGGCACCATATAAAAGCAAATATATAGTACTGCTTAACCAATCGTATGAGTTCAACATGCAACAAAATTATCGCAGTCTAACAAGTCATTTTATTAGGTAGTTCAACAAAGTTACAAAAGTATACTAAATTTGAAAGTTACACATATGAAAAGTTTAGAAACATAGAATGATACGTAAATAATATCACGATAAACCAATAACATGACTATGAGCCATGAGATCCATAACTCCATATTTTTATGAAAGAGACAATATGATAAGTTGATATCTCGATAATATTTGGATTACATCATAAAGATATACAGATAGAAGACTCAATAATGACACAATCTTATATAAGACACAATCAGATACAAATAAAATATGAAAGTTTGCTCACAAGTATTATACAATGAAAATTGTAAAAAAGGCTCACAATGTAAAGTTCCCGATGTGATCCTCGATTTCTTATAGACATAGGAGACTATAAAATACAAGAGGTATGAAAGCATTATCGAGCTGTGCCATATATGCCTCCAATAATCCGCTCAATGTCACAGCTACCAAAAGTGATAGCCAAGTGCTGTGCCAACATGAGAAAAAATGGTTTAGCACCAATTTATGCTTACTATTTGTATGTTCAAGCATAAAGTTCTAGTTGGTTCAATGCAAGAAAGGGATCGAACCTGTGAAAGAATGTATCCACTTGATACTAAGAGTGACACCAGGATTGAGCAGGCTGCCAGCAAAGAAGTTATGCCTGCAGCTGTGCCTTCAATTGTTTTCTCTAACATTTCAGAAAGACAAGCATGAGTTCAGAGAACAAGTATGGAAGGACCAATGAAAGTTTAACTCACTTCCTGTCTAGCTCCATCTTAGGACACATTCACTAGGATTTACTGAGCACATTAAGGGGAAAAAAGTCAATAATACTAGTAGGATTTTTCCATTTATTTGGCCTGAAGGGCGTAGAATAGCACTTGAGACAGTACAAATATGTGATATATTCAAATTAAAATGCAAAGGAAAATAGGCAATATCTCAACCTCAATACTTCATACTTCATCAGAAACCTCTGATACTGAAGACTGAGAGGGATGGCAACCGAGAACCTGCAAAATGGGAACTCTATTACCACTTCAATACATCAGTAATACAAGACGTCCCAATTTAAGAGCTCAGATTCTTCAATTAAGCTAGCCTACTTTACCAAATGGCATGTTCAGATAGTGCAACGATTGATGATCTGGAGCCATGTCCATTATGTAGGGTTTCAACTTCCAAGTGTAGTTTACCTTTATGAATGCTGAATATTTTTGCAGACATAACAATTGTGTAAGGCGGTTCAATCAATCTAAATTGAAGCCACACTTCATACATTTCTTTGTTAAAATGCATAAAATTGTCACACTAAAATGGCCAAATAAGCGTGAAGTTAGAATTGCTTGGAAACTATGATTGCTTGGCATTTGAGTTGCAGTTACCGTAAATCATTCAAAGTTTCAATGCATCCAAACACAAGACACAACACAAGGAGTGATCAGTCCTATGTAACTCAACAAGCCGGCGACCCTGCAAGTATCAAGATCAATAATTCAGGCTCAAATCTTTCTGAATATTCCAAAGAAGCTAAAATCTAAAAAAAAACAAGAAAAGCGACTAGATTCACATGTCACAGCTCACAACTCACCCAATACTCGTTAGCCTCCGTCCTATGCGCACAGGATGAGCTTGCTGCAGGGCAAGGCGGCGGCGGCAACAGCGACGGCGAGCAGGCAGGCTGTGACGACGTTCTGGTTGTGGCGACGGCGAGCAGGCAAGCGGCGACGGGAAGCCCGGTTGGCGGGAGGAGGGCGGCGGCGGGAGGGCCGGGAGTGAGTGTGACTGCATCTGCGTGAGAGGAGTCTAGGATTAGAACTAGAAGTCTAGAACTGAAGAAGTATTAGTCTCCGACTCAGCGACTCTTCGGATGCTGCGCAGGGTTAGCCGGATATCCGAACAAATAATATCGGATATATCCGAAAAAATATTCGAAATATACCGATCCGACGGATAGTTATCTACCGAATCCGAAACCGAATCCGAAATAAAGTATCCGAAACCGAATCCGAATCCGAAAAATATCCGAAAAAAATATCCGAATCCGATCCGAACACATCCGGTCGGTCAGTCGGTCGAAAAATATCGATCCGATTGCAACCCTAACTACAAGTTTGCATCATTTTTCATACATCCAAATCAGTAAACCATGACACGTACCACAAAGTCCAGATAGATAGTATAAAGAACCATGACAACAGGCTGACAAATATGAGGAAAAGGAGGTAATCCGATGTAAATTCACAAAGAAGAAAGAAGAAAAGTAAGGATCATTGCCTCAAGTAAGTCATTTCAAGAATTAAAGAAAAGGAACAAAGAGTTATTTACACTTTGTAATGAAAAAAATTGAAGTAACAAAAGCCGCTTCTAGTTTCCTAAACTAGAAGCCTCACAATCTTCGGAGGTTGGAGACACGTGATGTGAAAATGAGTATGGAGGAGTGGATCGTTGTTGTCTTCGTCATAAAACTCGCCGTTTTTGTTGAGTATTTCCTTCATGATGAAGTAGGCGAGCTGTACTGAATGGCTTGGATTTGAAGCAAGCGATCCTACCATAGATAGCTTGAGGCGCTATAAGTATGAAAAACAGAATTAAGAGAGTATATAGAAATTGAGTGGCGCGAATCGATGTGTCATGTCTGCATGAGTGACCTCCACGTCATTGTCTTTTATTGCGCAACCTAAGATTTCGCGCATGTACTGGCACACGAAGTACCCACATATATTTGTTCCTTGCATCTGCTTGTGACACTGCGAAAATCGAATGAGCTAAGATGTCGTCGAAGGAGCTATTTACTATGAAATCGATAGAAGAATATTCCTTGCGTGCGTCTTAGGAAAGTTAGTACGGATTGTAAGGGATTTTTGTATGGGCGGTGTCTCGTGCTCTTGACAATATCTTTTGAGCGCCTCATTTATTAAGCGTGTCATCACTTCATAATGCCTTTAGGTTTATCCGGTGGATCCATGATCGACATCTTGCTCTTATGCGGATGAATTACTACGAGAATCCAGTGGAATCTGGATGCCATAACCATTAGTCCTTACGTTAGAGTAAATAACGAAATCAACGAGTAATTTAACTAGCTAGTGAGGAACTTACCGAAAATTGTATGGTACAAGTATAAACTCCTTGTCTTGTAGTTTAAGCAAAGCTTGATAGACGTACTCCTCGACCTCCTTTGGTACTCTCTCGATTTCTTCTTGGCAAACCGTTCCCGGGTCGAGGAATCCCACTGGCCCCTTGGTTCTTCGTAGTTCCTTCATCTCGTATCTATATAACGAAATAGTTAGACATGAAATTTATCGGTATTACGTGAATGTAGACCAAGATTGATATATTAGACACTTACAGTGTCCAGCATCTCAAAAAACATATGTCGAGGGCATCGTGATAGAACATGTTGTGCAAGTTATCGAATTCTATTAAGAAGTAGCCAAAGCCCTCGTGGTGAAAATGTTCCTCACGGAAAAGCTGCGGTGATCACCTTCGGAGTATGTCTTGGTTGGATCGCTCCATGTACCATGCATGTAATCGCTGCATCATGGGTGTTAGATGTTTAACTTGAATCGGTGACTAAGGGCTTCCCTACCTCGAATTTCAATCTTGGTTGATTATCTTGTTCATCGACTTCCCTTGCCCTTACTTTTTTCACGCATACGACATCATACTCGGTCTGGCTTCCCGATCTAGCCGATCGGCTTTGTCTAATGTGCCATTTTTGGGATCGGGGGTTGTAGGTTTGTCCTTTGAAGTACCGAGTGTTCTGAGTTTACTGCGTTGGAGTACTAACGGTGGCCATCTTTATGGGGTCCTCAATGGATTTCTTTGGTACCTCATCTTGCTTCTTCACCGTTTCACTCTCGAGTCTTTGGTGGCGGATCGCGGATTACCTTTGCAGAGAGGAAATTTTGCATGGTCCAAGACGATGTCAGGAGAGGCTGCCATTGGATGGTCCAAGACGATGTCACGCTTGCGCCACTGGATGAATGAGTGGACGGCACTTCCTAGAGTTGTTATCTCGTCATTGGCGGGTTTTCTAGCTGATATCGACAAAGCTGTGCAAATCTTGTGTCCACTGAAGCTTTGCATAACCTGGCGCTATCGGGGCATTGTGCAGGACACCCCCTTGTTGGCACGGATAAGCTACCCCTGTAGCAGCATGTAGAAAGATGTTCATCACAGACGCGTTGGTGACGGTGTGGGGTCTGTATGTCGTCCACGGGATAATGGTTTAGGTCGCTTGTACTAATGGCGTGGACGCAGCAAGCTAACTGCGACGACACAGTAGAAATTTGGAGAGAGCGTTTTCGGCCTGCGTCTGGCTCAAGGCTGCTTGTACTTGTCGTTGAACTTGTTCTTGAATGGTGGGTTGTAATTCTCGCAGAACCCTTTCCTTCATACTTTCCATTTCCTGCTCAGCCCGCTCTTCTTTAGCTCTCTTCCGACTCCTATAAGAGTCTTCGTGCTGAGGGAATCCCATCTTCCATGGAACCTTGATCCCGACGCCTCGTGTTCGATTGGGGTGCTCTTTGTTTCCTAGGGCCGCTGTTAGCTCGTCTTTCTCTGTAGGATCGGATGGCGTCAATCAGAGGGGGGGGTGAATGATTGCGTGGAAGCTAAAATCAAAATTTTCTTGATTCACAAAAACCCCCTAAATTAATTATGAAATATTCCTCTCGGATTCGACAAAAACAGATCAACAGATGTTCAATAAAACCGTAATTCCCGAAGATCCAACCGATGGATTGACATGCAATTTCAACTGTAGAAAATACATTCAAATACGCAACTAACGCAATAAGAAGCACCTCAATCGGATATACGGATCTAGAGTTATGACCTTTGCAATTTAACTGAATCAAATAAAGCGAGAATAAATCAAACCCTAATTATGAGATTAAACAAAATCTACAAGGAATTAACCAATCAAACTTAAGATCAATTACTAGATGCCCTAGCAATATTTTATATGGATCAAATCAAAATTATTACGATGAAACTATGAATCAATCTAAAAAGAAAATAAAAATAGCTTGCAATAGAAGACATTGAGTTCCATCATGGATATGTCACCTTGTATTAATAATGTCTGGATCAATAACAGAACCTGCATGTGCAAGGAACAATTCGGCAGCACCAAGACTCTGATCTTCTAGTCTTCAAAACAAGAATGGCCAGCCAACTTCTAGTCGCTGCCTTCAAGCGTACGCCAGCGATGCGTCACCAACGCAGAAAGCAAGCAACGGTTAGCCTCCGGGAGCTCCAATTTTCATGCGCGGGACTTCTTGCACTCGCGCAATCATGCGGCTCGAGGCACAAATCTTCACGTCGCCCGGACTCAGATCGCCAGGAGTCTTCAAAGCGCATGTTGCATGCAAGCACTATCGACCAAGCATAAGCAAGATGCCTGACCGCCGGACAAAAGCATGCGCATGAAAAACGCAATGGCAGCGGTACTGCGCTAGAAATCCAAAACAATAAATGCATAAAAGCAATTTGAGACAGCCGCCGCCAAAAAGCTTTTTATTTCTTTTGTCTAACAATACTTCAACATAAAAGAGTACAAACCCTAATTCCTTGCTCACATAAGCAGAGACACCTCCCCTATTTATCTTGAGCAGCGATAAAGAATTCATATACAACTCCACTTGGCCCCAACATGGCCCAATACATGGTTTGTATACAATTCCACTTATTAACATGGCCCAATCTGATTTTACGCAGCGTCCCACTGCCGCACACGTGACTAACCGACCTCCATGTGCATGTTCTCGCCCGAGCGTCCGCATGACATCCTCGACCACCAAGACCTCGATTCCTCCACGAACCTAGTCCCGAACCTCGGTTCCTCCATGAACCTAGTTCGGTCCGTCCTCGACCACGTTAGCCCTCGAGCAACACACGCACGAATAAACAAACAGCATCCGAGCACAAGTCCACGACTTGACTCAAAGTCAATCCATGCAACCACTCACATGAGTGCATTGCATCAAACAAAATCATTAATCAATCATAATTATGCTCAATGGTCGATTACTCGCCCTAGACCGGTAGCACTAGGAAAAGCAACCTACACTCAAATTGCTTCAATTTGAAGATCCAATTCAAATCAAACTCAATTTCAAATCACTCCAATCTCAAATCTTGTCAATTACTCATCACACACAAGGATAGACCTCCACATGGTCTTTCAATCTCCCCTTGATGAGTATATTGACAAACACATGAAAAGGCATAAGTATTGAGTTTGAATAAAGAGAAAGCAATTTGAATGCAAAGCCAAACTTGATCAAAGAAATAGAAATGAAGAACATGACCAAATTGGCAACTTATGATCTATGAGCGATAGCAAAGATTAACAAAGATCATAAGAAAGAAGAATCAAGTGCAAAATGATGCCTTTTCTCGATTTCTCCCCTTTTGGTAATATAGGCATCAAGGTGACATTTTCTTTTCTCCTTTTTTGTTGTTTTATGCAAGTAATGCAGCCTAAGGGAGTTTTGAAGATTATCCATGTGATCAACAAGACAAGTTATGACACCAAGCTAAGTTATGGCAAAAATAGACTAAGCTAAGGCATGTCCAAGTGCAAATAATCATTTTGCTAGCAAGATTTAATTAAAACCATGTCATTTTTAGCATGATTGAATATGAGCAACACTTGTCATTAGTTTCAAAACTAGAAGCAAAGCCATTCAAAGGATCAAATGGAAAAGCTAGAGTTCAACCTACTCAACACTTTGGGGAATCTAGAAGTGCACACAAGGTCCTTCGAGCCTTTTTTCATTGTATGCAAATTTTTCTTTGAATCTTTGAAAGACATAGCGGGGTGCAAATGTTTGACATTATTTGCATTCTTTACCCACATATGTTTTTTTTTGCATTTTTAAAGCAATTGACTCAAGCCATAATCGATCATCTCAAGAGGGACTCTTAAGAGAATGATCTTGGTCATACACAACACATTCCAAGTTCATCTCAAGTGCAATGAGAAGCCGTCTTGTGAATGTGAGGTGTTGAGTCTAATCTTGCATAAAAGAGTCAATTTTGCTTCACTTTCATTTTAGCATTTTCATGTTAAGCTAGTGAAGGACTCAAGTATGGATCAAACAAGATTCACCCAAGTTGCTATAGGGACTCTAAAGAATTCGAGAATTTTACAAATCATGGCAAATACACCTAGAGAAGAAACTTAGCAAGTAAGCATAACATGTTTTATCAAGTTTTTCTTTTAACGCTCATTTTTCAATTTTTGTAAGCTTAGCAAGATAAATGAACTTGGACATATCTAAGCAAGTAATTTTCTTCATAATATAGCATGGTGTATAAAATGAAACATGGATCATGTGCATAATAGACAAAGCTCATAAAATGAAAAATCAAGTCTATATGCAATGCATGAGACAGATTTTTAAACTCCCCCTCAACATGTGATTTCATTTTAAGCACAAATCTGGTTCAAATTGAGTTATTAGCAAGATTAAGCTCAAGAAAGATCGAAAAGAACTCAATTAAAGCTAGAAACACGAGAATGGAGGGAAGAAGTCAAGAAAGCTGAATTGGGTGGCTATAGAGTATAGAAAAGATGGTAGAGAACACTATGGCTCAGACTCGCTCTCATCTTCCCCAATGATTAACATAGGAAAGCTGCCTCTAGATCCCAAACTAAGGAGTGCACAGACCACCTGTCTACCGGGGGCCCAACACCGCTAGACTTATAAGGCGTGAGGGAACTCAACCTAGAGAGAAGAGAGCGACTAATTAAGCATGATAGCAACCTAAAGCACAAGATGAGAGGTCCATGCAAAGCATGCCGAAGTCTAAGTGATGTGAACTCATAACTCTAAGGAATAAAACCCATAAGCACCCAGAGCAATACAAAAGGAAAAACTGAAATAAAATATAATACATAATATCTGAGATCGGCTCCCTCTCACGAGAGGCCGTAAGGGCACACAACTCAAGCTCACTCCTCAAGGCAACAAACCTAGAGCTATCCAAAGGCTTGGTAAAGATATCGCCAGCCGGTGGTCACTCTCCTCCTGGCGAAGCACTATGTCTCCTTTCTCCACATGGTCTCTAAGGAAGTGATATCTAATATCAATGTGCTTGAATTAAAGTCTTTGCTTTGGTTTCTTGGCAATGCAAATAGCGAAGTGTTATCACGAAAAGTGGAACACTCTCTATCTTTAACCCAAAGTCCCGCAAGGTCGATCTCATCGAGCACAGCTCTGACAAGCTGGCGTCAGCAACATACTCGGCCTCGGAAAATGGGTGTGCGACTCGGATTGCTTCTTAGATGACCAAGAAACAAGAGAAGTGCCAATGAATTGGCAAGTGCGAAGTGCTCTTCCTATCTATCCTCTGACTAGCAAAGTCGACATCGAGAAAAAGGCTCTAAGGGATAGACAAGAGGAAGAAGAGTACCAAATACCATAATCAATGGTAGCTCGAAGGTACTGAAGATGCGCTTCACCGCTGGCGATGAGAGGCGAGGAGAAGCACAGCGAGCACACATACACACATCAAAGTGTATGTCGGTCATGAGCGATGAATACAAGAGAGAGCCAATCATACTCAAACTCCTTTTGATCGGCGAGGCTCACCATCCTCATCGGGCTCAAGGACGGCGGTGGTGGCCATAGGAGTCATCAAAGGCTTTCCATCAGACATATCAAACCGCCTCGGGAGGTCCAGTATACTTACCTTGGTGCGGGAAAGTACCTTCCAGAGTCTGCTTGATTTGGAAGCCGAGAAAGTAGCTCAACTCACCCATCATACTCATCTCAAATTCTGTGCTCATCACCTCAGAAAAATGAGACACAAGAGACTGAGATGAGCCACCAAAGATAATATCGTCCACATAAATCTGGACGAGAAGAAAATGAGAATCCTGGTGTCTGATGAATAGAGTTTTGTCTACTATACCCATTTTGAAACCATGTCTGAGAAGATAGGACTTAAGCCTCTCATACCAAGCTCTAGGGGCCTGCTTAAGTCCATACAAGGCTTTGGAAAGCTTGTAGACATGGTTCGGGTATTTGGGGTTCTCAAATCCTGGAGGTTGCTTGACATACACCTCTTCCTCAATGAAGCCATTGAGAAATGCACTCTTGACATCCATTTGATAGAGCTTGAAGCCCAGGATGCAGAGAATGCAAGCGGGATTCTAATCGCCTCTAGTCTAGCTAGAGGGCAAAGGTCTCCTCAAAGTCAAGACCCTCAACTTTGAGTGAAGCCCTGTGCAACTAGCCTAGCCTTGTTGCGACGACAACCCCATCCTCACTCTGCTTGTTTTTGAACACCCACTTGGTCCCAATGACATTATGACCAGATGGGGCTCTACAAGCCGCCAAACTTTGTTCGTCTCAAAGTTTTCCAATTCCTCATGCATAGCATTAATCCATGATTCATCGGATAATGCATGAGTAACATCTTTGGCTCAAAAGAGGCAACAAAGGCGAGTGAAGGCAGAAGAAGATAAGCCTAATTTTGAGCGTAACACGCTCAAATAGATCACCAATGATCTGCTTTCGGTGGATGAGAGCGCTGAATGTGTCGTGGAGGACCCGAAGCGAGTGGCCTCTACCTCTTGAGGAGAAGAGGTAGGAACAGAGCCACTCGCTAAAGAAGAGTCCGAAGGCAAGGGTTGGTCTCCGAGGTGCGAAATGGAAACAGGAGGCACCTCGGTGTAGAAGAACTGGATCGGGTGGAACACCATCATCTCCATCATCCTCATCCTCTACAAAGATGGTCTCGGAGGGATAAGTAGAGCCTGAAATATCAGGTCTAGCTCCTGGGCTAGTCTCATCAAAGGTCACATCACAGGTCTCTATGATCCTATTCGCATCACAACTCCAGACCCTAAAGCTACGAGAAGAAGTCGAGTAACCCGGAAAAATACCATCGGAAGAGCGAGACTCAAACTTATCTAGGTTACAGGACTTCAAGATGAAACACTTGCAACCAAAAACGCGAAAATGAGAAACACTGGGCTTTCGCCCATACCTCAACTCATAAGAAGTGCGATGCAAATGTGCTCTCAAGAAAACGCGATTGGAAACATGACAAGCAGTAGCTATAGCCTCAGCCCAAAACTTCCTAGGAGTACTGTACTCATCTAGCATCGTCCTGGCCATCTCAACCAGGGTCCTATTCTTCCTTTCCACTACGCCATTTTGTTGAGGGACGTATGGAGAGGAGAACTGATGCTCTAACCCAGACTCCACACAGAAACTCTCAAAGTAGGAATTCTTGAACTCGGTGCCATTATCACTGCGTATAGCTCGTAATGCACTTGGGAGCTCAACAGACAACCTACTAACCAATCCCCTAAAGTGAGAAAAAGTCTCATCCTTCAAGACCATGAAAAATACCCAAGAATACCTCGAAAAATCATCAACAATGACAAGGACATACCACTTCCCTCCTGCACGATCGCACTCTATTTGGACCAACGGTGTCCATGTGTAAAAGCTGTCTGGTGCATCGATCATCACTACGGTGGTTGGAGGATGAAAGCGATAACCATCTTGCCATGTTGGCGGGAGAGCAAACTAAGTCTTTGACCATCTTGAGTTTGGGCAAACCACGAATAAGATCGCGGTGCTAACTCGGTCAAATGATCAAAACTAATGTGACCAAGTCTCCTATGCCGAAGGAGAGATCACGGGACTCGAAGCAATCAAACAGGAGAGAGTCTCCGGAAAAAGCAGAAAAATCAGACGAAAGACCCTCTCAAATCTAGAAATCCATAAACTAACTCTCTCGATGAATCGAGGATTCTACAAGCATTGCTCTTAAAGCTTACCTCGAAAGAGTCATCGATAAGTGAGAAATGGAAAGCAAATTATATTGCAGCTTACTCACTAAGGCAAGCGTCCTTAAGAATAAAATTTTCATTAATGCAGGCGGTACCTTTAGCAATGACTCTACGAAGAAGCATCCCGAAAGTGATCAACTCATCACCGGGGCTCGGACTAGGAAGAGAACCAACGAGAGTCTCCGATCATATGGCGAGAACAACCGAGTCAACAATCCAAACATCTCCCATCCCCATCCGAGCGAACTGATCAAGTCAAAGAGAGAGAAGACTTAATCTTTGGGATAAAGTGAGGACCTGGGAACCCAATACTGAATCACATGACGTCTCAAAGTACCAGCCACAGAGGAAGAAGACTGGACTCTAGTGTCTCTCTAATGCTCGACTCTCACAAGATCAGAAGAAGCAACTCTAGTAGAAGATGTAGGAGCTATCCATTGGTTTGCCCGCCCGTGGTGCAAAGGCGGACCATCCCAACGAGGCTGCCCAAATCTCCTACCGAAAACACCTCACGCCGATATCTACCTCGATGGGAAAAATGAGGAATATCAAGAGGACGGTGAAAGATCGACCACGAAACTCCGGGACTAAAACTCGATTGAACATCATGAAAACCAAGTCTGGGCCTTTGCCCAAAAACAGGTGACTCTCGACTGTCTAGTAGCAGTGTCGCCTTAGGAGCACTTTCAGTCTGGGATGACCTGCATACCCCTAAGAGTAGCAACACGCTCACGCTGGTGATCTTGGCGCGTCTAAAGCGAAATCTACTAGGTGACCATCCTTCTTCAGAAGGTGCATGAATACTTCGCCTTGCTAGAGGCGTAGACAGGAGAAGCACCTTACGCTCGAAGTCCCATGGACAACCCAAAGAGACCTAAACACGGTGGTACTCACCACAGGAGCTACCACTATCTCTCCACTCTTGGAGGCACGCATTACAAGCCCGAAGGCGGATCGCGTGTCGTGCTCAAGTAATCAAATCCTAGACCTTGATTAAATATGCTAATTTTGGACTGGTCTAGAATGAGATTGAGTTTCTTCTTGCCTCCAACAAATTTCTCAAGAGTGCTCATAAGATCTTGACACTCTCGGAAAAGTGAGGCGCATGAAGAGCAAGGGAAAGAGTAGAAGAAGAGCAGGAAGAAGAGGATCGAGCAGCGTGTGCATATTTTTCCCTATACACGGTGCCTCAAATTTGAGAGACTCACAGGGAAGCACAAGAAGCATCTCTAATTCTACCAACTGGGCCTCTAACTTCTTTCTAAGCTCTGCGTGGACCTTATCCACGTCATTCTCAACTCCAATACACAACAAGCAACCATTATTTGACTTAACTAGTAAGTCCTTAGCAAGTTGATCACACTTGGCATTCAAAGCTTCATTATCAAGTTTTAGTTGCTTCTGACCCTCACATGAAATTTGTTGGGTCCTTAGAAGCATGCAATTCAAGTTCATCATTTCTAGCGAAAGCTTCCTAAGGTGACAACTCATGGCATCAATTTCACAAGTAGCTTAGGGCAATTTTCACAAGATGCGAGTTGTGTGAGTATGAAGAAAACTAGCATCAATAGGAATAGGATCAATAGAACATGTGCTAGCATCCTTGACCTAAGAGCCTCAAGATCGAAACCACACTATCGTGCAGGGGTTCTTAGGTTCTCCAACTCCACAAGCAAAGCATCACAGAGAGTACAACTATCAGAGTCTCGGGAGGAACATGATTTAAGTGAAGCTAACTCCCGAGACAAGGTATCTACTTCCTTCTCTAACTCTGTAACCCTAGCTCTAGCTCTAGCATGAAATTTTCCTAATTTGCAAAAAGCTTCATTGAGCTGGTCATAGGAAGGTACCTCGTCCAAGTCGCTGTAGAGCTCGGAGTAGCTGATGTCGTTGGTGTTTGCCATGAAGCACATGCCGAGAAGTCGTTGCCGCCTTTCTTCTCTTGCGGATCATCCTCGCCTTCGTCGCTCCATGTCTCCGTGTCGGAGAGGTGATGTCGTCGAGGCGGCGAGGAGCAGTGGAAGAGCTTCTTGTTCTTTGAGAAGTTGCGGTACTTCTTCTCGTCTGGCCGGCTCATGGCTCGGAGGCTTCTTGTTGCGGTTCTTGTCGGTGTAGTCGTTCTTCGGAACCGCCGGAGTCGTTCTTGCCCTTCTCGATTTAGGACAATTAAGCTCGAATGTGGTTGGGGCGCCACATTGAAGCGAGTGATCCCACCACCTCTCTTCCTCTCTCTCACCCTCTTGTAGGCGTGAGAAAACTTCTGACTAAAAGAGCAAGCTCGGTTTGAAACTTATCTAGTTGGTCATCGCTAGCTCGCAAAGTGCAGAGAGGAAAAACCAACGAGAAGAATCAAGAGAGGATCCAATGGGATCGGTGACCAAGGCCATCGACTGTGATTTCGTCTTGCGAGAGACGACGTCGATCTCATGAGTCTTGAGTCGGAAATAAAGCCCGTCAAGAGTCAAGATCGACAAGTCGGTAGTATCCTTGATGGTGGTCACTTTCATTTCCCAAACACGAAGATCGAGTCACGGTCAAGAAGTAGCGAGCATTATCGAGTCGGTATGTGCAACCAAGCTGCCGGAGATCGCTCAAAATTTTAGTAAATCGACCAAAACACTCGTCAAGACTCTCACCGGCGTGTTGTTCAAACTTGTTGTACTCACGCTTGTGTTGATCTGCCTCACGGTCTTGATTTGGGTAGTGCCCTCATGGTATGCATCGAGGGTCACCCAAATCTCGTGAGCGGATCGCAGTGAAGATCGATCATACTCACTTCTTGGTGAGTCCTGTGATGAGAATGTTCCTCGCCTTAGCATTAGCCTCAACGTCGGCTATATTCTTTGGCGTGGCGTTCTCATCGGCGAGGAACCTCATATGGGAGCTTCACCTTCGCCATATCGGGAAGCCTGGCGGTGATGTATGACTCCATCCGGATTTCCAAAAGGAAAATCAACACCACAAAAATTGGAGGCTTGGTGGAATACTTATGCATCACCATGGCTCTCGAGACCGACCAAGATCTATGGAAGAGCAAAACCGCTCTCGATGCCACTTGTAGGATCGGATGGCGTCAATCGGAGGGTGAATGATTGCTTGAAGCTAAAATCAAAATTTTCTTGATTCACAAAAACCCCTTAAATTAATTATGAAATATTCCTCTCGGATTCGACAAAAATAGATCAATAGATGTTTAATAAAACCGTAATTCCCGAAGATCCAACCGACGGATTGACATGAAATTTCAACTGTAGAAACTAGATTCAAGTACGCAACTAACACAATAAGAATCAATTCAATCGGATACACGGATCTAGAGTTATAACCTTTGCAAGTTAACTGAATCAAATAAAGCGAGAATAAATCAAACCCTAATTATGAGATTAAACAAAATCTACAAGGAATTAACCAATCAAACTTAAGATCAATTACTAGATGCCCTAGCAATATTTTATATGGATCAAATCAAAATTATTACGATGAAACTATGAATCAATCTAAAAAGAAAATAAAAATAGCTTGCAATAGAAGACATTGAGTTCCATCATGGATATGTCACCTTGTATTAATAATGTCTGGATCAATAACAGAACCTGCATGTGCAAGGAACAATTCGGCAGCACCAAGACTTTGATCTTCTAGTCTTCAAAACAAGAATGGCCAGCCAACTTCTAGTCGCTGCCTTCAAGCCGCTGCCGGAAACAGTCGGCCACCAACGCAGGAAAGCAAGCAACCAGTTAGCCTCCAGGAGCTCCAATTTTCATGCTCTAGGACTTCTTGCACTTGCGCAATCATGCGGCTCCAGGCACAAATCTTCACGTCGCCAGACTCAGATCGCCAGGGGAGTCTTCAAGCGCATGTTGCATGCAAGCACTATCAGCCAAGAAACGCAAGCAAGATGCATGACCATGCGGACAAAAGCATGTCATGAAAACGCAATGGCACGCATTGCTGCGCTAGAAATCTAAAACAATAAATGCATAAAAAGCGGTGAGGACAGCCGCCACCAAAAAAGCTTTTTATTTCTTTTGTCTAACAATACTCCAACATAAAAGAGTACAAACCCTAATTCCTTGCTCACATAAGCAGAGACACCTCCCCTATTTATCTTGAGCAACCATAAAGAATAAGTATACAACTCCACTTGGCTAACATGGCCCAATACGGTTTGTATACAATTCCATATTAACATGGCCCAATCTGACTTTTTGCAGCGTCACGCCCATCTGCCGCACACACGTGACTAACCGACCTCCATGTGCATGTTCTCTAGCCGAGCGTCCGCATGACATCCTCGACCACCAAGACCTCGATTCCTCCTGAACCTAGTCCGAACCTCGGTTCCTCCATGAACCTAGTTCGGTCCGTCATCGACCACGTTAAGCCCTCGAGCAACACACTGCGAATAAACAAACAACGCATCCGAGCACAAGTCCACGACTTGACTCAAAGTCAATCTATGCAACCACTCACATGAGTGCATTGCATCAAACAAAATCATTAATCAATCATAATTATGCTCAATGGTCCGATTACTCGCCCTAGGCGGTAGCACTAGGAAAAGCAACCTACACTCAAATTGCTTCAATTTGAAGATCCAATTCAAATCAAACTCAATTTCAAATCACTTCAATCTCAAATCTTGTCAATTACTCATCACACACAAGGATAGACCTCCACATGGTCTTTCATTCTCCCTGTTTGGGTGGAAGGATCCTTGGGTGGACTGGGTGTAAAACTGATGAACTCTTTGCATCATTGCTTCGTCTTATTTGCTCTTGAATGATAAACTCGATGAACAAGAGATGCGCCCTCGCTAGCACGTAGTGCTTCACTCGATCAGTAGTCCGACCAAGGGACTTACACCGGTCTGTTGGATCGCTTGTAATTCTGCCTCTCCTATTGAGCAATTTTACTCGTGTACCCACTTGTGCCAAGTGCGTGGGGTGAGTATTCCTTCTTCTTGATGCTAAGGTGGTCCTCCTTTGGACTTCCTTGCGCTACGATTGCTTCATCACCACGAACTCATCCTGTATGGTTTGTAATCTTGGGTAGTCTCCGAGCGGTGACGGTTTTGCTTCACGTAATTTACGTTCAGCCTCGCCTTGAAGTTTCTCCACGCCGCATCCATGGTCATCAATGCATCGCGGCGCACGAGTTCTTCAACTCCTTCGGGGAATTCGAAGGTTCCTTTGAGCTCTGTCCACAGATCCTCTTTGGTGGCTCGGGGCACTTTATGCCAATCCGAATAGGTGATTGGCACTTTCTCCCTTACGATGTACCCGCATGTTGACCTGTATTTTGCTATTGCCTTTTTGATTATGTGAGGGGCCCCAGTATCTGAGACCTCCGAGATGGTGTACCGGCCTTCAGGCTTCTTAGTTTTCCCTCGTCCTCGGCGTCTTGCAACAGGAGCAGCATCTGCAACAGCGGTGGAGGCCTCGGCACCTTCGGTGGTTGGGGGGAGGGTAAGGTACCTGCTCGGGCTCTCCTCCATTATAGGCTCAGTATCGGGCTCCATTAGAACTACTCAATAGAAAGGGAGATATTTCAGAGAGGGAAAGAAAATCAATCAATTTGACAATCTATAACTGTGCCAAAAGCATATATGAACTGGACAAAAGCCCTACTATTTTAGGATGAATATGGAAATATTGTTCTCAATCGAGATAATGAGCCTGTGATCCACACTGATGGGATGAATTCTAGGATGAATTCTATCAAGACATGTTCAAGAAGAAATTTATGATTTTTGCTTACCTTTCTTGGGAATTTTTTAAATAATATTATTTTATTTTAAATCTAGTGGTGTTATTAAGAGTGGATGTTCTTCCTCTCCAAGTTTTCCAATGAAAAATTTCATGTTCTATGAAGATGAGAACTACTTCAAGAATTTCAGGTTTCACGAGGATTGCAGGTAAGGAGTACTTTCAAGATTGCAGGTAAGGAGTACTTTCAAGGTTTCTTGCGTAAAATTATCTACAGATTTCTTTTCTTCACTACATGGGCTCTTTCACTTACTATCTCGGCACCCTAACATTTAATAACAAGTTATAAGGACATGCCTTTTACCTAAAAGAGAGAATTATTTATTGTGCTCTCAGACTTAGGGTATGGATGAAGATAAGAATCTTCACCTCAATCACAAATGGGCTAACAATTTATTCAATGGATTAGGCCTTGAACTCTTACCACCTTAAAATGCACAATAAAGAATTCTATTGTCAAGGAATATACATTCGATTTATAACAAGAGTTTAAAGCTTGCTAACCAAGCAGGCGATATTTTCAGATTAGCAAGTGAATGCATATTCTACTAGTCAACTCTCGCTATTAGCCTACAATTGGTGGCTGATTCAGCAAGCAAGAGCTAGCAAAATATCAATTCTTGACATAGAACGAAATAAGCAATAACGAGTTATCGGTCATGTATAATTTGGACGAGTTAAACAAGCAATTCTTTCTAGCATTGGGACTATAGTTCAAGGCCTAAACCATAGGAATAAATGTTCGATCATTCCTATACCCAAGTTCATCATAGAGCACACCAATCTCAGACCCAAAGGCAACAAGGCAGAAATCTGAAAGCTCAATGGAAGCATAATTGACTGAAGCAATAAGAATACCAGCAATTCAGAATACTAATATATAAATATGAGATAATCAAATCATGGAATTAATGGTCAAATCATTTTTATATGTCACTAACAAGACAATACTTATCCCTTTTAAGCATATATATGAGAGTACATAATCACAACCAACCAGAATGACTTATGGTTCATAATTCGGACAAAAGGCATGGATATTTCCTTTAGAATGACTTATGGTTCATAATTCGGACAAAAGGCATGGATATGTAAAGCCCAAATTGGAATTTTCACATTAATCAACCAAAGGTTCAACTCTAAGTAAAAAATGCATCTTAGTATTGGGTGCATCCAAATATTCATTACAGTCGTCTTGAAGGCACAATTGGGGTCCTTCCACACTTCAAATTTCTGAAGACAACTTAGCACTCACAAATTTACTAGGCATATTAGAAATCATACATTGGGAAACTGCATTAATGGTGCATCTTAGTATTCTTTGATGATTTACTCATTTACTGACAGAAATTTGGTGATCACCGAACATTGGGAAGCTGCATTGATGGTCTTTGAGAAATAACCAAATGGCCGCTAAGAAAAGTAAATGTTCTTCGCAGATTAAACCCATTGAGTATTTTGGTCACATGCTTAATTCGGTTGGGGTGTCCATACTTGGAGGGAGTAAGCTACATCCGACGGCTAATGAAGAAGAATAGTAATTACCGAAAATTAACCATATGTAACTGTTGTCGTTTAGTTCCTTTTTACAAATGCAGAAGAATCTTTATGCATTAAGGGCGATGCGATAGTATAGACAAAAATAGGAGCAGCGATGAGTGGAAAAATTGCATATATTTAGATAACATTAGCGTATTTATGTGAACAACACTACAGGATTAGCTTCGAGAAATGAAAGATGGAACTAGGGTATTTCAGCAATCATTCCCTGGCCTCAACAAGCAGCATTTCATTGAAGTGGCGGACGAATAGCGGCACGGCTTGGAGAGAGTTCATGTTACCTCGCGGTTAGAGAGTTCATGTTACCTCGCGGTCTTGCAGGGACGAATAGCGGCACGGCTTGGAGTGGCGGCGGCATGGTGCGGGAGTGGCGGCACGGCGGTGCGGAGTAAGCGGTGGCGCAGTGGAGTCCTCCCCACAACGACGTTGCGGGCGGCACGCGGCGCGGAGTGGCGGCGGCACGCAGTCTTGAGTCCTCCCCACGACGGCGTTGCAGGCGACACGCAGTGCGGAGAGGCGGCAAGACGGTCACGGGAGGCTGCGGTGGCGGCGTGGGAGCTAGGGCATGAGGGCGTCGAGTTTTGGAAGTGGAGCATGCGGGTTAGGTTTACCATATATATAGAGGAGTATACGTGACGGTTAATAAATATAACCGTCTCGGATAATAGTTATCTGTGGCGGTTAATAACAATAACGTCACGAGATATAGTTATCTGTGACGGTTATTGTTATTAACCGCCACAGATAACTAATATCTGTGAGCGGTTATATTTATTAACCGTCACGATACTCCCTCCACCGCCATAGATACTGATGAGAATCATAATAAACTCCGAAACATGTATAACTCTAAAAGCTGCAGAAATCATAATAAACCATGTTGCATATGACAATACATAATTTTTCTTCCATACATTAATACATATGAAGCATGTATAACATAAGTCCTACAAGCATATATATATATATATATATATATATATATATATATATATATATATATATAACATATATCTTGGTTTGGTCTTCTTCAAGGGCTCCATTCAACACCTTTTTTCACAATTCTTCTTCCATGAACGATTGTCCAAAGTCATTTAAATGTTTATATCCTAGAGCACATAAAAAAGTAAATAGAATTATTCAAGCTACTACATTTCCTCAGTAGCCATAGAAACCTGAATTCAATTGAACAAGACTCCACCATCGCGTCGTCGAGATTTCGAAGTTTTGAAGTTTTCTCATCAAAATCATGCATATTTATTTCCTATTAATTCCACATAAATGTACATTTCTTACATCACATTTCCATTTCTTACATCACATTTCCAGTACTCCTAGCTAATTATTTTCTTTCACAATTTGGCCTTCGTTGTGATCATCGCGATGATAGGTAACTTCTTGAGTGGTTTCTTCCTCGGGCCTGATGCTGTCGCCTGCGAAAGGAGGCAACTCATCAAACTGGTTGTACTCTTCTTCATCCACAACATTCTCAACTCCAACGATCCTTCTTTTTCCTTGGAGAACTACATGGCGCTTCTTATCTGTCGGGTCGATTATGTAGAATACTTGTGCTACTTGATTCGCTAGTACGAATGGTTCATCTCTGATCCAGACATGTTCGATGTCCATGATAGTAAAGCCGTACTTGTCCACCTTGACACCATTAGAGAGTCGTACCCAATGACATCGAAACAGGGATCTTGAAAATGCATGATAGTCCGACTCCCAAATCTCCTCTATGAACCCGTAGTAGATGCTCTTCATCTTTGCCTGTGTTGTCGTGAGGCATCTATACGGACACCACTTTTGGTAAGTGCTCTTGCTATCATGAGCTCTCGTGTAAAATGTATATCCATTGATGTTATATCCTTGCCATGTCGTGATTGTACCTGAAAGCCCTTTTGCCAACCACCTCAATGTAACACTCGTTTCTTTACCAGACACGTGCTCCCTGAACCAATGACTGAACAAACGATTGTGCTCTTTTGTTATCCAAAGCTCTGACTTTCCTCGGTTTTCCCTCCTTAGCTTACCCTTGTGTATGTCCATATACGGGTACACCTCAACTGACTGTTGCAATACTGTGAAATGGGCTTGTTCGAACAAAATATTGTCGTAAGAATTTGTAGATTTCTTTCCTATTACACCTTTCCCACCTAGCCTACCCTCATGGCGAGATCTGAGCACTCCTACCGGTTCGACCTCCTCCATGTAATCGACCACGAACTCAATAACCTCCTCGGTTGCATAACCTTCTACAATGGAGCCTTCCAGCGATATCGATTACGTACATATTTCTTGAACACCCATATACCTTTCAAATGGGTACATCTCGATGCGAGAATACGGGGCAAGAAATATTTATCTCATTGACAAGGTGAACAATGAGATGAACCATGATATCAAAAAATGATGGGGAAAATACATCTCCGGTGGCACGAGTCTTTACCACATCGGCTGAAGTTCATAAAGTCCAGCGGATCGATGACCTTCGTGAAATCGTATTGAAGAAGGAACACAACCTCGTGATTGCCTCTCGGACCTTGTCGTGCAAAATACCTCTAATTACAGCGAGGAGCATTTGTGTCATCATCACATGACAATCATGAGACTTCATGCTAGTTAACTTCAAATCTTTCATCAATACCGGTTTTTGATGTTTGCGGACTAACCGGACGGAACTTTCACACCATGCGAGCACTTGCGAGTTACATTTTCTCTTTCTTACTCAAAGTGTAGCAAGCTAGGGAAGGTAAAGTGGCCTTTCCAGTGTCTTGAGGATGTAGCTCGGCTCTAATTTTCATGTCTTCCAGATCCCTTCGTGCCTTGATCCATCCTTTGTTTTGCTAGGAATATTCAGTAAAAGACCAACCGTGCTGTCACATACATTCTTCTCTACATGCATGGCGTCGATGCAAATGTCGAACTTCCAAGTCCTTCGGTAGGGTAAGTCCCAAAGATGGATCTCTTCTTCCACGTGGTCTTCTCAGTATGGGACCGCGATGTATTACCAGTACTCCCCTTTCCAAGTACAACATTAAGATCCCTAACCATATCATATACCTCTTCCCCATGAAGACGCCTTGGAGCTAAACCGTCCTCCTTTGTCCCGTCAATTGTTTCTTCATATTGCGATGCGGATGATTCTGCGAAGGAACCTCCGGTGGCGCATGTACTGTATTTTCCTCGAGTTGTTGAGCCACACACTAGCGGTTTCATCCATGCCTTTGGGGCATGCTTTGGCTCCTTTATAGTGCAGTAGGACAGGTTACCAAGCGGGGAAAATCATTGATGGTGCGAGAACAACAATGCGGCGTAGAGTGAAGTGCTCTCGTTTGTACTCGTCCCATACCGTACACCTTCGTTCCACAATATCACAAGATCTTCCACCAATGGTTGTAGGTATACATCAATAACGTTGCGGGTTGTCTCGGCCCTTGGATAAGCAGGACATCATAATGTACTTTCGCTTCATACACAACCAGGTGGAAGGTTGTATATACACGAGTCACGGGCCAAGTGCTATGAACGCGCTCATGTTACCGAAAGGATTCATTCCATCCGTACTCAAGCCAAACCTTACATTCCTCGGTTCATTTCGAAGTTCTCCTGAAGAGTCTATCGATGGTTCTCCTTTGGGCGAGAATCGGTAGGGTGTCTCGATTTTCCATCCTCTTACGGTCTTCCGAGTGCCATCGCATCAATTTGGCGTGCATTTTGTTTCCAAATAAACGCTTCAAGCGAGGTATTACTTGGCAAATACCACACCACTTTTACGGAGCTCCTTTCTTCACCTCGATAGCTTCCTGTCATCGCCCTTACGCTTGTATCGCGACGCTTTGCACCGGATATACATGAATATCGCATAGTCTTTGCGATAGAGTATCTGATCGTTTGGACAAGCATGTATTCTTTCTACTTCCAATCCCAAGGGACATACAACCTTCTTAGCTAGATCGTGGTTTTAGGCAACACGTTTCCTTGAGCGATATGTCCGCTAAGAGATGTAACAACGCGTGAAACTCTTGTCGGACCAACCATTGGCGCCTTCAATTTCGATGGCGAGAGCACCGTGTGCAACTTTGTGTATTCCTCCTTACAACCCGGGAACAAAGGTTTCTCCGAATCCTCCATCAAACCATTGAATTGATTAAACTCTCTTTGACTAGTGTAGTTCTCTTCTGCATCGCGCAACATTTGAGCCAGATTAATGTCGTCATCGACGACCAACCTATCCTCATCGGATCCATAACTGATGTCAGCTGCCACATTGCCGGCTCCGTCGTCGTCGATGTTATCACGTTGAAGTATGATTTCCTCTTCACCGTGCCTTGTCCAACTTATATAGCCAGGTACAAAACCCCTCCGGATCAAGTGCAAATGGATATGGTTTTTGTTCGAAAACATCTTCTCATTCTTGCAATCAATGCATGGACAGTGTATGTACTCCGTCTTCTTTTGCAAGCTGTTCTCCTCGGCTGCCCTTAGAAAAACAGATACACCGTCGATATATTCTTGGCTGCAACGGTTCGCATCGTACATCCATCTCTGGTCCATCTACAATTCATTAATTTAAGCAATTTATTAATATCCAAAAATCTTAATTAAATAAATTGTTATTCGAATATTCAACAATATCCACTAACGGGACAACATTAATACTAAGTAAATGTTGCAAACTTAATTAATTAATTTTAATATATACTCATACGTAACCAAAAATTATATATATCCTCCGGAAGATCAACATAATAAATTCCTCACCTCAAAATTTCATGATCACCCACTACCATATTAACTAAAATTTATTTATCATTCACATCCAACAATCTTAATTACATAAATTGGGTTTATATGCTTCATAAAAATTCACTAACAATACCCACTAATGGATATATGCAGCGCTAACTTGAAAAAAATTAATGGTAACTAAGAAAAAATATTAACTACGTAATTTTTATACATATCCTTCGGAAGAACAACATAATAAATTTCCTCATTTCAAAATGCAAGGCAATTAACTTCATGATCACCCATCTATCATATTAACTATAATTTATTTTTCATTAATATCCAATAATCGTAAATACATAAATTTGATATATGCTTGACAAAACATTCATCATCTAAACAAGGTAGACAACAATCTAATACAGCAAGGTAATAAATTCATCATCTACAAATTGCTAGGTAAATAAAAACAAACTAAATGTAGACCTTGCATCTAAACCTTAATTAAGCTAGGAATAAACCTTTAATGGCAATTTTACAGTACAAATGAAGAGAGAGACATATTTTACACACCTTGGAATAATTCTAGGAAGTAGAAGCACAAGATCTTGCCCAAACAAAATCTGAAATGAAAAAGCTAACTTTTCTTCTCGGGCAGAGAGGAGGAAGATGACCAATGACAACGATGTACAAGATGGCTTTATATAGAAAACATTATTTGTGGCGGTTTTAAATTAAAACCGCCACGAGATAATATATTAGTGGCGGTTCTAACACCAAACCGCCACAGATAATTATTATCTGTGACGGTTCCATCTACCAACCGCCACAAATAGTCCCAGCGTTATCGGTGGCGGTTTCAAATATAAACCGTCACAGATAATGTATTATCTGTGGCGGTTTTTGGATGAAACCGCCACAAATGGTCCTCCCGCCAATTTTCACATAGAACCGCCACTGATACATGTATTTGTGACGGTTCCGAAAGAACCGCCACAAATAGGGCATCACCTATGTGCTGTTTTGTAGTAGTGTGAAGCCATTGGCGATATGAACGGAGTGGTATTTCGAACAAGATTGGGATATTTTGATGGCATTACACAGGACTAGGATTTTGGATGGCATTACACAGCACTAGGATTGAGATATTATATTAGGTCGATCTATATCTATATTTATACTAATTGAAGACTCTCCTATAAATCCCTACATTAATCGAAAAAATAAAACATCTTAACCATGTAACCTACTGCATGCATGATCTGTCATTTTCTCAGTTGACTGATGTACTGGGCACGGCTCATTCGAAACCCAGAGATTTCACAGGAACTTTGCACAAATATCATATGAATCAATTTAATTTCTGCTGGAATAAAAAAATTCCCACTTTCCAAATGAGGCCTTATACAGTTTCCAGTTGAGTCATATCCAAAGGAAAGGATAGGGCCATCTTTTGTTAGCACAAAATGGTAGGGTGGAATAGATGCATAATCTCTCGTTTTTAAGTGGCATTTTTGTAGTGTTTTGCATTTTACCAGCATTTATTTTTGTTACAGGTGTGATTTAGATTGACATACGCATACAATTTTCAGGTGTACGTCAAATTCCTTCTTGGCGTTCCACCAAATGAAATGAATAACTCGTCAGTGTAGGATGTGGTGCTACAAGATCTTATCAGGAAAAATATTGTCCTTTGGCCCTGAGAAGCATCGCACTCTTGTTATTGCCATGGTTTCTGTCCTAAACAATCGTAAAGAAGTTGCCGCGCACGTTGTGCTGCCTTCGGAGAAATTCCGTCGTCAATCGTGCCGCGCACTTTACCCGGCCTGCATCTTTCAAGCCACTCGCTTCTTTCGGTGTAGTTTAATTAGGAGTAGTTTCTAGGAAGTCTCTCCTGGTGTGTCTACATGTGTGCGTGTGTGTTGTAAAGTTAGTATCACATGCAATCACGCGTCTTCCGAATCAACTGATCTGCACTACAAATGCATTCATGCATGCACGTGCACCACTCCAGTCCGGAGTCATCCGTCAGAGGAGTCCTGAGCGCAGGTTTGCTAGAAACACATACAAGTTATTTAGCTAGCGAGAAAGGAAACCGCAATGTCGGCCGTGGTGGCACTTCCAACCGCCGCTGGCAGATCCGATCGTCCGCTGATCCACCAGCGCAGCAGCCTCAGGAAGAGATCGCCATCAGCATGGTGTCGCCAGCCGGCCCAACGGCCAGTGGACCGCGGCCAGAACCACCTTTGGAAGAGGTCGGCGTCGCCGCCGTGCCCTACCGATAACCAGCAGCAGCTCGTTCCCGGTGTTGATCGTGCCGGAAGGAAGCAGCACGGCATCCTTGGCAAAAGGCATGCACTTCGTGATCGTCGTCTCCTCGACGGACTCGCCGGAGATGGTGGCCACTGGCGCTCTCCAGGCTTTGCTGGTCCCGGCCGGTTTTTGCAGCAGCAGGGACGGCGTTGACGACGTACCGAGTGACCCGAGGAAGCGGAACAAGTCCATCCGGGAGCTCCGCGGCTGGCTGATGGTGCTCGCGACCGTGATTGCCTCCATCACGTATTCCTCGGGTCTCAGCCCGCCCGGTGGTTTTCAGGCAGAAGACGACTTCTTGCCGAGACAGAGTGATCCTCCTGGTGCACCTGTTCTCCATGGCATATTGTTGAATGTGTGTTATCGCTGTCTACGGCTGCTCCTACATATCTGGCGAGGACTTCCTCCATTCAGTTAGGCGATGCCGTAGATCTCGGCTGCACGCGCCTGCGTGCGCCTCTGCATGCCGCCCAATACGCGCACCCGTTGCATGCCGTTCTGCATGCTCCTGTAATCCTTTATGTATTGCTTCTGAGGAACACTACAGGAATCCTGAAAATTTTCGTCGGCCAATTTAACTTTCGTCGGCTTTTATGAAAGCCGACGACATTTTATTTATTTCCGATGGCCAAAATCAGCCGACGAAAGTTATGGTTTAATTTTCATCGGCTTTTATATAGCCGGCGAAAGTTATGGTTTAATTTTCGTCGGCTTTTATGTAGACGACGAAATTAGTTTATTTTCATCGGCAAAGAGCAACCCACGAAAGTAAACCCCGGGTTAGGGTTTCGTGAACCTTATTATTTTCGTCGGTTGGGCTGTGGGGATTTAAAAATTATAATTTTAAATCGGCTAGGGAAACCCACGAAAATAGCACGACTTAATTGACCCAGGGTTCGGCTCGGCTCGGTAATTTCAACTATTTCGTCTCCGCGCTCATCTCCCGCGCTGCCCTTACGCCGCTCCGCGCCCGCCGCCGCGCCGCCCGCCCCAGCGAGACGCCGCCGCCGCCCACGCGCCCGTCGCCCCGGTTCAGCAGCCTTGCCCCAGACGCCGTCCTCTCCCGCCCGTCGCGGCCTCCCCTGCCGCCCTTCACTCCGCCCGGCTCCCGGTCCTCCACTCAACCCCAACAACTTCAAATCAAGGTCTCGCTCGCCTACCACTCCCCTCCGTCTCTAGATCGGCTCCTCCATTTGGGCTTTCACCGAGTCCGAGGGTGTGGTGCCTTCGTTGCTGCGCAGTGCTGAACTCGAGCGGGTGGTGTCTTTGGTGGAGTTCTTCGCGCCGTGGTGCGAAGCACCGCCAAGCGCCGACGCCGACGTGGGAGAAGGCACGGCGTCCTCAAGGGCGTCGCCACGGTCGCTACGCTCGACGCCGACGCAAGACAAGGCGCTCGACAGTGAGCATGCCTCCCGATTTTTCTCTCGTTTCCTTGGGATTTGTCCACGCGTGCGTGCTTATCCGCTTGTTCATGAAGCGTACACATTTGTTGGTTAGGGAATAGGGAGGTATTAACACCAAATTAGTGCTTTGGCTGTTGTAGCTGGGATATGGTAGTTTCATACAGTAAATTTGATGTAAGGTGCTGCGATGCTTATTTTTGTTGTTAATGAGCTTTTGAATTATGCGGAAGAAAGACACAATTTGATTCGGGCTTATCAGGGTTTGGTCATTTGCCAATACTGTTCTGGGATTTTCGTAGCCGTTAGTAGGCGTGAGCAGTGTATGTGTTACTTTTTGAATTTCTGTTGCATTGGCTAAATGGATAATTCGTGATATATATAAAGGATGAAAGCTTTTGGATTGTGCAACTTACGATAATCTGTCACAGTGGCATAGGCTAGAATTTTGTTTCTTAGTGTTCAAGTGCGTATTTTGGTGTCAGAAATTGCAATATGTATCGAGTCACTCTTATTGCAAATGTAGTCACTCCTAAGATGAAATAGCCCCGAACAAAAGATGGTGGAAGCATCCGCCCTGAGAGAAAGCATGCAAGCAGGACAGGCATACACCATTGTACCATTCAGATTTAGTAACATAACCTGAGGACCACGCAATGTTCCATGCCGTGCTCTTCTAGTTCCTTTCTGCTTGTAAGGCTTTCTTCCTATGCCACTCACTTTGCTGATGGTTTTAGTGGAGTGTGTCCCTATGAAGGACAAAGGTGCGGCACAAAATATTCTTAGTATACATAACCCAAATAGCTAAACTAAAGGAAAATACCTGATATTTCACCAAAATCTTATACAGTAGATCTCCAAGATTCAAGAATTCAAAATTTGGAGCTGAACAAAAGAAAAAGGAGAGGTCTTAGGGTGCACCTGTTGTCTTTTAGCAAGCTGCCACCTTACTACTCGGTGAACAATATCCTTCCTAATTGGAACATCAAAACATCACCATCCAAAACCATGAAGCCCTTGTCCTCATTATGGAGGTTTGTCACTCTAGCTACTAGGTCTTCATACTGCCCTGCGATATAAAAATTCAAATCACTTAAATTCAGCATGCTTCAGACTTCCTATAGCTTTCCATCAGGCATCAGTAAATTATGATATTTGAGAAGTGAAGTCAAGTTCCATTTTATGTCAAATGTTGTTTGGATTATATAAAAAGATTGATTTTTCAAAGTAAAATACAAAGCCATGTAATATAGATCTATGTTACCTCAAAGAAAAAAAGTAGATTAGTCTTGAAAGAAATGGCATTAAGATGGCAGCTTGCTACTGGTTAATAGGAAACCAAAAGGACAAAGGAATGTTAGAGATGTACCAAGCACCCGGTCTGGTGTCCATACAGTCTTGCTAGAAAGAAGTTCTGGTGGAATCAACATGATAAATTTCATTCGTGGAATATTGGCAAACAGGACACATACAATTTATAATATCCTCCAACATGATAAATTTTTCATGCGTGGTCCTCAGATTTAGTAACATAATCTCAGAGAAATTGCAATCTAAATGCTCAGTCCTTCACTGCAGCCATCCACCACACCAGTCATATCATTGTCAATTTTTCCTGAGCTATTAGCTGCCTGTCATATCATTGCAGTGAGAGTAACTGGATTTCCTGAGCTATTAGCTGCGTATTTTATTAGCTCAGTCACTGCAGTGAGAGTAACTGGATTTCTTGAGCTATTAGCTGCCTGTCATATCATTGTAAATTTTTTGAAAAGATTAAGCCACATTCTTAGCAAGATCCACGCATCAGAATAGCTCTTCTTGCCCTAACTTTAAGGCAGTAGTAGTAGGTAACAAAAAAACGGAAATTCCATATATGCATGTTCTTTTTTCTCTTTTGGTAATGAAATCACATAGTATATCACCAGATTAACCATGCCAAATTGTGTTGTGTTGTGTGCGCGTATATATACAGGTTTCATGCATGTATGGCCGTATGGTTATCTTGAATTTATTCTTGTACTAGAATATATGACAACTGAAACTGTTCAATCTAAATCTACAATTTAAATCAAGAACATTCAATAATTACTCTAAGGCTTTCCCATTAAAAATAAATAAATAGACTAAGCCTTACCGCTACATGGTTAGACAAGCTGAATAATACAATGTACATGTCTTACATTGGTGATCATACATTTTATTTCATATATGAATGTTCTTCAATACTTACCTTTCCAAATTATTTGTTAGTGTCACTTAAACCTATGTGTTACCTGTTCGGACCGCACGCCACACATGCGCCACACATGTGAGATGTCTGGTCCGAATTGTCCTTTTGGACAGCCTCGGAGTGATCGATAGGCGTGGTATTTATGACGAGCCACGGGGTCGAACGAGATTTCGACGGCATAACCACGATGTTCTCCGCTGCACCATATCCAGGTGTGCAGATGGAGAACAAGTAAGTTATGTCGAAATTTTTCGGACCCTACAAATCGCTATAAATCCGTCTTTCTGTCGGCCACTCTTGGTGGGTTTAGGACATATCCTTACCTATAGATGTAGGGCCATGATATATATAGGAACGAAAAAACTCATGATTACACTTGCTTTAATCTATAGCCTCAAGTATGGGTGACGATCGGCGATGGATGTATGATGGTTGGGATAAGAGTGGGGCTCACTCGGATGAGTGGGTGGCCAAGACTACGGCTTTTGTGAACCGTGCGTTCTCTTTGTCTAGTACCGATAAGGTGAGGTGCCCATGCGGCAAGTGCCAAAATTTGTCCAAACATGACAAGACAAAGGTGACGCTAGACCTTTGTCGGCACGGTTTCATGCCAAGCTATGAGCTGTGGGTGCACCATGGCGAGTCATTCTCTCAAGCTGAAGTAGAAGAGGTAGATGATGATAGGGCGGGTGATGATAGGATGGACGAGATGCTTGAAGCTATACGGCGGAGTTGAACTACATTCAAGATCCGCCTACACCAGAGGTTGAAAGGTTCTTCGAGGCCCTCAAAGCTTCGGAAGAGCCGTTGCACGAACTAACAGAAGTGACCCTCCTAGCTTTTGTGACACGGCTCATGGCCATTAAGTCAAAGTTTGCCTTCTCGAATAATTGTTACAACGAGCTCTCCAACTTGATCAGTGATGTGCTTCCGAAGCCTCATAACATGCCCAAAGACATGTACCATGCCAAGAGATTGGTTTCTACTCTCGGTATGAAATATGAGAAGATTGATGTGTGCAAAGACAATTGCATGCTTTTCTGGAAAGAGCATAAGAATGAGAAGAAGTGCTTAAAGTGTGGCAAACCGAGGTACGTCGAGGTCGTAAATGAAGACGGTGCAAATGTGATGACTGATGTTGCACATAAGCAACTTCGTTACATGCCGATTACACCGCGGGTCAAACGGCTGTTTCTCTCAAAGAGAACCGCTAGGCACATGAGGTGGCACAAGGAAGGTGTACGTGAGAACGACGGAGTGATGGTGCACCCGTCTGATGGTGAGGCATGGAGGGCTCTGGACAGCTTTGACGCAGACTTCGCCCGCGATGCGAGAAATGTTCGCATTGGGTTGGCGACCGATGGCTTCACACCTTTCGGCCAATCCGCGGCCTCCTACTCTTGTTGGCCCGTCTTTGCTGTTCCGTATAACCTTCCACCGCTCTTTGCATGAAATATGAGTTTATGTTCTTATGCCTTATCATACCTGGCCCGCAACATCCTGAGACACGCCTCAACGTGATGCTGAAACCCTTAATCGAAGAGTTGAAACAGCTGTGGATGGGAGTTGAAGCGTACGACTCTTACAAGAAGAAGAAATTCAACCTTCGAGTTGCGTATTTATGGTTCGTTCATGATTTCCCGGCCTATGGTATTTTTGTTGGATGGAGCTACCATGGAAATTTGACTTGTCCGATCTGTGGTTCAACACGGATTGTTTCCGCCTAGCTTTTGGTGGAAAGATCAGCTACTTCGATTGCCATAGATGTTTCTTGCCCCAAAGACACATCTTTAGACGGCAGAAGAACGCTTTTAGGAAGAACACCATTGTCACAAAGGGACCGCCGAAGCGTCTAAGCGGGCTAGAAATTGCTGATAAGCTGAGTAAACTGGTCCCAAAAGCAGATGCAGATGGGTTCGAAGGTTTTGGAGTGGAGCACAACTGGACTCACATATCTGGAATATGGGAGCTCCCCTATGCCAAGGCGTTGATTCTGATGCACAACATTGACGCTATGCACCAGAACGTAATGTTTCGAAAGCATCATAGCACACGCATGGATATGACGGACAAAACAAAAGACAACCTCAAGGCCCGAAGAGACTTAGCAGAGATTTGTAACCGTCCAACCCTTGAGCTCACCGAAAGTGGTAGTAAGCCACGCGCTCCATTTTGTCTTAAACCTAAAGATAAGAAAGAAGTGCTGAGGTGGATGAAAAAACTGAAATTCCCCGATGGTTACGCTGCGGGCTTGAGAAGGGCTGTGAATGTGAAGACAGGGAAGCTAAATGGGTTGAAGAGCCATGATTACCACATAATAATGGAAAGACTCACACTGTAATGTTTCGCGGATACCTTAATGATGATGTGTGGAAGGTGCTAGCTGAGCTAAGTTATTTCTATAGACAACTCTGTGCTAAAGAAATCACGAAGGAGATGATGGAGATGTTGGAGAAAGAGATACCAGTGCTTGTATGTAAGATGGAAAAAATATTCCCTCCAGGGTTCTTCAATCCAATGCAACATCTCCTTGTTCATCTTCCATATGAAGCTAAGGTAGGTGGCCCTGTGCAATATAGGTGGATGTATCACATTGAAAGGGCCCTCAAGAAGCTTAGAGCTATGGTTGGCAACAAGGCAAGAGTTGAAGGGTGCATCGCGGAAGCATTTTCAATTAAGGAGATAGCATACTTCTCGAGTGTATATTTTGCGCATTTAACACAATGTCAATGCTCCTACGATGCGGTACAATGTCGATGAAAACCACCTTGCAAAGGACCTCAAATTGTTTCAATGGAGGGCACAATCGCTTGTGGTCGCACGCCTACTATTATACTCGGGAAGAACGGAAGGCCGCTTTGTTTCACATGTACACCAATATGGATGAGATGGAACAAGATTTCACGTAAGTGTTGTGCGTGTAATTATCTCTTTGTTCATGCTGCTATAGATCTAATTCATTTACGTTCTCGCATGATGAGTTCGATAAGCAAAACTGGACTTCTAGGCAGCAACCTCACGAGCAAGCAACTAAATACGATGCGACGGGATGGAATAAATGGAGGGCCAAATTTCATCACTTGGTTCATAGATCATGTACAATCTTCTCGTGATATGTTATTCTATTATGTTACGTTTCAATAGTATATATCCTTATAATGTCATGTCCTTATAATGCAGTGCGTGAAAGACGCATAACGTCCATCAGACTTTGCGCTACTATCTTACTAAGGGTGGCTATTAAAAGCTATGGCGTTCACGATGTCAATGGGTTCGCGCCGTTTAGCCAAGCGTGAAGGTGTCTTCCTCTTGCATCCACAACTAATACTGGAGTTGTGACTAGGGCAATCGATGCACAAGGGCGGGAAACTAATTATTATGGAATCATTCAAAACATCCTCAAGTTTAGTTTTGCAGGGGACAAGAAACTGAAAGTAGTCTTCTTTGATTGTGAATGGTTCGATAACAATAAAGGGACTCGACAAAACCAGTATGGCATGGTGGAAGTGAAACACAACGATAGGCTTAAGGGCTACGACAATTTTATCCTTGCACACCAAGTTGAGCAGGTCTATTATATGCCATATCCGTGCACAAAGCTGGCTGCTTGGTGGGTAGTATACAAAGCGAATCCCCGTGAACGGTTATATACTCCTGGTGATGCTGGTTATCGTGATAGTCAGCTGGAGGCCGAGGAGGTTGATGAGGTTTACCAAGATGAAGAATTGCCAAGCTCTTTTGTTATCGAGCCTGGTTTAGGACTCGATTCCTTAGTTGGAGACCGTGACGATGTAATTGTTCCCGAGAAACCAAAAACGATGACCCGATGAAGAAAAAAATTTACGTGGCAGTCTTTATGTAAAAGGAGACTACTTGATCGTGATGCTGATGAATTTTGACAAGTAAACATTAATTTATAGTTCTTATTTTGTTCAGCTATTATTTTGTCCATTTATTATTATGTTCATGTATTAATACCTTGTACTTGTTTCTTCAACAGGATGTCGCGCAAGGTCAAGCAAACGGAGAAGGGCTTCCTCAGTGTTGCGAGCAAGATTCTACCTGGTCGGCGCAGCGAGGAGTCTCTTTTTCAGGGCAGTAGTTCAGGAAGCCAAAGACGCCAGGACTTGTTGAGACACGTGCGGCCGGAATTGCAGGGACGACCGATCGCACTTCAAAGAACCGAGGTACCTAGCATTTCATATCTACTAATCTCTTATATGTACCTAGCATTTCATATGTACTTATCTCTTATATAATTTCGCAAGATGACACGGCGTCGGAGGAAGAAGTGGCCGGTGCAGATGCAGATGCGGCCGGCGAGGACGAGGAGCACCAGGTGGATGAGGAGGACCAGGAGGATGAGGAGGACCAGGTGGACGAGGAGCACCAGGTGGACGAGGAGCACCAGGTGGATGAGGAGGACCAGGAGGATTCTACTGAAGGTTCTAGCGACAAGGAGGCGGACTAGGAGGAGCCATGTTCGCCCCTCCTCAGGTGCCGCAAGCACGAGGAGGACAAGATTGTGATCAGACCAGTTGGCGATAGGTGAGAACATTTATTTATGTTTGTTTTATGTTGTTTACTTTAGAACTAGATCTATAGAGTTTGTGTTTCTTGCAGCGCATGGGATGACACGGGTTTCAACGGCAGAGGACACCATAGGCAAGTTAACGCCAGACTTGGGTAACCTCTGCTGCTTGCACTACCCGGATTGGTGATTAACAAGGTGGTGAGAGCATTCTTGCCACAAGTTGGAAGCATTACAAGCTATCTCCTGATGTGAACCATGTAAATGCTCAGGGAGCAGTGTGGAATGACTTCTGGGTAAGATTCTCAACACTTTTCAGCTTTGATAAGGAGTATTTAAATTAACAGGGTACATACATAACATATAAGTAGGGTTGGCCATAATTACATCATCTTACCTTAACTTGTCTGAAGGAGTTAACTGGCGCTTAAATGCGAGGGATAAAGAATTTGATGGTAAAGAGATGCTGGGAATAAATGATAGTTCGTCATCCTATAAAATACAACAAACAATCCATTATGAGCAGCACAAAGGAGCAAATGTCAGTGAAACCAGACCAGCTGAGAGAAGTTTTACCTTATAGCGATATTTTATGTTCATCTCATTATCATTGTACAGTGCCGTGCAAACTCCATTCAGAACATGAGACTTCACCAAACCGTTGGTCGACAAAAAAGAAAATCTATAACTTAACTTTTCTAAGTGATGAACTAAACTCATGCCTGACCTTTTTATTTCCCATGAGCTCTAGATTAGAAGAAAGACATGACTGTTTTTGAGGAAGTTGTCAAAGAAGAATGACAACACATATTGGCAGTTTTTGGGATTCTACGAAGCTTTTTTCTGTTTTCAAAAAACAATAAATCTTTTACTATTGCTCTGAATTTCAAAATACTGACCAATCCATCAGGAGGAACCAGAGATGTTAATTCAATCTTGCATGGTGAATCTCCCAAATTTGTAGTTACTGCCACTTCTCCTTGTTGCTCCTGAGAAAAGAAAATGTGATCACCTGTATTATGCAATAATGTAACATGTAATCACATGGATATCTTAGCACAATACACGCTACAGATAACAAATAGATAAAAGCTGTCCAAATTATTGTGTCATTGTGGTTAATGTTTCTTATTTTTATTGGAAGAATAAATGTAAAAAACAGTATATCTACCATTTCTTAATCTTTGCTCCTATTTTATTTATTTCAAATGAAAATGAAAGGCCAAATCAAGTTTGCAATGCCAAATCAACTATAATTATTGCATGCTGTTATCATTCTAGAATTATATTGATATTATACAGTGGGTAAGCATTGAAAGCCAATTTTGAATAGGTACTGCTACAAGCTGAGAAATGCAGAAAGAACACAGGATTATTTGCTAGTGTATTTAGCCATCATCCCCACCATCTAACTATTCTCTACTGTAAGCCGTATCACCTTTTACATAAATGATCCAACCTTCTATATAAACAACAATCAAGGCATAAAGGATAATGAATCTAGTGGTGCTACCAGCATTGAGAAGTGATTTGATAGTTCTACATCGCACTCATAATTTCTGTTTCTTCTTTACAATTTACAGCTTCTAGTTTACGAATTTACAGCTTTACGCTACCATATTTACTGATTGGATGATTTTGTGTCATGAAATTGTTGAGTTCTATAATTTTGTAATAACAATTCTTAAATTTGACATTGCGTAAACGCTACTGCTTGGTCGATCCTGCCGAATTGGGCCACGCGACTAATGTGTTCCATGCCAATGCAACGAAGGTAGTCAGGATGCATTCTCCAATGCCGGATTCAAGCAACAAATATGTACTTGAAGGGCATAGGGCGTCGAGCAGTCAAGTTTTCGTCACGAAACTTACTTGACCGAAGAACAAGATAAGGTGTAACGATATTAGGGTTCATGGTCATTAGGTTGTGATGTTAATATTGTTTTGATGTATTAACACATGTGTGCAGGTCATGCTTCCGTGGATGGAAGACCGTCCAAATGCTTACCGGGCTCTTTGTCAGCGATGGGCTTCTCCTGAATGGATCGCGAAGTCAAGGAAGCACAGAGCCTGCAGAGGTGAAGGCGGAGGCCATACGTATGGCGGTGATGGACACATCCGTATGGCTAAACGCATGGTAAGACAGGTCGTACCAAATATTTGCAAGAACATATTCACAAGTATATGTATGCCACTAACCCCTAGCTACAGGAGGCTCAAACTGGTGTTCAGCCGAGTGACATCGAAGTTTATGTGCGAGGTCATAAGGGACGAGACCCATCACACCCCGAGCAGTTGTGCACTCAGGTGGCCTCAGATCGACTGGTGAGTTATCCACAATTTTCATTGAGTTCTCATCAACTTTCGAGCTCTAAGTTGTATGGTTCGCTTCTGCCTGCAGGAGAGATATGGGCAGGAAATGGTCAGGCGTCATGGTGAAGGCTACGATTGGCGGAAGGAACGTATTGACGGCGTGGCCGTGCATGCTACCGGAGGCGGAAAGGGCCATGGACGGTAAAATATCATAGTTTCTCAAACTTTGTTAATGCGAGCAATAAATTGAAGTTGTAAAGCCTTTGTGTTTCAGATTTTGAAGGTACTCCATGTTCACCGGAGTGATTGACTCGAGGGAGGTGCGAGCTCGAGGGGGTCTTCGCAGAGCTCGGGGTTAGTAGCCGTCGCTCCTCGGAGCAGGAGGTAGAGGTTGCTAGGCTACGCGAGGAGCTAAGGTCGGGATGAACATCAAAGGTCGCAGGAGGCATACTATGCTCAAGACATGGCACAAGCAAGAAAGCGGCTATTCAAGTAAGTCTGAGCCCTCAACAGTTAGCATTCGAGCATGCAACAATATATGAAACCGACACATTGCATTTATGGCAATGTTCCAAGAAGCAGGCTGACCATTGTCTTTCCACCATGGCACCGCCACCACCACCGCCACAATGGGGATGTATCCTCCAAGACCTTCTCCCGCAGCTCAAAGTTAGCTAAACTTGGTCTTTTCTAGCGATATATGGTCAATCTAGCTATACTTAGTATATTCTACATGGCACCTAAAAATTGTAAGTCCAAGTGATTCCTTCAAGTTGAAAGAGGAAAAGGCAATTCAATATTGTGCCAACTTGAACTATAACTAAGTGTCATAGTGTTAAAATCTAATAGTTGAAAGAGGAAAAGGCAATTCAATATTGTGCCAGTATATATACTTCCCACAATTTTTTGGTCTACACTAGGCACTAATCCATGGCACTGGAAGTAACCTATATTTTCTTTGGTCATGGGTTAATTTGGACTTTGCATATGTCGTCAAAAAGGAGAGAATAAATAGACTCTCAGATAGCAATCTAGACATGTTTGTTGACAACTCTGATTATTATACTTATGTTTGAATTGCACTATCAACATGACATGATTCTACATTTTCAATTCATAGAAACCAAATACAATACTACATATCAAAAGAAAATCCCAAGAGTATATATGGTCAATCTAGCTAAACTTAGTATATTCTATCCACACTTTAATCTAGCTAAATTTGGTCATCAGTATCGAGGGATCGGGGACAAATATGGCCTGTGTTTACCAAACACCGCCGCCATGTACCAAAGAAGACTGGAGAGCATGTTCGTTTGTCACTTGTCATATTCTTGGTTAGTTTTGTTACTTCGCACAATTTTTTGACTAATCGTGAATTTTTATCTTTAGGATTCCGAGAGGCCATCTCAACTCGTGCAAAACCTATTTGGCTCCGCAGGTAGCGGCCACAACTCAAATGAATGATATTATTATGTGTGGATGAATGATATTATGTGTATGACTAGCAGTATGTGCATTTTCCTTAGAACACAAGCCGAACTGTATTTGAATCGTATCCATAATACTTTATGTGTGTATGAATGATATATGTGAATGAATGATGTGGATGAATGATATATGTGGATGAATGAATGATATATGTGGATGAATGAATGGATGAATGATATATATGGATGAATGAATGAATGATATATGTGTGGATGAATGATATATGTGACTGGTGAGAAACTCATGGGAAGAAAATCTACACAGATTATTCTGTGACTGGTGAGAAAGCTAGCTGATGAATTAAGGGCACTGGTATGTCTGGAATGCTTATGGGTAATTGGTTATTAGTGTTATTGACTTTCTTCTCTGAAGCTCCTATTTAACTTCATCACTGTACAGGTTGTTGATGAATTTGTTAAGAGACGGGAAGAGACTGAATGGTTAGTTCATATCTTGATACACTTTCTTATTGTGATGTTTGTTCTTCTGTTCTAAGTCTAAATTGAGCCACCAATGGTTATTATCGATACATTTTGAACTGTTAAATTTCTTCATCACACCACTTTGCAGGTTTGTTGACGGGGGATTTCGATACATATGTCTCCCAAATTAGGCAGCCACATGTGTGGGGAGGAAAGCCCGAATTGTTCATGGCTTCACATGTTCTTCTGTAAGTAATTGGATCTCCACAAAACACAAATTCTGTATTGATTTGAGCAGGCAAGTGGTTAGAACCCTCGAAATCACAACTAGTTACAAGTACATTCCTGGGTATATTGACAATTACATTCTTTTACATTTTCAAGCTGTTGCATTAAGCGCACTAAGTTATAATCTTTACTACTGCAGCTCATGTTACAAAGCAAATTTCATGCCTTTTTCTCTTTCAGGATTCAATATAAGAAACATTTGTTTATGTATCTATTGAACCCTATGAACAAAATATGGACCCAGCCAGAGTGGGAAGACAAATACATGCATTATGCACATCGTCTATCGAATCTTTTTACAATGATCAATTTAAGAGGACAGTCCTTCCATTGGTAAAGTCATTTGAGGCGGTGCTCACTGGAAACAAATTTGAAGGATCTACAGGAACACAGGAAGAATGCTCTTCAATGTCAACTACTAACGACCTGTACTCATCTACCTTTCCACAGCTAATGATTCCCCTACTCTTACGGGTAAATAACCATCACAAGCACCTTCTGTCTTACACAGATAGTAAAGGCATAATGCAGTAGAAGCTATGTACTAGTTTTAAGGGACTTTCATTCATGGCACCTAGAGGAGTAAGTTATCAAAAAAAAAAAAGACCTGTGTCACACTGGTGTGTGCATCGCCACACCATTTACCAGTGACATGACCAGTGATTTTTTTGCACTACCACTTTTTCCAATGCTTCAGAAAATTTCCTTAGTTTAAATTATTTTTGTATCTTTGTGTGACTGTATTTATCAAGTTTGTAATTTACTTCAGCTGCTTCGCTGTATACACATGCTGCTTTGGACGGAACGGATTCCATATCATCTTTCAGAAGAAATTAATGAGATCTCCAATTTTCTAACGGAGAATAATCAATTGCCTGACATTGATGAAGCCGAAATTCTTACAGTGAAGAATACAGGAACATGGTTACATGGAATTCTAGAGACTGGGTAAGTGTGCTGTTTACAGGAGTTGGTCATACTGATTTCTATTGTTTTCTACAGGGATACATTTTTCTTTGAGAAATTCCCAAACTCTAATCGGGAAGGGGAACCGGCTGTCTGATTTTCAAGACTTGAATCTTCGACAAACAGATAACACACTGTCTGATTTTCAAGACTTGAGATCCATATCTTCAAATTCCCTTGTTGGGTATGAAAATAATTCAATTGTGTTTGCTGTGTGTGGTTTTTATACATTTATTTAGCTCTACTTTATGCTACTTGCAGGTATCTTTTACTTCATAATTGCTTTGTGAGGTTAAGTATGTACTTGTTTGGGTGTTTGGTGGATTATCAAGCAGCGAAGAAAGCAATGCCCTTTTGTCATGCTTTAATCCGGCTTGCAGTTGTTACTAAGGATGAGAGACTGAACCAGTTTATTTTTTATGAAATGCTTCCAACTGTTATCCGACTTCTTGGTGGTGATCTTCCAAGTGCAATCTCACGGCTAAGTTTGATGGTAAATTCAAGCATAAATGTGGATGCTAGGAGGGATGTTGTTTGCCTTTGTCAGGAAATATATGAAGTTTATTTACGTAATCAGGCAAGTCATCAGTGTATTTTTTTTTGGTATTCTGTACTTGTAACTAGTTGTGATTTCGAGGGTTCTAACCACTTGCCTGCTCAAATCAATACAGAATTATATTCCATGCGATACAAGAATGAATGAATGATATATCTGTGTATGAATGAATGAGATAGGTGGATGAATGAATGATATATGTATAAATGAATGATATTTGTTTAAATCTGTATGAAAAATGGGTTTAAAGGGCTGTTTTTTTTTTGTCAGCTCCAGAATAATTTTCGTCGGCCAGGAAAACCCACGAAAATTAACCTAATTAACTTTCGTGGGCCAAGAAAGCCGACGAAAATAAACCTAATTAACTTTCGTGGGCTAGACGTAAACCGACGAAACTTAACCTAATTAACTTTCATGGGCTAGGCGAAAACCGATGAAAATAAAGTACTTTCGTGGGCCAGCAACCGACGAAAATTAAGTACTTTCGTCGGCCGTCGTGGCCGACGAAATTTGTGGCTTAACCGTAGTAACTTTCGTCGGCGCACTCCTGGCCGACGAAAATAACTAACTTTCGTCAGCTGCCGACGAAAATTAAGCTAACTTTCGGCTCCTTATCTCTGACGGCCGTGGCCCGACGAAAATAAGGATATTACCGACGAAAATAACTATTTTCGTCGGCAATATGCTTATTTTCGTCGGCTTCTGGCCCACGAAAATTTTCAGGATTCCTGTAGTGGAATACAAGACTAACGTTTATTGACTAAGTTTAACTTGGTATCAGAGCCACAGGCTCGTCTCCTTCCTTCACCGCCGCCATGGCGGAGGAAGAAGTTGTCACTCCATTACTTCCTCACACTACACCGGTGCCTGTTTTGAATTCTTCATCCACCGGTGCCAGCGGCAGCGCCCAGCATTCTTCTTCCACCGGCTCCACCATCGGTACTCATACTGTCATGGCCCCTTCTCATCATGCAGCCGCAACTTCTATCCATCATGTAAACATCCACAGCTATATTCCCTTTAAACTAGATCTCCTCGCCAATAACTATTCCAAATGGCGAAACTTCATGAATTATGTTCTTCATAAATTTGATGTCCATGATCACATAGAGGAAGAAGCAGATCCCAAACATGACGACGATGAGTGGCACCGTGTCGATACCACTGTCGCACTCTGGATCTTTTCCACTATATCCGATGAACTCGTTGATGTAGTCATGACACCAGATTCTACCGCTTTCAACACATGGACACAACTCCACTCCTTCTTCCATGCGCACAAACCTAGCAGAGCGATCCACCTCAAAGCTGAATTCCATTCCGCTGTCCAGGGAGATCAATCTGTTGGTGCTTATTGTCGTCGCTTAAAATCCCTTGCCGATGCCCTTGCTGATGTCGATGAACCAATCTCCGACGGCTCTCTAACCCTGCAACTATTTCACGGGTTAAATTCCAAGTTCCAGATGGCCAAGAAAGTCATGTCAATGCATGCAACTCTTCCCTCGTTTGTCGAGGCGCGCTCACGTCTCCTTCTTGAAGAAGTCGACATTGAGAAGTAGACTCAAATGGAGGCTGTAGCTGCGCTTGTCGCCGGTGGTCCGGGAGCTCCTCCAGACCCACCCGCCAACGGCCACCATCACCAACTTGGCGGCCAGGAACGTGGAGACGGTGGCACCGGCGCCGCTCCAGTCGCGACGGCCAGGGCTATCAGCGGTGGTAGCGGCGGCCGTGGCCGTGGGCGTGGTCGCGGACGAGGACGCGGACGCGGCTACGGCTACGGCTACGGCTACGGTTCCGGCGGGCAATACCAGTATTTTCCGCCGGACAACATGGGCTTCGTCTACCCGCCGCGTCCACGCCCCCTCGTGCCCACCAACGCCGCCGGAGTTCTTGGCCCGCGACCTCCGCAGCCAGGTCATGCTTACGTCGCCAGTACACTTCCTCATGGGTATCAGTACCCACACGGTGGCTTGCTTCCAGCTGCTCCGGCCCACCCCCTGCTGGCTCCTCAACCAACTACTTCCTGGGATCCGCAGTCCTTGCTGGCTTCCGCCATCAGCAACAATGATCATCACCCTGCGTCCCCGGATTGGTACCTTGATACTGGCGCCACGTCGCACATTGCGAGCTCCTCTGGTATGTTGCATTCTTTGAACTCAGTACCTTCATCACCTCGCATTGTAGTTGGCAATGGCTCTTATTTACATTCACGCTACGGATCGCACATCTCACCAACCGACCATTCTACCTGCATCATACCCTTATATCTCCTGACATTGTTAAGAACCTTATTTCCGTTCGCCGTTTCACTCATGATAACAATTGCTCCATTGAGTTTGACCCTCATGGTTTTTCTGTGAAGGACCTCCACACCAAGAGAACTATCCTTCGCTCCAATAGCTCCAGCGGTCTCTACCCGTTCTTTGGCTCCAACCTCACTGTCAACTCTGCCTTCGCTGCTACATCATCAACTGATTTATGGCATCGCCGGCTCGGTCACCCCAGCTCCTCTACTTTATCTCATTTAGCGTCTGTGCTACCAGACGTCTCATGTAATAATGGCTCTCACAATGGCATCACTTGTGAGGCTTGTCAGTTAGGGCGCCATCGTCGCCACCCCTTTTCTGCTTCTTCCACATTTAGTGTTCGGCCATTTCAACTTGTGCACTGTGATTTGTGGACCTCTCCTATATGCAGTTTTTCTGGTTTTAAATACTACTTAATTATCATTGACGATTTCTATCATTACACCTGGGCATTCCCTCTTAAATCCAAATCTGATACCTCCTCCACCTTGCTCCGGTTCTTTCAATACATACAGACTCAATTTCACGTTCTTATTCAGTGCCTTCAGAGTGACAACGGTGGCGAGTTCCTCAATTTCTTGCTGCGTTCTTTCCTGTCATCCAATGGCATCTCCTTACGACTGTCCTGTCCATACACCTCCGCTCAAAACGGGCGTGCCGAGCGAGCCATCCGCACTGTGAACGACATCATTCGCACGCTTCTCTTCCAGGCTCATTTGTCCGGCGCCTTTTGGGTTGAAGCCCTCCACGTTGCCACTCACATCCTTAACAGGAGACCTTCCCAACCAATTCAGTTCCACACACCATATTTCCTGCTCTTCGGGTCTCCACCAACCTATGATCATATGCGTGTGTTTGGGTGCCTTTGCTATCCTAATCTTCTTCCACTCACAGATCACAAGCTGACCCCTCGATCTGCTCGCTGCATTTTTCTTGGCTATGCCCTGGAGCAAAAGGGTTATCGCTGCCTCAGTTTATCCTCGCACAAGGTCGTTATTTCCAGCCACGTCAACTTTGATGAAGCCGTTTTTCCCTACGCTTCTGATGCCCCTTGCACAGACCCGCCAGCCACAGTCGATCCAGGCAGCGGGCCTCTTCATGATTTCCGTGCCATCCCCTTGCACCCTCCTGCTCCGATCGGCACGGACACCCACGCCATCTCTCTCCCTACTCCCGCGCCACCTGCTCACTCTCCTTTACACCCGGCACCGGTAGGTGATGCTGCTGTTTCCTCGCCCACCCCCACTTCGCCACCGCACACACTGGGACCAGCTCTCCAATCTCCCTGCCGTGCTGCTGCATCCGTACCCCTTCCTACGGTGCCATCTGTTGCCCCTCTCCCATCCACCGCCCAAGCCGTCCCTCCGACCCAGAATAACCACGCCATGCAAACAAGGGGCAAAGCTGGCTACTGCATGCCCAAACGGCACTTCACCCTTGCTGCTGAGACCATCTCTCCCATTCCCTCATCTTATCGCGCTGCTCTTAAGGACCCCAATTGGTTTCGTGCCATGCGAGGCGAATATGATGCCTTGATCCGCAACCATACTTGGTCACTTGTGCCTCGTCCCTCCAATTCCAACCTCATTTCTGGCAAATGGATCTTTCGTCATAAATTCAACGCCGACGGTACTTTTGCCCGCTACAAAGCTCGATGGGTTCTTCGCGGTTTTACTCAACAACCGGGCGTTGATTATGGTGAAACCTTCAGTCCCGTTGTTAAACCAGCCACCATCCGCACCGTCTTGAGTCTTTCCACTTCGCATAACTGGCTCATCCGCCAACTCGATGTCAAAAATGCTTTTCTCCATGGACACCTCGATGAGACCGTTTATAGCGTTCAGCCGTCCGGCTTTGTCGATCCCATCAACCCACACCATGTCTGTCATCTCCACAAATCTCTCTATGGCCTCAAACAAGCCCCTCGCGCCTGGTTCACCCGGTTTACCACGTATCTCAAATCTCTTGGCTTCCTGCCATCTAAGTGTGACTCCTCCTTGTTTGTTCTTAAACGCGGCACTTCCCTCATCTACCTCCTTCTCTATGTTGATGATATCATTATCACTGGTACATGATCCTTCCCTTCTTTCGATGCTCATTTCCTCCCTTAGCTCTGAATTTTCTATGAGTGATCTTGGTGACCTCCATCATTTCCTTGGGATCAATGTGCAGTGCACCAGGTCTGGCCTGTTCTTGTCTCAGGAACAATATGCGTTAGAGGTTCTTGACCGTGCCCACATGCTAAATTGCAAACCCATCTCCACGCCTATTGACACTCGCTCCAAATTATCCGCTAATGATGGCTTTCCGTTTCATGATCCTTCCTTGTACCGTAGTTTAGCTGGTGCACTCCAGTACCTCACTCTCACACGTCCTGATCTCTCGTATCCGTCCAACAAGCCTGCCTTTTCATGCATGCCCCACGTACCTCCCATTTCCAACTCGTGAAACGGATTTTGCGATATCTCCGTGGGACAACCCACTTCGGTCTCCATATTGCTCGATCAGCTTCGCATGAACTCATTGCTTATTCTGATGCCGATTGGGCCGGATGCCCCGACACCAGAAAATCCACCTCCGGGTTCTGTGTTTTCCTTGGTCCCAATCTCATTTCTTGGTCCTCCAAACGCCAACACACTGTCTCCCGATCTAGTGCAGAAGCTGAATACAGAGCCGTTGCTAACTGCGTTGCTGAGTCATGTTGGCTCCGCCAATTACTTACTGAGCTTCACGTGCCTCCTACTCGCTCTACGGTTTCGTCTACTGCGATAATGTCAGCGCCATGTACTTGTCCTCTAATCCGATTCAGCATCAACACACTAAACATGTAGAAATCGACCTCCATTTTGTTCGGGACCGCGTTGCCTTGGGTGAAGCTCGAGTTCTCCATGTACCAACCTCGTCGCAGTTCGCCGATATCATGACCAAGGGTCTCCCAACAGCAGTATTTAATGATTTCCGTTCCAGTCTCACCGTCGCTGCTCTAGTCTCCTGACGATGCGACTGCAGGGGGGTGTTGAATGTGTGTTATCGCTGTCTACGGCTGCTCCTACATATCTGGCGAGGACTTCCTCCATTCAGTTAGGCGATGCCGTAGATCTGTTGCCGCAGCGCTGCGTCGCCTCGCATGCCGCCTATCACGCGCACCCGTTGCATGCCGTTCGCATGCTCTGTAATCCTTTATGTATTGCTTCGAGAATACAAGACTTACGTTTATTGACTAAGTTTAGCTCATATCACCCGGAGGTACGACGCCTTCTACTATCGCAACACCGCCGCCTTGTGTCTGTCCTGTCGATCATCCTGGCTTGGCAGCCACGACTTCTTGAAGCTCGCCAAGATGAAGGTGCTTGAGATCATTGTAGCACTGGATGTGTCGGCGTTATTGGCAGCCTACATCACGGCTCGGCGTTAAACTGCGGCATTTGTCCATAATGCTGCGGTGTTGGTCCTCATCGTTCCGCGGCCCTCATCGTCGTAATGTCGTCGCATTTGCGGCAATTACTTTTGGGATGAACTGTAGTCAGCTCCATTAGATATGTAATTACTAGCTGGGTTAATTTTGAAGCTACATGGTTTTGTGTGACTTCATTTCTGGAGAAGACAGACTTACTACTCTCTAGGTCAAATGCTCTGTTTTCTCCCGTCTCCTGTGTGCGCGGCTTTGCTAGTGTCCTCTCTACCTTTTTCGATCCCAACAAATCCCGGTTTTGATACATACCACCGAAAAATTCTGATTCACTTTAATACCATCGAAAAATTCCAATCTTCTTAGAAATACCACTGCGTCACCCCAACGCTCGTTTTGGCACTCAAATTACTAATCTGCTAACTCCCTTGTTAATTTCTCGTACTGCTTGCTTCAATTGAGCTATACCATCAGCAAGCAGAGACATACCTCTGAACCGAATGAAACCACAATAACATGCCAAAAACGAATAGAACTGCAGATCAGGAAGAGCTATACCGAATCAAAACTTCTGAACCAAATCACTTGCAACTCCATGTTGTTCGGGCATTTGTAGATGCAGGGGATGGGATGGAATTAATCAGTGGAGATGCAGCGTGAGTAAGATGAGAAGATGCAGGGGACGGGATTGGGCAGGGAGCGGAAGCACGAACGTTTAGGGATGAGGAAGGGAGCGAGATCTAGTGTTTGCAGAGCAAGAAGCAGAAACAGGGGAAGAAGAGGGGCTCCGAGCGGCTCAGCCTCGGGGTCGGGGAAGGAAGAGGCGAAATCATGCAGCCATTGGCGATATGAACGGAGTGGTATTTCGAACAAGATTGAGATATTTTGGTGGCATTACACAGGACTAGGATTTTGGATGGCATTACACAGCACTAGGATTGAGATATTAGGTCCATCTATATTTATACTAATTGAAGACTCTCCTATAAATCCCTACATTAATCTTAGATGGGTTACAAAGCTAGAAATTACCACATTAATTATAAAAAAGAAAAAGCTAGAAATTACCAAATTAATTATAGAAAAGGAAATGGCTAGAATTTTCCACGTTAATCGAAAAAATAAAACATCTTAACCATGTAACCTACAGCATGCATGATCTGTCATTTTCTCGGTTTGTACTGGGCACGGCTCATTCGAAACCCAGAGATTTCACAGGAATTTTGCACAAATATCATATGAATCAATTTAATTTCTGCTGGAATAAAAAAATTCCCACTTTCCAATGAGGCCTTATACAGTTTCCAGTTGAGTCATATCCAAAGGAAAGGATAGGGCCATCTTTTGTTAGGACAAAATGGTAGGGTGGAATAGATGCATAATCTCTCGTTTTTTTTTTGAAAGGAAATGGCTGGAGCTCTGCCTTGCATTAAAGAAGGATAGTCAGAAATACAGCAAGAACATAAAAAACATAAAAATTAAGTTGGGTAATGGCTACCGCGGGCGAGGAAATGAAAACAAAACTATTTCGCCAAATCCGACCCTATGCGACAAGAAGCCCTCAACAGCATCTAGCGCCTAGCATCACTACGTATGGCGGATGTTTACAGCCATCTGTCGACTGCGAATATCATCAACCGCGGCGTCGGCGACGGAATTGACGGATCTGTACTGATTACTGAAAATCTTGCCATTCCTTTCCTTCCAGATGTTCCATGCTACATACATAAAGGTGCCATCTGCCTGTCTGCGGAATTGTCGACTGATCGCGGCACGGGTCGATCTCCACCAAGCTGCTATGTCTGTCTGGACCATTGCTGGTTGGATGGTGACGAAGCTTATATTCATGCGGTGGAAAACCTTTCGCCAGACCTGCTTTGCGAAGGAGCATAACAGGATGAGGTGTCTGGATGACTCTGGTTCGATTCCGCAAAAGCGCACGAGTGTGGTGTGCGGCCATCCTCTAAGAGCCATCATCGGTGTGAGAATTCTGTCTGTAGGAAAAGCCAGCGAAGAACTCGCATTTTAACAGCCGTCCGCTTTCCAAATCATCTTGTAGTTGGGGTCCGGAATGGTGCCAATGAGGCGTGCCTCGTAAGCTGTCCTGTCGAGTAAATCCCATCTGCGTCCATTTCCATGAGATGCTGTCGTGTGTATCTGGCAGCAGATGGACTTGTGAGAGCGCCTGCCAAAGCTGCACGTACTCCTATACCTGCGTGGTCGAGGATAGTCTCCGCAATGGTCGCAGCCAGTTCTTGGACAGCAACTCTTCCTTGACCGATCGCCCTTTTCTCCATACTAGACGATAGCAATTTGGTGCTATATCCCTCGATGATACCCCATTTAGCCAATTGGAGTCCCAAAAATTCGCAGTCTCACCATTCCCTAAGGTAATCCTAGTGCTAGCCCGGAAGAACCCGCGATCAGATTCATCACAGGGGACCATCATCCCCGCCCATGGCCTGTTACGGTCATTCCAGGCATACCACAGCCAACGGAGACGAAGCGCCCGACTGAAGGAGTTGAAATCCTTAATACCAAGCCCTCCCAAGGCCTTGGGTCTGCAAACCGATTTCCAATTAACCAGACAGTGCCCCCCAGAGGATTCCTGTTCGCCTCTCCAAATGAAACTTCTGCAGATTTCCAATCTCTCGTTTTTAAGTGGCATTTTTGTAGTGTTTTGCATTTTAGTAGCATTTATTTTTGTTATAGGTGTGATTTAGATTGACATACGCATACAATTTTCAGGAGTGCGTCAAATTCCTTCTTGGCGTTCCACCAAATGAAATGAATAACTCGTCAGTGCAGGATGTGGTGCTATAAGATCTTATCAGGAAAAATATTTGCCTTTGGCCCTGAGAAGCATTGCACTCTTGTTATTGCCATGGTTTCTGTCCTAAATAATCGTAAAGAAGTTGCCAAGCATGCTGCCTTCGGAGAAATTCCGTCGTCAATCGTAAAGAAGTTGCCGCGCACTTTACCCGGCCTGCATTTTTCAAGCCACTCGCTTCTTTCGGTGTAGTTTAATTAGGAGTAGTTTCTAGGAAGTCTCTCCCGGTGTGTCTACATGTGTGCGTGTGTGTTGTAAAGTTAGTATCACATGCAGTCACGCGTGTTCCGAATCAACTGATCTGCACTACAAATGCATTCATGCATGCACCACTCCAGTCCGGAGTCATCCGTCAGAGGAGTCCTGAGTGCAGGTTTGCTAGAAACACATACAAGTTGTTTAGCTAGCGAGGAATGGAAACGGCAATGTCGTCCGTGGTGGCACTTCCAACCGCCGCTGGCGGATCCTCGTCCGCTGATCCACCAGCGCAGCAGCCTCAGAAAGAGATCGCCATCAGCATGGAGTCGCCAGCCGGCCCAACGGCCAGTGGACCGCGCCAGAACCACCTTTGGAAGAGGTCGGCGTCGCCGCGTGCGTTCGTGCCGATAACCAGCAGCAGCTCGTTCCGGTGTTGATCGTGCCGGAAGGAAGCAGCACGGCATCCTTGGCAAAAGGCATGCACCGTGATCGCCGTCTCCTCGGCGGACTCGCCGGCGGCGGCGGCTGGCGCTCTCCAGCTTTGCTGGTCCGGCCGGTTTTTGCAGCAGCGAGGGACGGCGTTGACGACGCATCGAGTGACCCGAGGGAGCGGAACAAGTCCATCCGGGAGCTCCGCGGCTGGCTGATGGTGCTCGCGACGTGATTGCCTCCATCACGTATTCCTCGGGTCTCAGCCCGCCCGGTGGTTTTCAGCGATAGCGAAGCCGGTGCTTTTCGTGGTACGGTTCTCCAAAGCAGATCACCCAGAGGTACGACGCCTTCTACTCTTGCAACACCGCGCTTTCGCGCTGTCCTGTCGATCATCCTGCTGCTGGGCAGCCACGACTTCTGAAGCTTCGCCAAGATGAAGGTGCTTGAGATCATTGTTGCTCTGGATGTGTCGGCGTTATTGGCAGCCTACATCTTCGCTCGGCGTTCGCATGCGGCAGCTGTCCACGCGCAGTCTTTGGTCCTCATCGTTCGGTGGCCCTCATCGTCATAATAAATCGCGATTTCGCGGCAAATACTTTTGGGATGAACTGTAGTCAGCTCTGTTAGATATGTAATTACGAGCTAGGTTAATTTTGAAACTACATGGTTTGTGTGATTTCATTTCTTGAGAAGACAGACTTACTACTCTCTAGGTCAAATGCTCTGTTTTCTCCCGTCTCCCTGTGCGCGCGGCTTTGCTAGTGTCCTCTCTACCTTTTTCGATCCCATGGTTGCATGTCGAAGACCAAAATGCCCAAGATTCGCGTTACTATGAACAAAAAGAAAGATAACATAAGCAAGGAAAAATTATTCAGAATAGTGGAATAAGGAATGCAAAAAAAAAAAAAAAAACCTTCTGTAGGGAAAGAGAAAATTGGTTATTTAACACCAAAAAATCCCCGTTTTGATACATACCACCGAAAAATTCTGATTCAGTTTAATACCATCGAAAAATTCTGATTCTGTTTAATACCATCGAAAAATTCCAATCTTCTTAGAAATACCACTGCGTCACCCCAACGCTCGTTTTGGCACTCAAATTACTAATCTGCTAACTCCCTTGTTAATTTCTCGAACTCCTTGCTTCAATTGAGCTATACCATCAGCAAGCAGAGACATACCTCTGAACCGAATGAAACCACAATAACATGCCAAAAACGAATAGAACTGCAGATCAGGAAGAGCTATACCGAATCAAAACTTCTGAACCAAATCACTTGCAACTCCATGTTGTTCGGGCATTTGTAGATGCAGGGGATGGGATGGAATTAATCAGTGGAGATGCAGCCTGAGTAAGATGAGAAGATGCAGGGGACGGGATTGTGCAGGGGAGCGGAAGCATGAACGTTTAGGAATGAGGCAGGGGAGCGAGATCTAGTGTTTGCAGAGCAAGAAGCAGAAACAGGGGAAAGAAGAGGTGCTCCGAGCGGCTCAGCTCAGAATTTTTTAAATAATATTTTTTTTCAAATTGCGATATTAATACACGGATTAAAAAAATTGCAGAAATAATATCCAGTCGCCACACCGTTTGGCGACAACAAGTAGTCGCCAAACCTTTTGGCGACAATACAGTAATCGCCAAACAGTATGGCGACAACAGCGTTAATACTCGGTTTGAACGGTTAACAGCGAGGTCAGGTTGTTGTCGCCACATGGTTCGGCGACCACTAGTTGTCGCCAATGGGTTCGGCGACTATGGATGGTTGCCAATTGGTTCGGCGACCACTAGTCCACCGTGTAAAAATTCGAGATTAAATTTCGGCAAATTTGAAATATAGTACAAATTACAGTCCGTAATTATAAATTGATACAACATGTTTGCGTATTTACAAAAAACCCAGCCTTACCCGAAATCTGAAAATCCGTTTAACCATACCCGGAACCTCAAAATCCGACTAATCCTTAACCGGAATTTCAAATTCGGTATGGGGCCCCACCCATACCCGAATTTCAAAATCGGTATGCCTTAACCGAATTTGAAATTCGAATGCGGGTGAGCCCCATACCCGGAATACCAAAATCCGTTTAAGACCCTCCTCCCGGGTAGAATCAGCGACCACGTATAAAAATAAAATAGGACTCTAACGATGTCGAAAAATTTTGAAATGTTTTGTGATGGTTCCTGATAAATCAGTGATATTACCATAAAAATTTCAAATGATTTTAAGATCTGAGGAATTTTTTAAAATTCAAATAATACAACTATCCTGATAAAACGTTGGCCGACAAATTTGAACCGAATGAAAAATAAAACAAAACGTTAGAAAAATTTAAATTTTTTTGTCCATGGTTATGATGCATTAGTAATGTTCCCATAAAATTTTCATATAATGATCAAGCTCTATGAATTTATAAAGCTTGATAAAAATTTTATGAGAACATTAGTGATGCATCATAACCATGGACAAAAAATTTCAAAATTTTATAGTCGACAACAAGTCATGTTATGAATAGTTCCCACGAAGCACTTAAATTATTTGTTGAACATATATAAGGGCACATACACCGAAAGTTCACATGATAAAATAAGCAATAGATTATATTATATTACAAGGGCATTACAACAGTGACAAAATTGCTTGACGAACTAACTAACGAAAGCACTGTTTGTCATGGTGGAACAAATGATCGTTCCGCCTATCTGGGTACAACTAGAATGATGTCCCACATTTTCTGCATATTACCTGACCCGTGTAAAATTTGCGATTTGTCATCGGACACCGCTCAATCCCTACTATGAAAGAACTCCATGGGGATCCGAAGTGCAACCAGCTGTCGCCGAATGGGTGGCCTATGCCGTACGTCTCGGGTGTATAAGACATAATTTTTGGGTCTTTTTTATGTGGATTTCTGCCCTCCGATATGGGCATGTCATCCCAATTCCCGGTGTCCCCTATGTTAATACCACCCGGGTACCCGGATGGTCTGCGCAACGCATCAAGGATTTGTTGCGTGGTGCGGACCTCGGCCGGCTGCTTCCCCTTGTCCCTTCTTCTTCGAGAGGAGGAACCCTCTTGCACATCTAGTGTGTTGGCCGTTGGCGGAGACATGCGGAGACGCCTGCTCTGTTTCGGCTCGCACTCCACTATATGGTGCAGGAGGTGTGTGTTGGGCTTATCCTTGGACAAGCTGAAGCGTGCCTGCAGTCAATGCAAGTATGCCGCTTTGGTCGTTGAATAACACCGTAGGCGTACTCGGGGTCTGTCAGCTTTTCTGGGCGGTAGTAGCACCACGGAGAGGGTTGCTCCCCCCAGTTATCCCATACAGGAAGTTTGAGATGTGGGTGGTACGTCTCCGGGTCCACCCAGTTGAAGTAGCCGCACCATTCATCCTCGGCCAAGGGGCACCAGAGAATCTCCGGTCCGCTAGATCATCGTGGCGGTATCAACAAGCTGCTGCAGCCATATTCGCAAAAAGTCGGGGCTGGGTGCCCGGAGGAGGTTTGTCCTTTGACTTGAGCGAATTCGCAATTTTCCTTTTGAACTCTCGTGTGCGGCGGCGGTTTAGAACTACTACTTTGTGAGTTTAACATGAGTATGTCGCTTGAAACTCACCGATTGGTTGGCCCTTGCCCACCGCCCGTAGCTCGGGTCGATCTAGAAAAGGACATATCTCCGCGGCCTCTCCCACTGGGTGAAGTTCTCGGCGGCGGGGTAGGCGTCGTGGCGCTTGAGAGAAATTAAAGTCACGCGTCGTTCGGCCCGTCGATCCATTGGAAAAAGCAACACCGGTCCTTGTCTTTGAAAAGAAAGAACGATGCATGAAATGGTAGTGTTACCTTGTATTGTGTGGATACAAGAGGTTTACCTTGTAGGTGCGAACAACTTGAGAGTGAGCGCGGGCGCCGTCTCTCCATGGGTAGATTGCATCATCTTCGCCAGAGTTCTTGATCGCATTTGGGTCGGGCAACTCGGTGAGAACTAGGGCGTCGACGCTATTGGCATCCGGATATTCGGGCGCGGGATGACTTCTGCTTGCTGAAGAGGCGACGGTAGAACGACATTGTGCCCTAATTTGTGTAGATTCAGCTGACGTTTATTGCTGGTTTGGCTGTGTTGGATGTCTACCCCTCGGCCCTGTTTTATAGTGGTGGTGAGGGGATACTCCACATAATTACAGCACTTGTCCATTTTGATGGCCTGGCATCCTCTGTGAAAAGCAGCATGACGTGTCACCCATCATCAAAGTTGCATGACCTGTCACTTTGTAAGAAAAGCTGCATGACTTGTCACCCTTTGAGAAAAGCCGCACGCCGTGTCACTCGTCATCAAAGCTGCACGACCTGAAACCTTATGAGAAAAGCTGCACGACCTGTCACCCTCTGTCAAAGGCTGCACGATGTGTCACCCTCATCAAAAGTCGCACGACTGCCACCGCTCTATCGGCTGAGATGGGTAGTGCTATGTCGCTTGGTGGTCTGCAGAGTATTGTCGAATCATTTTGAGAAAGCTGAAAGTAGCCTGCTGCCGAAAGCCGAATGGGTGTCCTATGCTGAATGGGTCTGCAGCGTGTTGTCATTTCAGTCTTGAAGAGCACAGTGGGTGTCATGGCGTGTTGTCGTGTCAGCCTGATAAAGCTGCTAGCATCGAGTAGTCACATGTTGAAAAAGCATTGCGTGTGTTGTCGTGATACTGGTAAAAGCCGCTAGCGATGAGTACTCACATCACGTTGAAAAAAGGCATTGCGTGTGTTGTCGTGTCGACTGGTAAAAGTTGCTAGCGTGAGTAGTCTGTCATCATATTGCAAAAGTTGTTGCAGCGTGTTGTCGAATCGGTCTGAGAAAGCTGCAACGTTCGTGTTGTCATGTCGCATTGACATCGGAAAGGTAAAAAAAGCGTGAACAGCACTTTAAAGACTGTAAAATAGTAAGGAGCAAAATAACAACACTATAAAGACTGTAAAACAGTACAAAGTAAGAAAGAAAAATAGGACCCTAGTCGGCCGCACCCTCATCATGGACCTGTCCCGCACCCCTACCACGACCCTCTTGACCCCTCGTCTTTGGTAGGTGCATCGTCAATAGGGCGTGGGTGAAGCTCCTGCGATGGCCACGCCGCCTTAGTCTCGAGGGCTGTAACGCTACTGCCGGGCCGACGGTCTCGGGAGGCAACACGTGCTGAAGGTACCGTAGTCTCGCTGCGTGGCTGCGTCATCGGTGCAGGGGGCGGCGCCAGCTGCGTCGGTGCAGGGGGTGGCGTGAACTGCGTCGGTGGAGCGGGCGGTACGAAGCGCGTACCCGGTAATCTCGCCTCGAATCCGAGAGTCGGTCGGCGTGCCGAGGAGTGCGGTGACTGAGATAACTATCCTCCACCCTGAACGTAGCCTGCACGTTCGGATAATAACTTTTAATTGTAGTTACGTGATACTTATACGAAACGTGAGTAGGTCGACTTACCTGGCGTGGGGACCATAACGGAGGGCGTGATGGTCGCCGCGGGGACCCTCCACCACGTCTAGGCCGGAGGCAAAGGAGTTCTGAAGGCGGACTCGCCACCATCGTGTGACGAGGAGGGGGTCGTGTGGGGTCTTGCGAACGCAGCGGGCGTTTGGAAGAGGTGGCACGCTTCGAGAGCGTCGGCGCGTCGACACGAACCCGGCTCCACGATCTGCGAAGCGGCGCCACCACGCGTCTCACGCCTCCATCATCTCATCCATCGAGACGCTGACTCCGTCACCGGTCTGACAAGAGCGATTGCCGTGCTCGTGGAGGTCCCTAGCGTGGTCCACCTGCCACGTACGACAAACTGATATGCACATGGACATAGCGTAACGAATACATAATGTAATTTACAAGAAATAAGACTTACCACGGCGTGCAGGGCCACTCCTGCCTAGCCCGGGTACAAGTCAACAACGCTAGGAGCATACGCGTGGGTCGGAGACTCCTCCACCAGTAGGAGACGAGCACGCGTCCGGGGCACGTACCAGGCCAGGTACTGCTGGTAGGACGAGGCGTCATACGGTGTGTCTTCGGCGACGACGTCGTGCTGCGCCCCGTCCCACTGCGTGAGCCACGGCTCCATCCTTTGTACCAAGGTGGACAGGCTCTTCGAGGGCCTGTGGGTGGCGAACCTGAAAAAAATCCAAATTGTTAGACATATGACGTAAGTATTTCACATATTTTTGGTCGAATAACTCACATGTGTACGCTCGCCGGTACACGATCCCCCGAAGGAACAGGGACCAGCTGGAGAAGGCCGAACTGTCTGTGGACTCGGTGCGGCGCGTAGTCCTCCACGAAGACGTCGACGATGAGCTTCCTCCTCGTCAGCTAGTAACACTGGTCCCTATAGCAAAGCACGGAGAGCCCACCTGGCGCGGCTCTCTTCTGGACACGGCGCTGGCTATAAGGGTCCCAGATCACCTGCTTCGCGTGCAGGTGGTCTAACGACTCCTTGAAGGAGTGGTACGTGGAGCGTACCTGCACTCCCGCCCACTGTGGCTGCAATAGAAAAAAATATGTGTAAGCACATGCGACTGCAATTAAAATTTGATAAAAGCAATTAAAGAAAATAAGTACCCGTCGTCGAGTCCAAAGCGAGCCCATCGACGGCCGGCCGATCTCGTCGCCCCCGTACATGTCGGCGGTGTAGTATCGCGGGTCGACTAAGGGTCGACCCATAGGGAAGCGCTCGAACGACCAAAGCTGAAGAAGAAGAGGCATCCCGGACAGGTTGGGGTCCTTGCTTCTCTTCACGCACGCGTCGCAAAGGCGCTGATGCGTGGCGCAAGAACCGCCAAACCCCGTGATACTGCGGGACTGGTGCGCTCGGCGTCGGCAATAGCCCGTCGTGAGGCTATCCACCGTCGCCGACGGCCATCGCATGTGTGTGTCGTCGTGAACATGACCATCCCAAACAACCACAGCAGGTAGGCCTCCAAGTGTCGTGCTAGCTGGTACGGCGTGGGGTGCTCCGCCATATGCTGCACCTGTGACAATTAACATATAGTAACATATGTTAATAACGTTATAAAAAATTAGAAGAACATGAACACGTACAAGCACTCACCTCGAACTGGGCCAACCACCTCCTCGGCGGCCCGTGCTTCTTCTGTTGATGCGTATCGCCCGGTCGATGGGAGCCACTCCGGCGAACCTCTCTGTGGGTCACCCACCCACCCCACAGAGTCACAGAGGGTCCGACGGTGTCCCGATCGATAACCTCAGAAGCATGGCGGCGTCTGCAGTGTCACCGTCACCTCCTTGCGGCGGCGGTGGAAAGTGGCGTCTCCGGCCGCCAGCGGTCCACCCAACACGACGAGTAGGCTCGGTCGAGCGGAAAATGCGTGACCGCTCTGGACCATCATCCCCCCCTCGACCTGATCCTCTGCCGCGTCCTCAGCTGAGCCCTCGATCATGCGAACGAGAGGAAATAACCCAGCACGTGCCAACCTATCCACAGGAAAAACAGTCGTAGTATTCAAATATCAATTAGACAAAATGCAATTCTGCGAGCAATGAAACATGTAAATATAGTGCAACCCACCTGGTGTAGAAGGCTGGGTGGATCCGCCATGCCCTGTTGGGCACACGGATCCGCAGCAGAGGCACCCTCTCAAGGCCCTCTGTGGTGTGGGACGAGCAGCTGTGCCATCGGGTCCAACGAAGAGTCAAGAAGTGTCTCGGGGTGCTCGGGTGCTCCATCCTGCAAGTAAGCAGAGGACAAGATGCGGTTAGTAATGTAAAACAAAAGATCAAGAGTTAGACATAAATAAAAAGCGACATACATATTACACAATTCAATACAAATTACATAAATCAATACATCAATACAAATTACATAAATCAATACGTAAACATGATAAAATGATACATATTACACAATTCAATACAAATTACATAATTCATCTTTGCATAAACATGACAAAATGTCCAATGTACCCGCATACGTAAGATACGATAAAATGATACATATTACACAATTCAATACAAATTACGTAATTCACTGCATAAACCTGACAAAAGGTCCAACATACCCGCAAATACCTAAGATAGGATAAAAATACACAACGCAGTACACATTACATAATTCAATACATAACACTACGGCATTGCGTTGTCTTGTGGCCGTACTCACCGGCACTGAGAACACCTCCTAACGGGGCCACCCACTTCAGATTCATCCATGTCATTGCGATTCGCTTAGACTATGGACGACCAAACTGCCCTTCCGCACACCTCCGCAAGTTTGCATCAGGAAGACATATCGCACATCTCTGTTAATGGCAGTGAAATCACCATGTGTACGAAAACCACGGAACTCACCGGACCAGGTATTGACAGCATGATCCTTCAGGTAGAAAGGGGACACGTATTGCGATGTGTTCATCCTAATTTGCCCACAAGCTGCGATCACATGCGAGCAGGGAATATGAAGAAGTCTTGGCTTGTTGCACATGCATTCACACCATCCAGTGGCCCCTTGGTCTAGGTTAACCTCGTGTGTAATAACCACGGTGTCGATTCCCAATGCCCCTTTACACTGGAGAGTCACTTGAGCGGTACTCACGATTTGGGTTACGCACCATATCTTGGTGAGCTTTCTTCGCCGCTCCTCCATGTAGGCCATCATCCGTGCACAAGACGGTGTGCAATGTCGTGGCATGAAGTACTGACCTCGCATGTCTTTTTTCGAAGTAGCCAGCGATGCCGTGCAACATGCCTTCGGGATGGCCACAAGTGGTAGCGGACGCAGGCCTCTGATGACCCAATTGTAAACCTCGGCTATATTCGTTGTCATGACACCAAACCTGTTCAAACAGATCTGTTAGCACAATAACTCTAATTGTTCAATCGTCAGTAGCTTTGTTAATTTAGTACACTAACTCGCGCCCCAAAGTGTCATGAAGCAATGCCCACTTCTCTAACGGCTCCGCTCTATCCAAAGGCGAGAAACACTTAATGTTTCTTGACGATCGTCTCCTCAGATTTGGAGGATCGAGCGCTCCAAGGGGTGTTAGCCTTTTGGGTGGGCAATTGTTCGGTGTTGCTGGTTGCTTCTTCAGCTCTTCAATATGTGCGGTAGTGTGCTTATCCAACTCGGCCAATATCGCATTGAACTTACGTGCCTGGTTCTGCTTGCATAACCTCTTAAATAGGTTCATTAGTTTCTTATTCTTGAACTGCCTGAAAAAATTTGCTCCCAAATGTCTCATGCACCACCTGTTCTGCATGTCATGCCATGGAAAAGGCTCATCAAAGTCCTGCTGTAGAGTCTTAATTGCCGAGATGATACCTTTATGACGATCATGGATGATGCACACGTTGGGCCGATCACGAACTACCCTAAACTTCAAATGTCTGAAAAACCACAGCCAGCTATCCCATTTCTCACCCTCAACAAATGCAAAGGCCAATGGAAGTACGTGGTTGTTCGCATCAATTGCAATAGCCGTTAGAATCTGCCCCTTGTATTTCCCAGTCAGGAATGTACCATCAACGCACAGCAATGGACGACAGTACCTGAATGACGCAAAGCAAGGACCCAATGAAAAAAAAGCACGACGAAATATCGAGATCCCATTACCATCCACTTCACTTTCTTCAAAAGCGGTGTACGTGCCATGGTTGGTTTCCTTCAAGACATCAAGCACACGAGGTAGGTTACAATACAAAGCCTCGTATGTGCCAAACCTCTTCTCTAACGCCTTTTGCTTCGCACGCCAGGCCATCGAGTAACTTATCTGGTACTTAAATGTTCTCAACATTGCTTTCTGAATATAAGAACACTCAATGTCCCACTTCTCGATGATCTCATTGAACATCACGCTAGCGATTACAACCGCATTCAAGTTGCGGTGTTTCACCAGAATATTTTCTAGTCTGCATGTGTGCTTATCTACTCGTGATGCAATCCAAAATGTCTCGCGCTTCGGTTTGTATGCATGCACTCGGAATTCACATCCTTCGGTTCTGCACTTCACTGTGTATCTATCTGGACTCAACAAAACAACTCAGAACTCTCTCTGCTGCGATAGTGCCCACAGCCTCACTGCCAACTTCAACTCAGAATTGTTTGCGAAAATTTGATTCAGCCGAACGGCATTGCTACCATACTCCCAACGTGAGTCATGTCCCCACAAAACTTCCATACCAGCTTTGTTTTTCCTGTTCCACTCGTCAGGGATGGGTACATTCGTTGCCCCAGTACTACCATGCATTTCATCATTATCAGCTTCTGCCCCCTCCTCATCTTCGTCGATATCATCATCGCACTACAACATTTCAGCTTCATCTTGCATCGCCATACGGTCCACCAACTCCAATTGATCAACAAGTTGCTCGATGTCCTCCCCTTCATCTGCCTGACCTTCCACATTTGCTGCATCCCTGTTATCATCCTCCACTGCTACCTCAACTGGCACCACATCCTGAACTTGTTCACCAGAGTCGACGTCTTTGCTTTCGCCAACACCGCTAATATTCGCCTCTTTCTAGGGCACACTTTGCAAAGATTACACATTCAAGGCTAGATCCCTTGCACCACCTTAACCATTTCGCCACAAGTATGTCCGATCTACTTTCTTCAACTCCCACGAGTTGGATCACCCTTACTACGCATGAATAAGATTTGAATGGTAAAAGAGTAAACACTTGGATCCAAGGAAAAATATTGGGTCAACTAAAGCTTTATATCACGGATGCTAACTCTATCCGGAATAAGTGTTCCACCATAGTGTAAAAACCGCTCAAATCAACACCATTCGCCCATTTTTATTTCACCATCGCCAGAGTATACCATAAATTTGATGCATTGGACATTATCATGACGATATAAGTAATTGATTTTAGATAATCTAAAATCTCTATTATTGCATCATATCTAATATTTAACTAAATTATATCTTGGCGAGTGGGTGCTCCTTGACTAACCGGGCCATGGTCAACGGATCCCCCAAGCTCGGAAGGCCCCGACCACGACCTAGGTGCATACTGAGGCGCTCGACCTAGAGCACTGTGAACCCGAACTCGATCCCGCTCGACCTCGAGCTCGGGCAGGATATCGTTCGAGGCCTTAGTCCGCCCTGGGATTTCGGATCTAGCATTTGAACGCAGTTGCGGAGAGCGGTCGTGAGGATGGCTCAGAGTGCGCTGGCAAGTCCAAGGCGAGCATCGCCGACCCTCAATGTGCATGAAGGCCACTTCGAAGATCTCGCCAGTAGATTACATGTAAAGGAGGTATAAAAGCTAAGACCTTGAGCTCGAGGAGGAGGAGACAACCAAGACACCCAGACTCGAGCTAGGAATCACCATTCTTGTCTTGAGTTGTAAACACCTCCTGTACAACCGATTTAATAAGAATCACCGCCGCCAAGGCGATCGGAATAGAGCTATTACCTTCACAGGGCTCGAACCGGTATAAACCCTGTCTCGTGCTCGTTATCGTCTTGCTCACCATCATCACGATCGCCTTGTTCCTCCGTTCGAGCTAAACACGCTCGGGTCCCATAATACACTTGACCCCCACCTCACTTCTTGCGGTTGGCGATCCCGATCGTCGGCAGTGGCGCCACCGTGGGTCCGATTGTTTTGCTCTTCGAAGGAACGACACCAGATCCTGTGAGCATGGCGCCCTTCATCGATGGATTTTCCTTGGGCACGGACTCGACTCCGTGTCCTGTTCACCCTTCGCCGCCGCCACTTTCGGCGGACGTTACGGTGGCGAGCGGTCAAGGCGCCGAGGAGATGCGGATGACCGTGATCCTGAGCACCCTCAAGACGCTTCGCCGGATGGTGCGAGTTGCCATCAACCAAGCCATCACCGCTCTCCGCGGAGGCCCGTGAGAAGGCCAAGACGCCGTCTTCGAGCCACCCAGGCTCCCTCCTACCGGAGCGCCTCCGCGCTATCGCCGGGTCATGGCTGTCCCCGATAGGGTGAGGTCGGAGCTCTTTGGCCGAGCCCTGGCCGAAGAACTCGATCGGGCTGCGACCGAGGTCGCACCTCCGCAGCACCAAAGTCAGCACTTTCGAGGACCTGCTCCCAGAGAAGCAGTGATAACACATCGCGCCCGCGAGAGCTAGCGAGCAAGCGGGCTCGGGGCGAGGCTTTGACACGACGCCGGCGGCCCCACGAACCGCTACGACCAGACGAGCCCGAGCCAAAGCCACTTCGAGTCGGTGGCGGCGGTCTGCGGACCTCTCTGGGGCGTTCGCCCAGCGCCGCAGGTCCATGACCGCTGCGTTACCAACGGTGATTCCGTGCTCGACACCATGGTCGTTCCTCGCGCGCAGTCGGCCGCCGAGCGCCTTGACTCACGAATCCGGCGGCGGCAGGATCTTGTCGGTGATGACCACGACCGGCGTGCACTGCCCGCCTACGGCTGCATGGCGTACTCCGACGGCCTTCGTCGCGTACGGTGGCCGGCACGGTTCAAACTCGCGCTGATCGAGCGCTTCGACGGGACTAAAAACCCGGACGAGTTCCTGTCCATATACTCGACCGCCATCCTGGCGGCCGGGGGGGACGAGCTCGTGATGGCAAACTACCTTCCAACCATCCTGGACGGGGCCGCAAGGACCTGGCTTTTTAACTAGAAGCCTGGCTCCTTCGGTCGTGGTGCCAAATCGAACGCCTTCGCTCCAACTTTTTGAGTTATTCGAGCGGCGGGGGAGAAGGACTGGATTGTGTCATCCAGGCAAGAACGAGCCGCTACGTGACTTTGTGCGGCGTTTCATCCGCACGAGAACTCGATCCCGAGCATTTCGACGAGGCCGTCATCAAGGCCTTCAAGTTCGGGTCCGTGATCGACGCCTCACCGAGGACACGAGATCACATCGAGGCTTAGCGTCAACAAGCTTTTTTCGCATGGCGGAGCGATGCGCAGACGCAGCGGACGATGCCGCGGCGCTGAAGCGTGACACGACCAAGGTAAGCTTGGTCTAAACCAAACAGAGGCGGCCCTTCCAACTCGAGCGCCGACCACGGCAAGACCACCTCCAAGAAGCGGAAGCCTTGATCGCGGCGGAGGTCTACCACGGTGATCGTTTTGGCGGATGGCCAGCGCGAGGTCCTTGAGGTCCGGGATCAAGCTCAGGAGGGCTCTAAGCCTCGCCAAAGCCGACCTCGACCTCACCAGGCGAAGAACCAGCCCCAGCAGGAGGGCCAACGATCCGGACCCCGGCGGACCGAGGCTCGGCCGCAGGGGGCTGAGGGGCGCACGGGATATGACGAAGCAAAGTTCTGCCTATTCCACAGGGCGGCCGGCCACGACCTGCGGGCCTGCAGGGCATGGCAGAGTAAGCTGGACGCCTTCAATGATGGGCGAGGTGAGATGCCCGTGCTCCCGAAGGATGACGACCAGCCCGACCGGGTGAATGCCGGCGAGGAGCACGACGACCTCGATTTGGAGTTCCAGCAAGGCGAGCGCCGGATCGACGTTATCTTCGGTGGCTCGTCGGCCTACCAGACCAGGCGCGAGGTCAAGGCCGCCGCGCGGACCATCTACCAGGTCGCCGTTGGGAAGCCCATCGAGCAGCCCTGCAAGTGGGCTGGGGCCACCATCACCTTCTCTCCGGAGGACGCTCTCCCAGGTATGGCCCGAGACCTGAAGACCGCCTTGGTCGTGACCCCGACCATCAGCAACACCTCGGTCGGTCGCGTCATGGTCGACGGCGGCGGCTCTCTTAACTTGTCAGCGGCGGGCGCTAGGCAGGATGCGATTCGGTCGAAGGTCAAGAACGCCGCCATTCCTTCTTCGATCGTGCCGGAGCTCGACCATTCCCCGGGCGGTGGTCTTGCCGTCACCTTCGGGCGGCTCGGACAACTTCCGCGACCGAGCTGGTCACCTTCGAGGTGGTCGAGGGCGACCTCCGCATAACGCCATCCTCGGACGGCCCGCCTTGGTCAAGTTCATGGCCGCCAACCACTATGGCCACCGATGCATGAAGTCGCTTCGCGGCAATCAGATCATTACTGCGGGCGACTGCAGCGGCACATGGATGTGAGACCAAGGCCTTGGCTCTTGCAGCATCTTGCCTCAGCCATGCCCGGAGGCGGCGGCGAAGAATGCCGCTGAAGGCGCCATCCAGCCAGTGGGAACGCGAAGGCCGTGCCGCTCGATGAAAGTGAACCGACCGAGTGCCCACGTCTCGGCGAGCTGAGTTCCAAATAGGAACTCGAGCTCGTCACCTTCCTTCAGCGCCAACAAAGGTATATTCGCAGGAGCCAGCGGACATGCGGCGTCGAGGAGGTGATCGAGCACAAGTTGCGTGTGGGATCCGGCCTCGACCACATGCGCGAAAACTGCGTCGCTTCTCTCTGGAGAAAGTCGCGGTTATTAAGAGAACCTTGACAAACTCTCGAAGGCGGTTTCATTCGTGAGATCAATTACCCGAGTGGCTCGCCAACCCGGTCATCGTGTAGAAGAAGGGAGGAAAGTGGAGAATGTGCGTCGACCATACGGGGTTGAACTCGGCTTGCCCGAAGGACAACTTTCCGCTCCCGCGCATCGACGGATCGTCGACTCCACCGCGAGTGCCAAGATGTTGAGTTTCTTGGATGCTTACGGGATACCACCAGATCAAGGCGGGTCGGCGGCTAAAGCAAGACTTCCTTCATCACGCCGTTTGGCACCTATTGCTATACGACCATGTCGTTTGGTCTGCGCAATGCGGGGGCCACATTTCAGCGTTTGATGACCAAAACCTTCGAACCCCAGATCGGGCGAAACCTTGAGGTCTATGTGCACGATATCATTGTCAAAAGTCCCGCCGAGGGCGACCACGTTCGCGACCTCGAAGAGACCTTCGCCAACCTGAACCGGGACAAGATCAAGCTCAATCCCGAGAAGTGCGTATTCGGCGTGGCGTCGGGGAAGGTGCTCGGCTACATGATCGGGGGCTCAGGGGTCGGCCCGAACCTAGAAAAGATCGAGGCGATCGAGAAGATGGCGCCCCCGACTTCGATCAAGCAAGTGCAGAGCCTCACTGGCCGCATGGCCGCCCTCAGCAGGTTTATCTCGAGGCTCGACGAGCGTGGGCTCCCATTCTTCCAAACCCTGCGCAAGCACGGGGGCTTCGAGTGGACTCCAGAAGCGCAGCGGTCCTTCGACGATTTGAAGGTATACTTGTCGTCCCCACCCCTCCTTACTACGCCACAACCTGGCGAGAGGTTGCTGCTCTACCTCGCGGCCACCACCCACGCTGTTAGTGCTGCTTGTCACGGTGGCGAGCGGGGTCCCCAGAACACCCCATCTATTATGTCGTGAGGTCTTGCACGGCAGAGGGCGCTACCCGCGGTCTGGCTGTTGTATGCCCTCCCATGGCTTCGCGCAAGCTCCGGCACTATTTCCAGGCGCACTATGGTGGTCGTCGAGCAACTTCCGCTCGGGGACATCTGAGAACCCGGAGGTGGAGGACGAATCGCCAAATGGGCCATGGGCTGGGCGGCGTTCGATGTCGGTGTCGTGGCGCGCCTGACCATAAAGTCACAAGTGCTCGCCGACTTCGTGGTCGAGCAGACGTCCCAGCCCACTCCCGAGCTTCAAGATGAAGAGGAGAAGCCCTGGGTCATGTTCTTCGACGGCTCGAGGTCCTTCAAGCGCTCGGGGGCAGGGATCCTTATCCTTACCCAAGGCGATAAGTTGAGGTACGTAATTGTTTTGGCTTCCCAGCGACCAACAATGTGGCGGAGTACGAAGCCCTCCTGGCCGGCTTACGAGCTTGCAAGGCTTTGGGTGTGCGCCGCCTGGTCGTGAAGGGCGACTCCCAGCTCGTCATCAACTAGTTCAACAAGGACTACTAGTGCTCGGGGGACTCGATGGCGAAGTACCTCGCCGAGGTGCGCAAGATGGAGAAGTGGTTCCAGAACTTGGAGATCAAGCACATCCCCAGGAGAGACAACTCCAGCGCGGACTTCCTCTCCAAGCTCGGCTCCTCCTCCGACGATATCCCACCCGATGTCATCCTGGAGACACTAGCGGCCCCATCGATCTCCGACCAAGAGGTCGTGCTCGCTGTGGTCGGGGGTATCCCCTCCTGGGCCGAGGCCATCCACAGTTTCCTTGCCCGGGGCGACATGCCACCCGACCCTGCCGAGAGGAGCCGGATCAAGCGCCGGGCGAGTCTCAGACACTGCGCTTCGTCGAGAAAAGCTCTCTGAGCGAAATGTTTCCAGCATCCCGACGCGTGCATCTCCACGGAGGAGGGTAAGTACCTCCTACATGACATTCACTCGGGCCTCGTAGGCGCACTCTTCGTCTGAGTAACAATGGTCGGCAAGGCCTTCCGCATGGGGTACTATTGGCCTTCGGCGCTTCAGGATGCTCGGGATATCGTCCGCACCTGCCGAGCATGCCAGTTCCACGCCCGGAAGTCGCATCAGCCCGCCTACGCGCTCCAGACCATCCCGCTCGCCTGGCCCTTCTCGACATGGGGGCTGGACATCCTCGGCCCTTTTCCTCAAGCAACCGGGGGGAAGAAGTTCCTGTTCGTCGCTGTCGACACCTTCACCAAGTGGATAGAGGCTGAACCGGTCTCGCCATAATCTTTCGGCGGCGTTCGTTTCTTCCGCTTGTTCGTGGTCACAGTCACGGGTTCCATGCAAACTTATCACTGACAATGGTACCCAGTTTACCAGTGAGTTGTTCCAGGAGTTTTGCGAGGAAATCGCTGTCGACACCTTCACCAAGTGGATAGAGGCTGAACCGGTCTCGACCATAACTGCTCGGGCGGCGGTTCGTTTCTTCCGCTTGTTCGTGGTCACCAGGTACGGGGTTCCATGCAAACTTATCACTGACAACGGTACCCAGTTTACCAGTGAGTTGTTCCAGGAGTTTTGCGAGGAACTCGGCATCAAAATATGCTTCGCTTCGGTGGCTCACCCCCAAAGCAACGGAGCAGCGGAGCGCGCCAACGGGCAAATTGTCCAGGGCGTAAAGAAACGAGTTGCAGATGAGCTCGACCGATACGGCAAGGCCTGGGTGGACGAACTTCCCACCGTCCTATGGTCTATTCGTACCACGACAAGCCGAGCCACAGGGTCCACGCCCTTCCAGCTCGTTTTCGGTACCGAAGCCGTCCTGCCTCCCGAGGTCACGCTGGGCTCTGCTAGGGTCAGCTTGGTCGACCAAGTCGACTTCGAGCACGAACGGTCTCTCGACCTCACCCTCGCAGAAGAAGTAAGATGCTGTGCACTGCTACGATCAACGCACTACCTGCAAGCTCTTCGCAGACATGCGTCTCGGTCGGTACGACCTAGGAAGCTCCTTGTTGGGGACCTAGCCCTGAGGCGGATTCAGAGCTCGCGTCGGCACCAACAAGTTATCCCAGGTGGGAGGGCCCTATAGAGTTGTTTCAACAGACGCACGGGGGCTTACCGGCTAGCGATGCCGATGGCGAGAGCTCTCTAGCTCGTGGAACATAGATCAGCTCCGGAAGTTTTATGTGTAATCTCTATGCCTCACATTTCAAAAAAAGCTGGTTTTTCATTTTTATATCTACTTCCACTTGTGTTGTTACTTTTCTTTTTCGGCGGCTCCTTCTCTTTTCGAACACTACCTTCGTGCGCAGCGCATTCGCTCTTAGTCTAAGTGATGCGGGTTTTTGCGTTCACCCCCAGCGGACGAGCTAAACTGTAACACCCCGTGGTCAAACGCACCACGGATGCTACCAACCCACTAACTAATAAGACCGGCTTAGAAACTAAGCCACTGAAATTTACAAAATTTCGGCATGACCTCTCTAGAACAGAGGACATCCACTCGGCGAGACAAACAAATAGCAGCAATTATAATATCATTCTAGCAGTCCTTAGTTAAGCAATCACACATCCAATGAATTTAGTAAATCTCCTACGATCAACCATAAATTACAAACACATTAATTACATTCAGATCGATGAATTGGTTAAATAAATTCTTTGGAGACCGCAGCGTGCACGTGTTACTACTCCCAACCCGATGAATCAGCTTCAAAGTACCAAGAACAGAAGCAAACAAGCGTGAGTCCGAGACTCGACAAAGTGCAAAAGAAGTAGGAAAAGTAAGGCATCAAAGCTAAAATGCAACTATTAGAAGACATCAAGTAGCAGTTCCTTAAAGTGACATCCGTAAATAAAGGAAATAGTTGAATTCATAAAAGGTCCAACATATAAGAGCACGATTAATCCATCTTTTAAATAACCATTACTTAACCGAAACATCGAAGCACAGAGTAGTAGCAGCTCCACTTACCTCAACCAACTCGACAATGTAACAAAACCTTACCCATGCCTCGGCAATCAATTTCGATGAGCCCACGACTCAACTCTCAACTGTTCTTTCCATTCTCATCAATCAACATTTATCAATCGCAATACACAATGTAATGAAATGCTTTTATGCTCTCATTCACATAATATCTCATACATATATGCAATACTATATGGTGCAACACAACCATGCATTTCATTCACTTAATATTTCATGCATATTTGAAATGCCATATAATGCAACATATCCATGCATTTCATTCACATAACATTTCATGCATATTTGCAATGCCATATAATGCAACACATCCATGCATTTCACTCACATAACATTTCATGCATATTTGCAATGCCATATAATGCTACACATCCATGCATTTCACTCACATAACATTTCATGCATATTTGCAATGCCATATAATGCAACACATCCATGCATTTCACTCACATAACATTTCATGCATATTTGCAATGCCATATAATGCAACACATCCATGCATTTCACTCACATAACATTTCATGCATATGATGCAATATGCATGTCTCATCTCTTCTTTAGCACATACCTGGGGTATGGCAGTGCACACCCGTCGGTGTGCACCTCTCATCCCCTTCCACCCGTGGTGGAGGGTGTCTACTCTTCTTGACTCGCTCCCATACACCCACGATACGGGACTACGAGGTAGGACTTTCGTGCTCACTACATGTGAGCACAGAGGCCCGCATCAGAATGGGTTGCCCCTTCCATCATGAATGCATAAATGCAATTAACATAGACCAATTCGCAACCTATATTCATCTCTCACATTTTCGTAGCCACAGCCAAATACATCAATGCCAACCACTTCTCACATCCATAAATTACCATTCTCAACATTCAAGTCACCTTCTCAACCCTTGGATCCATATTCTCAACAAATCTGTTCTACATGGTCAATCTGTCATTCTCACTCGCACCAAAGACATAATCAATTTTCAAGATAACAAATCAACTATTCCTATTAATCCAACCTCACAACTTCATTATTCACATTCACATATCATAGTAGTAAGTAATCTTATGAACGTGTGATATAGCAATATGTCAATTTGGCGATTATACGGGTCCAACGAACAACCCACATAGTATCCACTCCAACGATGCACTTTCTCATAAAGCATATAAGAAAAAAGGCATTCTCAACTTTCATATCCATAAGGTCACATATATCATAAACACTCACATAGGCGCCACAATCACATATCATGACCACAATTTGAGCTATTTTCATAATTCAAATCTTATATCTTTTATATTCCCTCTAGCCTAATCATACTAGGGAGCATCATCCAGAATATATAAAATGAAGCCCATGGCATAATGACAAGGCATATGGTTCATCAATCGACACACCTAACAAACAAACATTGATGCACTTGCATATAATCTCGGTTTGAGCGATAGCATAAGCAATTAACCATTCCCATTCATCACATCGCAAGCAAAACCAAACATGAAAATATTAAAATAACACATGGATAATTCTATGCTGGCAAAACCAATTGGCCACCCAAGCCACAACCGAAGACAATACACTTGCCTTCAATCTTCTCGAGACAAGGTTGCCACACCGGGGGTCACACCACCTGCACATAGATATAGCCCACTCAAAACACGCCCAAAATCATCACAAGACTCATAGCTAAGTGGGATTCACAACCCACTCCTAAAACCCGAGAACAGAAATCTGCCACTCGGGACAGCACTTGGTAAAACGGGCATAACTTTCAAACGGCTGAACGAAACTTAGCCATTCCAGACTTCATTGAAAGGTAATTTGATTATCTACAACTTTTTCTACAGCCGACCGACCGGGAAAAGCACCAATTATTCCCAGATTTGCGACGAACAGCAGACAGCCGCAAAAATACTTCGCTCTGGACAGCACGCGGTAAAATAACCATAACTTTTAAACGGCTGAACGAAACTTGTTGATTTCGGTCTCTATTGAAAGGTAATTCAATTATCTACAACTTTCGTTATAGCCAAACCCCCAGAAAACGCTGGTAGAATTTTCAAACAGCAGCTCTAACAAGGGACGAAAATCTGCTCGAACCAGAATTTCAAATCACTCTAGTCTCTCAATCCCTCAACTAAATACATTGCAAAACAAGAACCCTAGTTAGGCATTTCATCAAACACCATGCATGCAAGCAATCTCACCCCCAAAATTTCTAGGGTTTTACCTCCAATCTCTTACTCATGGAGGAAAGGGAGGGGGGGAGGCTGCAGTGCTGCTGCTCTGCTGCTGAAGCTTCTACCAGAGGGAGGTCGCGGAGGTGGGAGGCTGCATGGGCGCGGCCAGGACTTGAGGCGCCGGACTTGGGGGAGGTGAGGCTGCAGGCCTACTCGAGTGGGGGAGGGAGCCGAGAGGCTGCTTGGTCAGGAGTGGAGGCGCTGGGCCGAGTCGGCCAGGAGTGGAGGCGCTGGAGAGCGATCGGCCGGGAGGAAAGTGCGCCACCAGGAGGAAAAAACAGTCGGCCAAGAAGTGGAGGAGTGCAGCTCTAGGCACAGAGCCAAGCTCCGGGAGTTGGTTCGACCAAGAAAAACAAAAGGAAGGCCTCAATGTGACCACCCATTTGAAGGAAGAGAGAGGAGAGGTTAGGTGAAATTCCCATAAACCCCTCCTACAAAATCCATCTTTTAATCAAAAGCGCGACCCAAATAGTTTAATTCTTGGCGCGATAAGACAAATGACAGGATAAACAACTTGCCGCAGAACTAAACGGCTCGGAGAAAACAACCATTCCGATAAATATTTCACAGAAAAACTCAAAACTTTTAATAAACTGCGAGCGACAAAACATTTCTCCAGAAGAAATCCTTGAATCAAGAAAATGAAGACAATTCCGGCCAAAAACCCAGGAAAACAATTTAGCAGTATTACACTCTTCCCCCCTTTAACAGAATTCGACCTCGAATTCTGAACACCACAAGAACTCCAACAAGAACAACGGGAATCGACTGATAAAGCGAAAACATCCAAAAAGAACAAGGTTGCGAACTTCCCACGCACGGGACTCCAAAACTTGAGTCACCTCCTTTCCACTTGAGAATTCGCATCTCCCACACGCAGACGCTATTAGACCCGAGCAAACAGCCAAAATTCTCAAATCATACCACCAACCAACGACTCATGACAATGCGATTAACACAAACCACAACACTCTATCAAGCACATCATGAATTCTATTCGATTAAGCAGTTGGGGTTCTAAACCCAAATCTCCTAAGAACAAAGGAAACCACGATTCACATTCCTCCTCAATAGTTAACCTTTATAGCCACATAACCATTAGCAACTTTTGACCGAATCCGAATATACCACTATTTCCAACCAATTAACGCCGGGATCCTCTAGGAATTAAAACACGACTTTTATCGTTTCAACAGGATCAAAAATCATTCTTTACTATTGAATTGATTAGCCCCACATGGCAACCATCAATTTCCCTCACAACACAAAATCGAACTTGACCTCCTTTCAAACTTGTCTCACACAACGAGACAATCACTCAACGAAAATGTTTGCAACTGAACCATCCATTTCCGACTGACCCACATTGAGTCTAACCCATAAACCGAGGGTTCCGACAACTTACGGAAATAAAACATTTAGCGAGTGACTCCACCCAAAAGAATGTGAATCGACATCACAAGGCTCCATCATAATCCACCTTTAACTACTTGAGATCAACGCTAGCTCATGCTAGGATCGCAAATCAACACCAAACTACACTTAGTTCTTTTCTTATGAGGGTTTCGCCTCACAATCTTTCACTCACATAATCAACCTAAGAGTATAAATCCTTACTATACTCAACACGATACCTAACAAAGGTCATAATCTTTAACTCCAGCTAGAATGCGTAAGAGATACAATTCTCTTTAAACCAATAAACCACACACATTACCTTGGAGAAGGTTTTAACAAAAACCCATGATCGCTCTATTTCTCTCCTAAGCCAAATCGCCAAAGGCAAATTCAAATCTCGAACATCTCGAGAACCACTTTTATCATTTTCAAATCAATGCGATCAAATTTACATCGGGGAGTACTCAAAATAAAAGAGACTCCGCGCAACCCTTTGACAGAAGCTCTCAATAACCAAAAACAACTTAACATGCTGTCATCAAAGCAAAACTGCGTATAACACCAAAATCGACACTTGGGAAGAGGAAATCGATTCTTAAACCCGACATCCGAACCCATAATCAACACACAATCTCTTAAAGAGAAGAGGGGAAACTCATTCCCAACAGAGACCACTTCACTAACCAACATCACTTAATTAACAAGTTCCTCAACCAAACTTGTTATTACTTCTTTGACACAATTAGTTATAACCTTACGCAAATAACACTTCTAGCTCTCCACGTATAACCATGGACCATCCTGACCCACAAATTACTCTAACTACTGAATTTTCCTTTCCGGTAAAGCCAACGAAAACTTCCAAAGAAGCTCGACTCTCAAAAGACTTAGAAAATGACAGGGTTCAAGCCATGACATTCAACAAACTCCAAACCGATTAACAAACTCCAAAATCCCATGAAGGAAAGGAGTTACACAAATCAATTCACGGAAAGGAAAAGCGAATCGATTGAATAACACTTTTCCTTTAAAGCCCCAAATCCAAAACTTCAACCTGGAGAACGATAACACGAAGAAATCCACGTCTTTCTCCGCAAAGCAGCATAAAAGGGGCAACACAAAACTCTCTTCTTTGCCTTAAATTCAAGAAGACCAAGGAAGACAAAATTCGAATACGCACTCCGACAACTCTCCGATTTATGACAGAAACACAAGAACTCTCCTTCGGTGCTGGCTCTAAACTGCCGCACCAATAATCACAGCCCCACGACAAGGCGAACACTTCGCACAAGGAGTCTAACAGACCCGAAACTCCTCGTCTGAAAGTCCAAAAGACCCACTAGTCAATCAATACTTCATAAGCATAGCAATAATATATGCCCACAACCTTATCAAAAACCAACAGATATCAACAACAAGTATTAACATAGCATTAATAACAAAATAAGCATTGTAACACAATGCAACAATATCCCATCCCTTTCCTACTGTGCATCAGAGTGTGTCAAATTTTAAATTAATTCATCATTCTACATCAAGTTTTACGGGTATTGCCCTAGGGCCACATTTTAAAGGTTTAACCTAAACCATGTTTCTACCATCACACAGTAAAATTTTAATTCATTCTGGAATTACTCACTACATTCATACACCACGGACCTGAAGCCCGCTCTGATACCAACTGTAACACCCCGTGGTCAAACGCACCACGGATGCTACCAACCCACTAACTAATAAGACCGGCTTAGAAACTAAGCCACTGAAATTTACAAAATTTCGGCATGACCTCTCTAGAACAGAGGACATCCACTCAGCAGACAAACGAATAGCAGCAATTATAATATCATTCTAGCAGGTCCTTAGTTAAGCAATCACACATCCAACAGAATTTAGTAAATCTCCTTACGATCAACCATAAATTACAAACACATTAATTACATTCAGATCTGATGAATTGGTTAAATAAATTGCTGGAGACCGCAGTCGTGCACGTGTTACTACTCCCAACCCGATGAATCAGCTTCAAAGTACCAAGAACAGGAAGCAAACAAGCGTGAGTCCGAGACTCAGCAAAGTGCAGCAAGTAGGAAAAGTAAGGCATCAGGCTAAAATGCAACTATTAGAAGACATCAAGTAGCAGTTCCTTAAAGTGACATCCGTAAATAAAGGAAATAGTTGAATTCATAAAAGGTCCAACATATAAGAGCACGATTAATCCATCTTTTAAATAACCATTACTTAACTGAAACATCCAGTACAGGAGTAGTAGCAGCTCCACTTACCTCAACCAACTCGACAATGTAACAAAACCTTACCCATGCCTCAGCAATCAATTCTGGATGAGCCCACGACTCAACTCTCAACCTGTTCTTTCCATTCTCATCAATCAACATTTATCAATCGCAATACACAATGTAATGAAATGCTTTTATGCTCTCATTCACATAATATCTCATACATATATGCAATACTATATGGTGCAACACAACCATGCATTTCATTCACTTAATATTTCATGCATATTTGAAATGCCATATAATGCAACATATCCATGCATTTCATTCACATAACATTTCATGCATATTTGCAATGCCATATAATGCAACACATCCATGCATTTCACTCACATAACATTTCATGCATATTTGCAATGCCATATAATGCAACACATCCATGCATTTCACTCACATAACATTTCATGCATATTTGCAATGCCATATAATGCAACACATCCATGCATTTCATTCACATAACATTTCATGCATATGATGCAATATGCATGTCTCATCTCTTCTTTAGCACATACCAGAGTATATGGCGAGTGCACACCCGTCGGTGTGCACCCTCTCATTCCCTTCCACCCTGTGGTGGAGGGTGCCTACTCTTCTTGACTCGCTCCCATACACCCCACGTATCACGGGACTACGAGTAGGACTTTCGTGCTCACTACATGTGAGCACAGAGGTTCACTGATCAGAATGGGTTGCCCTTCCATCATGAATGCACAAATGCAATTAACATAGACCAATTCGCAACCTATATTCATCTCTCACATTTTCGTAGCCATAGCCAAATACATCAACGCCAACCACTTCTCACATCCATAAATTACCATTCTCAACATTCAAGTCACCTTCTCAACCCTTGGATCCATATTCTCAACAAATCTGTTCTACATGGTCAATCTATCATTCTCACTCGCACCAAAGACATAATCAATTTTCAAGATAACAAATCAACTATTCCTATTAATCCAACCTCACAACTTCATTATTCACATTCACATATCATAGTAGTAAGTAATCTTATGAGCGTGTGATATAGCAATATGTCAATTTGCGATTATCACGGGTCCAACGAACAACCCACAAAGTATCCACTCCAACGATGCACTTTCTCATAAACGCATATAAGAAAAAGGCATTCTCAACTTTCATATCCATAAGGTCACATATATCATAAACACTCACATAGACGCCACAATCACATATCATGACCACAATTTGAGCTATTTTCATAATTCAAATCTTATATGTTTTATATTCCCTTTAGCCTAATCATACTAGGGAGCATCATCCAGGAATATATAAAATGAAGCCCATGGCATAATGACAAGGCATATGGTTCATCAATCGACACACCTAACAAACAAACATTGATGCACTTGCATATAATCTCGGTTTGAACGATAGCATAAGCAATTAACCATTCCCATTCATCACATCGCAAGCAAAACCAAACATGAAAATATTAAAATAACACATGGATAATTCTATGCTGGCAAAACCAATTGGCCACCCAAGCCACAACCGAAGACAATACACTTGCCTTCAATCTTCTCGAGACAAGGTTGCCACACCCGGGGGTCACACCACCTACACATAGATATAGCCCACTCAAAACACGCCCAAAATCATCACAAGACTCATAGCTAAGTGGGATTCGCAACCCACTCCTAAAACCCGAGAACAGAAATCTGCCACCCGGGACAGCACTTGGTAAAACGGGCATAACTTTCAAATGGCTGAACGAAACTTAGCGATTCTAGACTTCATTGAAAGGTAATTTGATTATCTACAACTTTTTCTACAGCCGACCGACCGGGAAAAGCACCGATTATTCCCAGATTTGCGACGAACAGCAGACAGCCGCAAAAATACTTCGCTCTGGACAGCACGCGGTAAAATAACCATAACTTTCAAACGGCTGAACGAAACTTGTTGATTTCGGTCTCTATTGAAAGGTAATTCAATTATCTACAACTTTCGTTATAGCCAAACCCCCAGAAAACGCTGGTAGAATTTTCAAACAGCAGCTCTAACAAGGGACGAAAATCTGCTCGAACCAGAATTTCAAATCACTCTAGTCTCTCAATCCCTCAACTAAATACATTGCAAAACAAGAACCCTAGCTAGGCATTTCATCAAACACCATGCATGCAAGCAATCTCACCCCCAAAATTTCTAGGGTTTTTACCTCCAATCTCTTACTCATGGAGGAAAGGGAGGTGGGGGAGGGCTGCAGGTGCTGCTGCTGCTGCTGAAGCTTCTACCAGAGGGAGGTCGCCGGAGGTGGGAGAGGCTGCATGGGCGCCGGCCAGGGACTTCAGGGCGCCGGACTTGGGGGAGGTGAGGGCTGCAGGGCCTACTCGAGTGGGGGAGGGAGCCAGAGAGGCTGCTTGGTCAGGGAGTGGAGAGGCGCCTGGAGCTGGAGTCGGCCAGGGAGTGGAGGCGCCTGGAGAGCAGTCGGCCAGGGAGGAAATTGCGCCAGCCAGGGAGGAAAAGCAGTCAGCCAAGAAGTGGAGGAGGGCAGCTCTAGGCACAGGAGCCAAGCTCCAGGAGTTGGTTCGGCCAAAGAAAAACAAAAAGGGAAGGCCTCCAATGACAGCCACCCATTTGAAGGAAGAGAGAGAGGTAGAGGTTAGGTGAAATTCCCATAAACCCCTCCTACAAAACCCATCTTTTAATCAAAAGCGCGACCCAAATAGTTTAATTCTTGGCGCGATATGACAATTGACAGGATAAACAACTTGCCGCAGAACTAAACGGCTCGGAGAAAACAACCATTCCGATAAATATTTCACGGAAAAACTCAAAACTTTTAATAAATTGCGAGCAACAAAACATTTCTCCAGAAGAAATCCTTGAATCAAGAAAATGAAGACAATTCCGGCCAAAAACCCAGGAAAACGATTTAGCAGTATTACATAAACGTAAGCCGAACCTCTTCACAATCTAGCTCTCCCCTGTGCCCAGGCTCGAGCCAAGAACCTCGCCGCTTTGACGGTCGAGCAATGCGCATGGTTGCAAGGGCCGTACGAGCACTAAACTACTTAACGATGTTCGCTTCGTGTCCTTCTACCTTTGCGAATTGTTCCTCAACTTTGCAGGTCGTGGCCTCTCGTCCGTATCTGCGTCTTGTGCCCAAGGCACGCGTCGCTCGACCTCGGGCCCAACGGGGGCTGGGTAAGGCTACCCTACCGACGCACGACCTAAAGAGCACGGGCACGGCAGACAGGCGAAGCAAGAAAGACTTACAAGCATCCCCAAGCTACGGGTTTACAACAGGGACGAGGTTTCTTTGTTCACCAAAAATGATCTGTTTCTGTTAAGTACATCCCTTGCTTTTTAACGTTTTTTACAGGTCGGCCATCTCGCGGGCAAGCCTCTCTTGCTCGAGCTCGGCGACTTTGGCCCTCAGGGTCGATAGCTCACTCTGGTTCTGGAGGGCCACCATGGAGGCATCCACAGCTCGGCGCCGTTCGTCTTGGAGCTGGGCCATCGCGCTCGCCGCCGCCCTTTTAGCACGTTCGGGCCTCCATTCGAGATCCGAGACCTTGGCCTCGAGCTCGGGGGACGCTTTCGCCACAGAAGAAACCTCAGCGGCGGCCTTCTCCAGTGCCTCGACCATGGCCCGCTCGGCCTCGACCGCCTTGTTGGCAAGACCAAGCTTCTCTTCAAGTTCCAGGATCTTGGCCTCGAGTTCGTGGGACGCCTCCGGTAAGGGAGGCGCCCGCTCTGTAGCAGCCTTCTCCAGAGCTTCGACTTTGGCCCGCTCGACCTCGAGCGCCTTGGCCGACCGTGCGCGTTCTTGCTCCACGGCCATATAACCATGGTCGCGTTCGGAGGCCCTGGCTTGCTCGAGTTCCGCCGCATGAGCCACTTCTTGCGCCCTCATCATCTGGCGCAGATAGTCGAGCTCCTGGGCCTTCTGCTTGAGCTCCCCTTGCTCGACCTCGATTGTACTGATGAGCCTGGCGCGCTCGACCTCCCACGCCTCGATCGCGTTCAGGAGGTTCCCAAGCACGTCAGCGTGCTCTCGGAGGCCTTGAAGCCCTTGAGAGGCATGGTCGATCACCTTCACGACGAAAGGGGAGGCCCGGAATGAGAAGGGACAAGGAGTTCAGACTTCCAACTACGAGATGCGCAGAAGACCCTTACCTTGCGGAGATGGCCTTCCAGCGCGTGCGGAGTAAATTCCTCGCGTCGTCGATATGATTGCGGGATCTCCTCCTCTTCGTCGACCGCCGACCGATTGTCGAGGTCGACCTCGATCCTACCGCGGCGCTCGGGCCAGATCTTGAGTTATCGCCTAGGGCGGCCTGGTAAATCCATCACCTCCTCCGGTGGGTTCAGCTCGTCGACGACCAGGGAAGGCGCGACGGCGGTCCTAGTCCCGGCCTCTACGGTCGGGGCCCCACCCGTCTTTGGCTCTAAGGGGACGGCGGCCTGGTCCGCCACTGGATTCTCGACCTTTGCGGTAGGCGCCTTGCTCGGTGCTGGAGCGCCGTGGTCGGGGAGCTCGGCATCGACTCGCACGCAGTGTGGAAGCTCTGGGCGTCCTCCCTCGCGGTGGCGCCGGGAGAGTCGACCGCAACAGCTGCATCATGGGCCTCGCCGGTGTCAAAATCCGCTACGGTTGCGGGTCGAGCTCTTCATCGTCCGAATCGTCGAGGCCCTGGTCGAACCCACCGCGAAACCGGCCCGACGACCCGACGGAATCCGCGCGGCACGAGGGCGGCGGGACCAACTCAAATGTGTCCTCCTCCTCGGACTCGGACTATACGGACAACGACCATCGTCAAACGGGCAAGTTTCGAGCTCGGTGCTCAAGGTCTGCGATCAAAAGCATACGCTAAGCCGAAGATACGAAGGGGCATAAACCGGATGCCGGGCTTACCGGTCACAGTCTCCTCGCCGAGGGTCGTCGAAGGTCTTGTTGCCCGATGCCGGGGGCGCCACGCTTATGCGTGTCTCGCGCCCGAGGTCTCGGGTCCGAGCCGCTCAGATCGCCCTTGCATGGCGGGGTTCGCTCGAGGCTCGAGGCGGGGAGTGCTCAAGACTGGCGGCGGCATTGCTTCGCTCGCTTTGCATAAAGGAAAGCTCATCAAGCGGCAAGGCACATAAACACAAGCTCGGGGCTCGTGGTAGGGCCCTTACCGTGGCGCGGTCCCCACTCGACATGGCGCTTCTTCCTCCGTCTCGCTTGATCCGCCGGAGGTCGCTTCTTCCCTTTCTTGCTCTGCCCCGCCAGTAACGGAGCATCCTCTGGCCGCTTCAAAGAACTCTGGTGGGCTGCGTGCAAGCGGCTTCGGGAAGGCTCGTGGGCAAGAGACTCGGGCGCTTGGTCGAGTGTCGGGACTCGAATTCAACCATTCGAATCCACTGTGTTTTACCGCACTAGTCCCAGGATCAATGCTAGTGTACACAGCTTAACATCAGTAAGTATCAAATCATACATAATGATAAGAACAATAAAACATCATTTATTTAATATAACTAGTGTATGATCTTATGACCACTTACATTATTCAGCCTCACAAGGCAATAGTAAGATCAAATGAGACAATTGCAGCGGAAAGTAGTAGAAAACGTAGATGTCCCATCAGCACACCACAGGCAACTGACAAGGATTGGTCTAGTGACTCGCGTCCACCTGAAGATCCTCCTTCGATGATTCCTCCACTGTGGTTGGTTTGTTAAGCAAGGGTAAGTACACCAACACGTACTCAACAAGTTGTGCACAGAATGCATTTCTATCATAACTATATGCAGGCTTATTCCAAAGGAAGGCTTATGGTTAAATAAGCAATAAGCAGCATTTGAAAACATATACAGTTCATAGATTGAAAAGACAGTAAAACAAATAATAACAAGTAATAGATTCAGTGATTCTCAAATAAACCCAAGTTTCTCATCCTAAGTCAAGATTCAACCTTTCATAACAACCTGCCATGCATCCCAAGTTTTATCTCGAAAACACCTAAACCCTTGACTGTAATCCCCGAGCATTGCTCAATACCGTGAGCACGGCTATCCGAATAGATTGTACACTCTGTAGAGGTTATGCACTTTACCCACACGACATGATAATCTCTTTTGTGCCGGCCATTAGCACACTTCCTTTGGTATGCCTGCAGAGAATCATGACAAAGCCTTTACAATGCATCCTCTTAACCCGATGCTACCCGCTAAGGTTTCAAACATGAAGGGCTAAAACCACCGCAACAGGGCCCCCTCTTGCGCCATGTGAGTTTCTCCGTAACATCTTGACTCACACCACCATGATAGCACTAAGTTAAGCATTTGCAAATTAGTCACTAGGCTGCCCCATAACAGACATGTGGTTGCATGGTTGACTCAAGTCAAAGGCTCGCAAGGTGTCCTTATGGTTTGATCAAAGCAAGACATACACATACCCTTTGCCCATCGGGCCCACCCAGGCATCCTGCCCTTGCCACTTGCTCCGACCCAAAATCATAACCACCCCAGTTGATTACCAAGCACCACGTGCCATCAACAATTCAATATCGTTGCGTGACATCCCTTGCCACAACAACTCAATCTCATCGTGTGACCACACATGACACACAAATTCATAATATTGTTCCATATTCCATTAGTCAAGATTATTTATCAACATTTCATGTACATGTGATGACGTGGCATGGCTAAGCATTCTAGTTCGGTCTAACCATCCATGTTGATTTCAGTATTAACCAACTATAAGTAACCAACCTAAGGTGACAAGTGGATCATGGCATACAACTAGCAAGGTAGGGTATAATTCAAAGGGTACAATAGCTAATCCCAAATTTATGTTAAAACCCTTTGTACGCATAAAATAACAAGTGATAAAGTAAATCAAAATAACATGCAATCTAAACTATGGGTGCAACATGATCAAAGCACAACTTGCCTTCGTTAAGCTCCTGCTCCTGTTCTGAAAATAATTCTTGAGCTGAGAAATCCCCTTCCGAAGCCTCGCACAATTCAACGTCAACGCGAATCGAAAGAGAAACAAATAAACACCAAAACCAAATAGCAAACAAGCTCAAAATCCAGATAAAAACCATCATTAGAGATATCTCAATTTTATAAATCTTTCGAATTGAATTACCCAAATCAGAATTCATATGTGAAAGTTATAAGGTTTTGGAAATTCCTGGAAATAAACCCTAATTCATAAATCCCAAATTCTTATATAGAAAAATCCGAATTTCCCACCTAATGTACTAACGCCACGTGACTAAATATGGATCGTTGATCTTGTAATCGTCGGCTAATGCAACCAAGTTTACTTCCTATTCATTAAATAACGTGGCAACATCGGAACCCTATGACCTAGATCTAACGATAGAAATCTTACTCTGCGGTTACCTGCTCACCCTTGTGGCGTGACGCAATCGTGTTCATTTGTGGATGATCCGGCGGCTAGAAAAATCCCGAGCGGTCGACGAACGAGCAACCGCTAAATTCGGCGAGTTTTTCCCCCGAGGAAATCGGCGACGGTCGCGTGGCTCTTCGATCGTCACGCGCCCGCGATCTGCTCGACTCCTGGCGGCAACGCGTGGTTTTCCTCGAGGCGTCGACACGCAGGCGGCCTTCGATCGGTTCCTGACGACGCGTCGACTCGACGAGTCTTCAGCGAGTTCCTCCGCGAGAGTTCTGGCGACGATGCGTACGTGGACTCCTCGATCGAAGCTTTCTCCCGACGACGCTGCGCTTCTTCGATCGCTCACACGCCTGCGACTCGATTCCTGGCGACGATTCGACGAGAAGGCTCGCACCGATGGACACGTTCTAGAGGAAGAGTCCTCGGGTACGAATGGCTTTTATAGCCTTGGCTTGTGCGCAATGATGGAAGGCGAAGCAATCTGTGGCTGTGTCGGAGACGGTGTGCAGCGGCAATTTGGAAACCGAATCGAGGGCGACGAACGAAGACTGATCGATCAGCAGCGAACGATCGCGATTTGCTCCGAAGCGATACGATCCGAACCGCCCGACAGACACGGTCTTGCCTTTCCAAATATAACGCGACGTGGGCTGGACGGCCGCTCAGCGCAGGCCTGAACGCACGCGTAGTGTGGGCCCGGCCCAACACAGTTCAAGAAGATATTTCAGGATTTTCCCAATCCAATTAAATCGATTTATTTAAATTAGTAAAAACATTTTATAAATTCCAAGAAAATTCGTAAAAATATTCTAAGACATTCCAGACTTAAAAATATTTTCATAAAAACTTTATTTTAACTTGATGTAATTATAATTAATTTTTGTCAGAAGATAATATTCTTTAATCCAAAATAATTCAAATAAATTGCAAAAAATCCAAATAAATCCAGAAAATCATAAAATTCAGCAATTACAATATTAATAATTAAAAATTCAAAAATTGGGATGTTACATCGAGTGACTTACCTCGTCCCTCCGACGGAGTACGTTCTTCGGGACGGGATTGCCGATGACGTACTCGTGCGCCTGCTTCCCAAACGTCTCGACCATCTGGCGGAGACCCGTGATTCTTTCGCACCTTTGCAAGACAAGCGGTTGTCAAGAGAAGATCGGAGGGTGTACACGAGCCGACCTTGGGGCAAGAAGACTTACTAGACGTGCCCTCGCTGGTCGCATCTTGGACCCTCGATCTCAAGAACGGGTGTTCCTCCGCCTAAGAGGAGACACACGGTTCCGCAGAAATCGTTAGCGATCGCCTGTTGAGACGCGCGATGGCGCAGATATGAATGAGGGCGATGGCCTCCTCGTTGACCTCGAGGTCGTCCGACCGAGTCTCCTTCTTGCGGTTGGCGATGGGGGTCCCTTCGTACACCAGCGTCCCTGCCTCACCCTCTTCAGGTAGAACCAAGACTGGTCCACGGCCGAGGGAATCCCGAGGTTGGTACTTGGGAAGGCCCACTTGAGCCCGACCCGCGCCGAAGTAGAGGCATCCGACCACGGGTCCTTCCGGAGCGGAAGAGACTAAAATACGGAAGAAGAAGCGAGGAGTTGGGAGGATCCTAGAAATCCCTCGCATAGATGGGAAAAGATGGTGAGGAGAAGAACGGAGTTTGGCACCTGTGTTGATGAGCTCGATGTCGCACTGGAGAGGACCTCCGCGACGAACTCACTCTCCGGGTCTGCAAGCCAAAGAGGGCGAGTGCTCGGTGCTGAGCGATCTCGCTGCCTCGGGTGCGGCTCGGTCTCGTTGCGGCCCGCCATGTAAACGGATCTAGCAGCCCCAGGGAATCGAGCTCCTTCATCCTCGAGTGCGACAGAGTGCTCCTTCCTAACTTGGCCATGGCGGTTGTGGCTGGTTTGGTCTGACGGGGAAAGGAGAACCTTGCTCAAGGAGAAAGCTTGGAAGGCAAAGGGCGCAAGAGCAGGAACATTCGACGGACGATACGGCGCTGGGTTTATAAACTGCAACGCGAAATCGATCATGGCGCCTCAAATGGCATGCCAACCGTGATTTGACGGGAGCAGTTAAGGCTCAGGCTACGGAGTCGAGACGCCACCAGATGCCTGCTAAACATTCACATCCGTACCAGCATCGAGAAGTCCGAAGGTCGCTAGGTGTCTGGCCAAAAACTCGCTTTGTGGTCTCGCGGACCTCGGCCAAGGAGCCAAGACTGCAAGGTCGCCTCCGTCTCGAGATAAAGGCTCGAGGTCGCCCCGGAGTTCCTCCGACCTAGAGCCTCGGGGGCTAGCTGACGAGGGCTGGGTGCTCCTTGACCGACCGGCGCGCGGTCAACGGATCCCCCAAGCTCGGAAGGCCCCGACCACGACCTAGGTGCATACTGAGGCGCTTGACCTAGAGCACTGTGAACCCGAACTCGATCCCGCTCGACCTCGAGCTCGGGCGGGATATCGTTCGAGGCCTTGGTCTGCCCTGGGATTTCGGATCTAGCATTTGAACGACAGTTGCCAGAGAGCGGGTCGTGAGGATGGCTCAGGAGTGCGCGGCAAGTCCGGGGCAGTTACCGCCAGCCCTCAATGTGCATGAAGGCCACTTCCCGAAGATCTCGCCCAGCCGTTACATGTAAAGGAGGTATAAAAGCTAAGACGCGCAGGCTCCGGAGGAGGAGGAGACAACCCAGTACACCCAGCAGCTCGAGCTAGGAATCACCATTACTGTCTTGAGTTGTAAACACCTCCCTGTACACCGATTTAACAAGAATCACCGCCGCAAGGCGACTGGAGTAGAGCTATTACCTTCACAGGGGCTCGAACCAGTATAAACCCTAGTCTCGTGCTCGTTATCGTCTTGCTCCGACCATCATCACGACTGTCTTGTTCCTCCGTTCGAGCGAAACACAGCTCGGGTCCCATAATACACTGACCCCCACCTCACTTCTTGTGGTTGGCGATCCCGATCGTCGACATATCTAATATTGCATCGTATGTAATATTGCATTAAAACCTTTCGACCTCGCAAAATAATCAGTGCAATCAGAACAATTATTTTTTTTACACCTCATGATAACAAAAACAATAGACCAAATGATAATCACGGACAATTGTACGACTAATGTGTCGCTAAAGCAAAACGTACTTGCTTCTAAAAGAAAAACCTAATTTCGGTCAATAGTTCAAATTAATATATCTAATTTACTATATAACATTCCGCATTCACCACGCAAAATCCATAATATTGCATCTAAAATCTCTAATATTGCATCATATCTAATATTACATCTAAAATCTCTAAATTATTGCATATACAAAATCTCTAAATTATTACATCTAAAATCTCTAAATATCTAATATTGCATCTAAAATCTCTAAATTATTTATCACTACAAAAGTGTAATAACAAAATTTTAAAAAATTACCTTTTTTCAAATTTCCTCCTACCTTCTTCTTCCCTCCTCTCTCTCTCCTCTTCCTATCTCTCTCTCTCCCTCCTCTCCCGAACACTCTCCTCTCCCTCTCTCCGCGCGCCCTCTCTCTCTCCCACGCCCTCTCTCTCCTCTCTCTTCCTCTCCCTTCTCCTTCTTCTTTCGCCGGCGAGCGCTGCTCCTCTTCTTTCTTTCTTTTTCTTCTCCGCGTGAGCGAGCGCAGCGAGGACTCGGTGCGGATAACTATTCGGCAGTAGTCGCCAAGCCGTTTGGCATCAACTAGTAGTCGCCGAACGACGTGGCGACTATATAATGGTCGCCAAACGGTCCACCCACTCACCGCTCGCCTCAGATATGGTTCAAATGGAGTATTAAGGCGGGGATTAGGCTATGGTCGCCAGACGGTTCGACGATTACTGAGTGGTCGCCGAATGGTTTGGCAACTACTAGTTGACGCCAAACGGTGTGGCGACGGCATATTATTTCTACAATTTTTTTAATCCGCTATTAATATCGCAATTTGTGAATAAAATAATATTATTTAAAAAAAAAATTCGCTCAGCTCATGGACGTTGGATGGACGCGTCGGATCAAATCTTATGCATCACAAATAAAACACAAGAATAATAGACTAATTTATTGATGGATGCACGTCCAATCAATTATTTTTCAGAGAGTATTTATTAAATTAAATATACCATTTGTACCAATTTTGTATAAATGCTTCTTTAAAATAACATAATTAATTTATAAAGAATATTTGTATTAATTAATTTTTTATTAAAATATATAATTGAAATTATTATTTTGTATAATTAAATATTTATACTTATAACTTTTAATTGAACATGAATACCACAGGAGCTGGACCTAGACAACAATGTGCTTACTCTTTGAATGACAAAAACATGACATTATTTTTCAAAAATATATATTAAATTAAATACACTAGCTATATATAAATGTTTTTTCAATAAAATAATGTATAAATATTTGAAACAAACACATTATAAATTATACTAAAAGAAAAACCAAAAAATCAAACTAATGCCATCGGGTGGCAGAGCAACCGCTTCCCCACAATAGTTAACCCAAAAACCACCATTTATGCCGATGTTGTGAGGATGAATCAGCTATTGGCGTTGCATAGAGGTGCCTGATAATGCTTCACAGTAACTCCCAGCTCGTCAACACCATCATAGGTGGATAGGAAGATGTTCTATTTTTTCTTTCTTTTGTAATGGACTGGAAGATTTTTCTCTTCTTTCCTTTTGTCAATAATTTTGTTTTCGGGAAAGATAGCGATAAAACAAAACTATCCATATGTCCTTCCTAGATGACATATTTGAATTGAACGGTTCATCAAAGTTTGCTTCTACAATGGCACTTCATATTTAGTTACAGATCTCACTACAGGAAAAACAGTAATTTTGACAGCCAAAACCGTCCACCCTAGAGACAAAACCATCCACCATAAGTAGGGTCGACAGCTGGCCGTCCATCTTAAGCCGCCGAAAGTAAGTGGTCGACCATAATATTAAATTCGATGGGCTGGCTGTCCACCCTATTAGGGTGGACAGCCAAATATAGGTCGTCCACCATAATAACGCTAAGGTCGACAGGCAAAAGCAGATTGTCCACTCTAGACTAGGGTGGACGGCCTTTCCTTGGCTATCGACCATAATAAGATTAGGGTGGACAGTCTTTTCCACGTTGCCGTCCACCCTAAGAGCTAGGGGTGCACAGCCACATGGAAAAGACTGTCGACCCTAATCTATCAGGGTGGACGGCCACGTGAAAAATGCTGTCCACCCTAATTAATCAGCATTAAAAAAAAACAGTCGCCCGATTGGTAGTGGCAGCATTCAAAATCACATTTTGACAGATATATCCATACATTCATATATCCATACATTCACAAATTCATATCCATACACATTCATATCATATATTCACAACAATTCATATCCATAGACATTCACAACTTACAAACTCATCATAATTCATATCCATACACATTCATAAATCACATCCACAAATCAACATATAGTTTACATTCAACAAAAGTTTGATATAGAGGTTTAATTCCAACAAAAGTTCAACGTATATCACATGTCCACAAATCGACAAAGTTCAACAAAAGTTTGATATAGAGATTCTAGCTAGGTGGAGGAAAAACCGAAGAAGGCATACGAAGCACATCTCATCGACAAAGTCCGCCGAAGCACTGCTAGTGGGTTCGGTGCCACTTCCCACATGTTGAGCTGCACTAGTTGATCTTGAAGCGTCCTACAAAGCAAGAAAATAATGTATAACTTAGAACATTATTTCAATGACTTCCCAAATTACAATTTTTGGCGATAGAAGTACCGTGTCTGGAGTGTTTTGAGTTGGAAACCGGATCGGGTAATGGAATGGATGTTGGACCTGCGTTGGTTGAGCTGGAACCCCTAATCCAGAAGCCTACCAATTAAAGAAAATGAATTAGAACATTTATCTTGTGAGTTGATGTCGGGACCCGAATATGCAAGTCCGGACCCTCTGTGTTTTTAGCACTAGTCCAGGATCACGCTAGTGCACACAGTCTCAACATCGGTACATATCACAATCATACCCAACGAAATAGTAAGGTACTTTAATTAAATAATCAAACTGCTTGCTCGACCTTATAGTCAAGTTACAAAAGTATGCCTCGTAGGGCGAAGTCTTAGTAAAATAAGCAAGTGCAGCGGAAATAAAATAAACTCGTGGCGCCAACCAATTTGCCACGAACAACTCGACCGGGCTTGCTCCTAGTTCGCTTCGGCTCCTCCCGAACTCCTCCTCCAAATGCAAGGGTTGCCTCTTCTTCAACTAAGGTTGTGTTGTTGCAAGGGTGAGTACTTTGAGCACTCAGCAAGTCATGCACAGAATGCAATTCTAATATTCTACATGCATAGCTTATCACAAAGGATAGGCTAAAGTTCATTTGCAGTAAAGCAACCTTGATAAATACAATAATAGATTGTAAAGCAGTAAAACACTAGTAAAGTTAATAACTTTCACAAATATTTCACAAGTAAAGCATTTCACAACTTAAGTCAAGTTCATCAATTCCAACCCAAGTATTTTCCATAAACCCAATTATTTTCATGAAAGTCTAACCCTTGACTGTAATCACCGAACAATACTTAATACCGTGAGTACGGCTATTCGAATAGGTTGTACACTCTGCAGAGGTTATACACTTTACCCAGAAGATACAGTCAAACACCACAAAGGCGATTAACCATAACAAAGCCTTTCCAAAGATCCGTCTAAACCTAGTACTGCCCGCTAAGGTTTCAACACTATAGGGATACACCTCCACAATAGGGCCCCCCTCTTGCGCCATGTGAGTTTTCACCCGTACACCCAGAACTCACACCACCACGACAGTACCAAAGAATAGTTTTCACAATTTACTCAGCTAGGTCTGTCTCTTTCCAGACTTGTGTTTGTATGCTAAACGCAGTTCAAAGGCTTACAAGGTTAAGTCCTTAGGTTGACCAAGGCAAGACTGACCAAAAATTCATCACATCAACATATCAAAAAACCAAATGCGACCGCCCAATTGCCACTCTTGGCCCACCCACTACAAGAAACAGTGAAAAATTCGTGGGTTTTTTAAATTCATGGGCCAAAAACCAATGAATTTATATATTTAAATTAAATGGGTTTATAAAAAACCCACGATTTAATTAAATTGTAAAAACACCCATGAATTTATATTTAAATTCGTCGGTTTATAAAAATACCCATGTATTTACTTAAATTCGTGGGCTAAAAAAACTCACGAAATAATTAAATTCGTGGGCAAATTCGTCGGTTTATAAAAATACCCACGTATTTACTTAAATTCATGGGCTAAAAAAAACTCACGAAATAATTAAATTCGTGGGCACGCCTTGCCCACGAATTTAACAGAGGATTAACCCCGCGGGCGTCTCTCTCTCTCTCTGCGCTCCTCTCACCCACCCCGCCCGCCTGCGCTCCTCCCTCCCATCGCCCGCCGCCACGCCGCTACCCGCCATGCCTCGCTTCTCGTCTACGCGTCATCCACATGCGCCACGTCGCCCCAGGGGCCTGACGCTGGCGCCTTCTCCGAGGGCCGATGCTCGACCACCCTCCGCCGCCTCACCGTCGACATCCCCGGCCGCCAGGTCCGTCATCCCCTTCCTCCGGGTCCCTCATTGGGTCTGGCCTCTGGCCGTTTGAATGACAGATGGAGTTGATGTCGTTGTCACAGGAGGGGAGCCCGGGGTTGGAGGCCACGGCGCAGTACATCAAGTGGTAGCTCGAGGGGCTAGCCGCGCATGCTGGGCTGGAATATAGGTGAATCTGGAGGAAGCTCCTTTTTTCTTTCTTTCTTTCATCTTTTCTTTCTCTGCATGTTTATCGGGGGTGACCAAACCATCCACGAAGTGTTTGTTGGAATGCCTGCTCTGGGTGCGAAAGATTGGGGGTGTGACATTTGATCTGGAAGCGAGTTGATTTTTGCTCTCTGATGTCGATTCTTGAGGGTGTTCTTGGGGTGTTCGTTGGAATGCCTTCCCAAGCACACGTTGAATTGAGAATTTGAGATGAATTAAAGTTGGGATTAAACATAGTTTTGGTTTCGTAGGCTTCGCTAGCATTTCTACCTAGTATCTGGACTTTATTTCGTCTGTGCGCGTCCGTGGGATGCTGAGGTGATTTTGTCTTAGACTACTAGGAATATAACATATACAGAAAAAGTGGTCCAAACAAGACAATCAAGTAGGACCAGATCATTCTTGCTTCGAGATACCATTTGGTGCCCTCTGATTGGCCAATCTTAACGATCGGTTGATTCAATAAATGGAGATGCTAAAAAAGGGGGAAAGGAAACAATTCTCATTCTGTCTTTCATCTGCTTTGCAATGTTTGATGGAGCCCCAAGATTATGGAACGTGCTATACGGTCAAGGCAGAAAAGGGGTGTAGGTTTCTTTGGTAGCTGCATGTGCTTAAGGCTAACAAAACCCTAGGAGATCTCATGCTGAAAAGCAGGGGGCAGCTGGTTCTATAAGCTTAAGTGTGGATTTAGTAGCCTATGAAGAAAGCTCACCATGCCCAGAAAGCATCTAAGCATCGACATTACCTCTGATTTATCCGTTATCTGTCTATGTAGGATGGCTGATGATGCTTCTAATGGGGCCAGCAGTTCAGCAGTAAAAGCTGGTGATGATCCAGAGTCTACTATTGAGATCAATATCAAAACCCTGGATTCACAAGTCCACAAAATTCGTGTTAAGAAGAATGTAATTATGCTCTACTCTTCTTGACGGTTTGGTTCTGTGTCTATTTTCCTGTTGACTGCTCAACCACCTTGAAATGCTATAAATGCTACATAATGTTTAACTCCCTGCCACTTCAGTTGTATTTAGAATCAGGAGAGTGAATATTCCTATGTGCAATGTTTTGGGAAGAGCTAATTGCCAAATTGTTTTAGGTGTCTGTTTTGGTCCTAAAAGAGAAGATAGCAGATGCAACTGGGCTTCCCATGGACCAACAGCGGTTGATTTTTAGAGGAAGAGTCTTAAAGGATGATCATTTCCTATCAGAGTATCGTATCCTTTTTGTTGTATATTTTCTGGCAGGGCTATGAAGTGTATACTTGAACCATCTGCATGTTCAACTCACTTGTTATTTTGATGAGTTGTACTGTATAAATTGTTTACCTGCATGTCTTATTGTTCCTCTTTGCTTAGTTACATCATAGCAATTAGTGATAACAGAACTTTTTAGAGTCATAAGGGTGATTTGCTGGCTGGCAGAAGAGTAGAGGCATAGAGCGTTTACTTCTTTTGATGGAACAAAACTGCCTGCTTTGGTGGTAATATGAATAATAGCCTCAAAATGAAATGAAGGCATAAAGTTCAACTCCACATTCAAGACGCTATGCTTTGATTGTTACAAATATGGATGAGAACCTTAACTCATTATAAGCATTAGGTATATTTGTTAAGTTGAGGTAGTTGAACTCCAGTAAGTGCACCTTAGCTGATTTTATAGAAGGTTACATGGGATGATGGGGACACTGTCTTTGGTTATTGGTTTTCATCACTTGATAGTGGGACTTGTCATTTTCAAATCATTAGATTCGTTTTCTATCTGTCATTTGTGTACATGTCCTTCCAATGGTTGGAAGGTTGCTTTTATATTGTTTTGCTGCCACATTCATCTATGGATTGTGTTTGTTACGCATGATCACTGCTCTGTTATGTATATCCTTGACTATCCCCAGATTTGGAAGACGGATATACATTGCATTTGGTTGCTCGACGTGCGGCTGAAGGCCAACATTCTTCTGGAACTTTTGAAGAAAACACCCATGTTAATTGTAAGTCAGATCTGTGGTTGCTTTTGATTACACTTTCAATCTGGAAGGCACCCATATTTGGATTTATTATATCTACTTGATGCCTTACTCTGCATAGGTGTTCTTAGGAGCTAAAACAATGTTTGTGCATTTGTACTCTTGAATATCACGATTTCTTTTTTTCTTCTTCTATATTTGGTATACAAACTGCAGTTTATGGTATGCACATTCCAGGATGGATATTCTTTATCCTTGGAAGGGCTGAGCTAACTATGGATGAAAAATAGCTAGTTAAGTATTTCAGGCTACTATAAATGAAGAAGGGCTCGTATAATTGTATAGTTTATGTTCTGCTTTAGTATTTGAATTATGAACACTATTTAACTGTCTTTGCGTTAACATTAATGGAACTCTAGTTCTTTATGAGTTATATAGATGTGCTATTGACAACTTGGATAAAATGCTCTTGCACAACTTTTCTCCTACTGGTGTATTTTTTCCGTACCTTTGTTTACTTTGGATGTAATTGATTGCTACTGAATTCATCACATCTCATGATTCTTAGGATATGATTGTATAGCAATATGCTGGGCATGGGCCTGATAAACGTTTTACATTTTTGTCATTAATGCAGTTAATGTTGCTAGAAATGGAGGATTGTTTGGAAATATTTCAAGGGTAGGCTTCTATGATCGTTGTATCTTGTATTCATTTATTTGAAAATTGACCAATTTGCTTAGCTCTTAGGAATGGCTGCACATTGATTTTAATTTTCTATTCGAATTCCTTTTTACCTATCTACTTCTAGGAAATTATAGAGGCTGTGCATTCTGAGGGGGTGATAGATGATATGGGGTAGGGATGAAAACGGATATCCGAATTTCTGAACAAATTCGACATTTTTAAATAGATATATAACGATTTTGGTTTTCATTTTTAACACTTTAGCAAGCTCATTATAAAAATAAGATTATAAAATTAGATAAAAAAATTACGCATTATTTGCTTCCCATAAATAAAAAGGTGAAAAAATATCCGAATCCGTATCCGATTGATATCCTAATTTTGTTTCTATCATTTAAATAAATATATAATGAATTTGAGGTTCATTTTTATGAATTTGAATAAGCTCAACACCACAAACAAGAATATGAATTCGGATAGAAAATTCTATATCCTATTTGTTTCCCATTGAAGAACAAAGACAAAAAATTGATATCCTAATTACTATCCGCTTTTCATCCCTAATATGGGGTAGGGTATATGCTTTGTTCTAGTGTTCTCAGATATTTGATTAATCGGGCAACAAATGCTTTACTTGTTCGTTAGTGTAATTTCTCTGTTATGTGCAAGAGTGTTCAGGATATTCTTGGTTCCCTAGGTCTTGCGATGCCTGTTGGTACGAACACTAAATTCGTGGGTTTCTTGAGCCCACGAATTTAACAATTAAATTTGTGGGTTTCTTGAGCCCACTAATTTAATGTGATTAACTTTGTGGGCTAATATAGCCCATTAATTTAATAGATTAAATTGTAGGCCAACAGCCCACAATTTAATCGATTAAATTAAATGGTTTCTGGCGCATTTAATTTAACTCGAGTTCGCTAAATTGTGGCTTGGCAAACAACCCACGAATTTAACTTAAATTCATAGGTACCCACGAATTTAATTGATTAATTTCATCGAGTTAAATTCGTGAACTAAATTCGACGGTTTGCCCATGAATTTAACTTAAATTCGTGGGTTTTGGCCTAAATTCGTGGGTTTCTGGCCCATGAATTTTTCCCTGTTTCTTGTAGTGACCGAAAACAATCTTGCCACCTGCCTCGGTCTAAATCACTTTCCCACCCCAATTCTTTACCATGCACCACGTGCCATCATCAACTCAATAACACATGTTACATTCTCAAAAACACATTCCATATCTCATTAAATCAATATTAACTTTAATATTCCAGAATCGTGACAAGTCTACATGGCAGGGCTAAGCACACTACATACGGTCTAATTAACCCATGTTGGCAAATTATTAATGTCCAACTATTAATCCACAATCTAGGGTGACAAAGGATTCATGGCCTACAATTATATATGACAAGGTGGCATACAACAACTAGGCATTTAACTAATCCCATAATTTATTCAAAACCGATTCTATTAAATTAGCATGAAATAATTTGAATCAATATAATTTTCAAAAGTAGGTTCAACATGGTCAAAGCATGACTTTCCTTCAAAAAGTACTGGTTCTAGTTCTTGATCTTGCTCCTGGGTCAAAACTTCTCCTTCGAAACCTTCGGGCACCTCGACGTCTACGTGTAACGTATATAAATATCAATAAATAAATAAATAAAACAGAGAGCAACTCAAGTATAAAAATCAAATAAAATTCATAAATAGAAAGATCTTGATTTTACAAATTTTTAGAAATTAAAATCACTCAAATCGGAGTTAAAACACAAAAGTTATAGCCATTTGAAGTTTGAAAATCAATTAAAAAGAATAAACCGAATTACTTCATTTATTTTTCTATTGGAAATTTGGAAATATGACGTCAGCTGACGTCAGCACCGGAATTGAATTTCGGCCAAATTATTTTTCTAAAGAAAAATCAATTTATAACGTCAGCATTGCGTCATCCGGTCCATAGACTTGGTTTACGGTTCGGTTCAAGTTCACCGTGGACCCGGCCTGACAGCGACGTGTCATCGACACGGACCCACCGATGACATCACCGATGTCAAGATGTCTCGGCTGGCATGGCTGACACGCAGGCCCCACCGTGATGTCAGCATGATGTCACGGCTGACGTCACGCGCACAGTGCGGTTGGCTAGGTGGCTTTAAGATTCGTGCACCCGTGATTCAATCGGGCCCATCCGTTCAAATGGACGGTCGAGATCACGTGGCCAATCAGATCCCACCTACCACGCGGCGCACACGGATTGGCTGTTGTGTGGTGCGATTCGAACCGTTCGGTTCAAAATCGACGGCTCGGATTTATCCTCAGACGCACGATGGAACGCCACGAGGCATGACCCGCCGTGCAACGCGTGGCTTCAATCCACACCGTCGGTTCCCGATCGGGCGGCTACTGTGAAACCTTAAGCGACTTGCACAATTCAATCTAGACCATTAAAAGTAAATCCTACGGTCAAAAACAGATCTACTACCGTGCAACGCAAAACTTACGTGGCTAAACCTGGACCACCCGATCTTGATCCAATGGCTACAAATGAATCTAGATCTATAGTCTAGGTCTAATCTGGGCCTTTAAATCTTGATCTAATGGCGGACATTAAATGAAAGCGGTTCTACACGATCAAATCTAATCCGTTCGATCTAATCCGATGGCTGAGATGAGATGGAGGGTTTTACTGTGGATCGGTGACGCGGCAAGATCCGAAGCGTCGATGCACGATCGAAAGGTCGGTGAAGCTTGACGGAGCGACGATGGCGCGGCGGCGGAACTTCGCTGGAGTGGAGGAAGAAGACACACGCGACGGTGCTGCAGAGCTTCTCCAGCGTGATGAAGTGACCCTTCCGGTGCGGCTCAACAAGATGAATCTGGAGGTGCCTCGGGCGACGACGGAGGATCACCGGCGGCGACGGAACAGCGCAAAGAAGCACGGCGGTGAGCTAGGCAACTACGGTGAGCTCCAGCGGTGTAACACCCCGGCGCCAACCGCGCTACGGATGCTACCAAAACTCTAAACAACTCAATGACATCTCTACAAAATTGCCTGTAATCAAACACTAACTCTAAAACCGGCTTAAAACTAAGCCACCGAATTTTACAAAAAATTCGGCATGACCTCTCTAGAAAGGAGGACATCCACTCAGCAGTCAAAAGAACAATAGCCGTATAGATATCATTCATTCAACCAAGTTGAAACATTCTAGCAGGTCCTTAGATATCAATCACACATCCACTCTCAATTGATAAATTACGCAACAACAAGCAACACTTTACAATCACATTAGATACGATCAGGCTTATGAATCAATTTTAAGGAGATGGTGACCGAAGTCGTGCACGTGCTTCTACTCCCATCCCGAAGAATCAGCTTCAAGGTACCTAGAACAGGAAGCAAACAAGCGTGAGCCCAAGACTCAGCAAAATGCAACAAGTAGAAAAGTAAGGAATTCGACTCAGGTACAACTACTTCAAGACTTAAAGCAACAGTTCTTTTAATTGACATCCGTAATAAAAGATGCAGTCTGAACTTACATAAATCCACAACGCAGGAACACGATTACTTCACTATTAAACACAACCATTAATAAAACTGAAATCATTAAATAAAATAAGTGTAAATCAGCGCCAACCCCCCAGCTATCTCATAACTCAGATTAACTAAATTCCAAACTTCAGGAAACAGTTTAACTATCTTTCATACCTCCATTGACAGCTTCGGATGAGTCCACGACTCAATTTCCAACCTGCACTTACCATTAACCCAGGAACTACAATTACCATTCACTATGCAATGCAATCATGCTTTCATTCACATCAATCAACAATTAACAACTTCAATGCGAGGCAATGAAATGCTAAATGATGCGACGCAACCATGCTTTCATTCACATCAATCAACAATTAACAATCCCAATGCATAAAACATGATCCATCATCACAATACAATGCAGATGCAAATATGCCATACAAAAGAAGAATCTCATATCCATACATCATAATCAACTCATAAAACATGATCTATCGTTGACATTGCAATGTAGATTGCACAATTTCTATGCATATGATGCATCATGCATGCTCATCTCCTCTTTTTAGCACATACCGGTATGGCCGAGTGCACACCGCCGGTGTGCACCTCAAGATTCCCTTCCACCCCGTGGTGGAGGGTGCCCACTTCATCGACTCGCTCCCATACACCCAAGTATACGGACTACGAGGTAGGACTTTCGTGCTCATTACATGTGAGCACAGAGGCCCAAGATCGAATGGGTCGCTCTTCCATCATGAATGCACAATGCAATCGACGCAAAACAAATTTGCATACTACATTCATACACACTCAAGACAAGCGACAGAAGAGAACAACTCTACATATTCACATATACAATCAAAACCAAAACATCCCTTATAACCACTTAAATGCAATCTGGACAGCCGGCATTGAAAGTGCCGTAACTTCCAAACGGCTACCCCAAAAGGATGAACCCGGCTTTAAACGATCGCAAGAGACAACTCTACAACTTCTTCTACAGCCGACCGATCGAAACGCACCGATTAATCCCAGATTTTCGACTTAACAGCAGACAAACGCAAAATTAACTTGTTCTGGACAGCATACACCAAAATGAGCATAACTTGAGTTCTACAACCCCAAATCACATAAACGAATACATTTTCTCAATCTACTCGAAAAATCCTAACTTTTTCTAGGCAATGAAAAAGTCTAATTCAGTCTCTACGATGCTCTAATCTACCGAAGAACACAGACTGAACCAATCGCGACAAGAATTGGACAGCATTCGGTAAAACGACCATAACTTTTAAACGGCTGAACGAAATTTAGCGATTCCGGTCTTCATTGAAAGGTAATTCAATTATATACAACTTTCGTTATAGCCAAACCCCCAGCAAACGCTTGTAGAATTTTCAATCTCGCAATATAACCAAGTACACGAATCTGCTCGAACTCAAAACTGCCCAGATTCTAGGTTTCCACATTTAATCCATTCCATACACAACCAAACAACCCATAAGGCTCCATGGCAAGAACCCTAACCTGGCCACTCAACCACACCCCAAACCCTAGCTAGGCATTAACACAAACACCATGCATGCACAAAACCAATCCAAGTTAACATACCTCCAAGCATCTCCATGGAGGAAGAAGGGAGATGGGGGGTGATGCTGGCCGGAAGAAGGGAGGTCGCCGGTGGCTGGCCAGAGGAAGGGAGGTCGCCGTGCGGCGTGACCATCCTGCTGTTGCCGCTGCCGCCTTCTTGCACGCCGGCCGCCCAATCAAGGGAAGGGAAGGGAGGAGGCTGGCAAGGAGTCGGCAGGGAGGAGGAGCCGGGCGGGAGGAGGCGCCGCCTAGAAGCCAACGACCAGGAAAAGGGAGAGGAGAGCAGGTCGTGCTGGAAAGAAAGAAATGGGAATCGGAGGGATGTGGCTAAGGGAAAAAATCAGCCTCCGTGACTTTGACACCACACAATTGCATTGTAGAGCGGAAGGCTCGAATTTGCTCCACATAACGGTGGTCTCCTCTCGATTTGTGATCCCAATGGCCTTCAAACCAAGATCCACATTACATCCATCAGTTGTGGCTTTGTAAAGTGCCTTTGTCGCACCTATCCTCACACTCTCCAAAATCTCCATAGGATCATGTACGACCCATCTTGTAATTCACATCAATGCACAAATAACAAATGTCAAGTCATCCCTAAATGCAAAATTGCTTATAGCAAATGGAAGTATAAATTCAAGATGAAAATTTAAGTGCTTACACGTAAAGATGACACTACAGATACAAAGGACTGAGAATCAAATAGCATTGAACGTCACAACACATAGCGAGTAGATAAGTATGTTAGGTTTAAGAAAACACAACAATTTCGCCAAAACCCGTAAAAACGATCTGCAGATACACTCTTCCCCCTTTAACAGTAATTCGACCTCGAATTCGACCACAACAAGAACACCAACAACGAAAACAAAATACAAAACAAGAATACTCGAAAGAACAAATCCGGGTATTACTCATGCAAGAGGATCTCCAAAAGTCAATCCACTTCTCTTCCCCATAAAAAGAAGCAAGTAACTTAACTCATTCATCTTTCAACAAATCAACACTCACTCTAACTCCTCAACTCGCACGATACAAAACTCGGAAGTCAAGTCTTTCTCAAAGACTAACCCTAACCTGTCAACTCTTCTTTAACACTTCAACACACAATTTCTCTTTTCTCTTGTCAATTTCACTCACCCAACTTAAATTACCTCTCTAAGACTCCCTACCACAGATCAACCAACTTGTGATGGCAGGAAAAACACGAGTCACAATACTCTATTAAGCATCCAGCTAAAGATCGACAAACACCCAAGCTATCCGATTGAACAGCTGGGTTCTAAATTCAAATCTCCTAAAAACCAAGAAAACCCTGATTTACATCTCCACTCATTGATTAACCTTTCTAACCAAAGAGTTACACACAGAATTCTTTATTCCAACAAGCTTCTAACCAATTCCAAACGTGATACTATCGCTAACCATTTAACACTGGAATCCTTTAAGAATCAAAACACAACTTTTATCTTTTCAATAGTTGCCCTTGGAAACAATAGGATCAAGAATCATTATTTATTACCGAAATGATTAGCCCCACAGGGCACCAATCAAATTCCCACATAACACAAAATCGCACTTGACTCACACTAGAGAGCAAAGTAAATTTCGCTTCATTTACAAGGCTAGCTACTTTCTTCAACTTTTAAAATCAATGCAATAAAATACACAACCAGGAAAGATTCAACTGAAAAGAGGGACTTCACACAGTCATTTCTCAAGAACAACCACAAGATCGAAGAGAACTCTATTCCTTTAACAGCATAAACCAATTCTCCTACCTTGAGCTCTAAGGTGAAAAGCTTCACATCAAAGAATCTCTCAATTAAAAAGCAACACCACAAAACCCCACTTAGTGCCTTTGGGAAAACCCAACAAACTTAGCAAAATTTTATAACCACTCTTCCGTGGATTACCTTCTCCAGAATTTATCATTTCAACTAATTTCAGCGGTGGTCGGAAATGCTATCGCCAACATTAACAATTTCTCCCCCATAAACTCATCAACGATAAACAGGTTAACTTGTATCCCAAATTAACCTACCATCCAAAATTCTTATTCGTCAACCATATGACAAATACCAAGATCAACTATCTAAGTTCCCAATGATTTAAACAATCGAATCCATCAACTTAATTAACAAGTTTCTCAACCAAACTTGTTACTACTTCTTTGACACACTGCAACACCATTTCTAGATCTCCATTTATAACCGTGGATCACCCTGACCCACAACTTACTCTAACTGTCGAATTTTCTTCCTTTCCAGGAAAGCCAACGAAAACTCCCAAAGAAGCTCGACTCTCAAAAGACTTAGGAAATGGCAGGGCTCAAGCCATGACATTCAACAAAACTCCAAATCAATTATCAAACTCTAAAATTCCGCGAAGGAAAGGAGTTACACAAATCAATTCACGGAAAGGAAAAGCGAATAGATCGAATAACACTTTTCACTTTAAAGCCCCAAATCCAAAACTTCAACTTGGAGAACGACAACACAAAGAAGTCCATGTCTTTCTCCGCAAAGCAACCAAAAAAGGGGCAACACAAAACCCTCTTCCTGGCCTTAAATCCAAGAAGACCAAGGAAGACAAAATTTAAATATGCACTCCAACAACTCTCCGGATTATGACAGAAACACAAGAACTCTTCTTCGGTGCTGGCTCTAAACTGCCGCACCATCAACCACAGCCACACGACAAGGCCGAACCCTTCGGCTTAAAGAGTCCCACCGGACTCCACTAAACAATCTACCACTTCATGTACATAGCCGTAAATAATACTATAGTCTTAACAAGACTAACATATAACATATTAACAAGTAACAATATAGCATTAATCTCAAAAGAACATTGTAAAACAATACAACAATATCCCATCCCTTTCCTATAGTGCATCAGTGTGTGTCAAATTTTAAAGTATTTAACCATTCTACGTCAAGTTTTATGGTTATTGCCCTAGGGCCACATTTTAAAGGTTCAACCTAAACCATGTTTCTACCTTCACACAGCAAAATTTTAATTCATTCTAGAATTACTCACTACATTCAAACACCACGGACTCAAGCCCGCTCGATACCAATCAGAATAATTCCGGCGCCAACCGCGCCACGGATGCTACCAAAACTCTAAACAACTCAATGACATCTCTACAAAATTGCTCAGAATCAAACACTAACTCTAAAACCGGCTTAAACTAAGCCACCGAATTTTACAAAAATTCGCATGACCTCTCTAGAAAGGAGGACATCCACTCAGCAGTCAAAAGAACAATAGCCGTATAGATATCATTCATTCAACCAAGTTGAAACATTCTAGCAGGTCCTTAGATATCAATCACACATCCACTCTCAATTGATAAATTACGCAACAACAAGCAACACTTTACAATCACATTAGATACGATCAAAGCTTATGAATCAATTTTAAGGAGATGGTGACCAAGTCGCACGTGCTTCTACTCCCATCCCAAGAATCGACTTCAAGGTACCTAGAACAGGAAGCAAACAAGCGTGAGCCCAAGACTCAGCAAAATGCAACAAGTAGAAAAGTAAGGAATTCGACTCAGGTACAACTACTTCAAGACTTAAAGCAACAGTTCTTTTAATTGACATCCGTAATAAAAGATGCAGTCTGAACTTACATAAATCCACAACGCAGGAACACGATTACTTCACTATTAAACACAACCATTAATAAAACTGAAATCATTAAATAAAATAAGTGTAAATCAGCGCCAACCCCCCAGCTATCTCATAACTCAGATTAACTAAATTCCAAACTTCAGGAAACAGTTTAACTATCTTTCATACCTCCATTGACAGCTTCGGATGAGTCCACGACTCAATTTCCAACCTGCACTTACCATTAACCCAGGAACTACAATTACCATTCACTATGCAATGCAATCATGCTTTCATTCACATCAATCAACAATTAACAACTTCAATGCAGGGCAATGAAATGCTAAATGATGCGACGCAACCATGCTTTCATTCACATCAATCAACAATTAACAATCCCAATGCATAAAACATGATCCATCACTGTCAATACAATGCAGATGCAAATATGCCATACAAAAGAAGAATCTCATATCCATACATCATAATCAACTCATAAAACATGATCTATCGTTGACATTGCAATGTAGATTGCACAATTTCTATGCATATGATGCATCATGCATGCTCATCTCCTCTTTTTAGCACATACCGGTATGGCCGAGTGCACACCGTCGGTGTGCACTGCGATTCCCTTCCACCCGTGGTGGAGGGTGCCCACTTCTCGACTCGCCCCATACACCCAAGTATACGGGACTACGAGGTAGGACTTTCGTGCTCATTACATGTGAGCACAGAGGCCCGCATCAGAATGGGTCGCCTCTTCCATCATGAATGCACAAATGCAATCGACGCAAACAAATTTGCATACTACATTCATACACACTCAGTACAAGCGACAGAAGAGAACAACTCTACATATTCACATATACAATCAAAACCAAAACATCCCTCATAACCACTTAAATGCAATCTGGACAGCCGGCATTGAAAGTGCCGTAACTTCCAAACGGCTACCCCAAAAAGGATGAACCCGGGCTTTAAACGATCGCAAGAGACAACTCTACAACTTCTTCTACAGCCGACCGATCGGGAAACGCACCGATTAATCCCAGATTTTCGACGAACAGCAGACAAACGCAAAATTAACTTGTTCTGGACAGCATACACCAAAATGAGCATAACTTGAGTTCTACAACCCCAAATCACATAAACGAATACATTTTCTCAATCTACTCGAAAAATCCTAACTTTTTCTAGGCAATGAAAAAGTCTAATTCAGTCTCTACGATGCTCTAATCTACCGAAGAACACAGACTGAACCAATCGCGACAAGAATTGGACAGCATTCGGTAAAACGACCATAACTTTTAAACGGCTGAACGAAATTTAGCGATTCCGGTCTTCATTGAAAGGTAATTCAATTATATACAACTTTCGTTATAGCCAAACCCCCAGCAAACGCTTGTAGAATTTTCAATCTCGCAATATAACCAAGTACACGAATCTGCTCGAACTCAAAACTGCCCAGATTCTAGGTTTCCACATTTAATCCATTCCATACACAACCAAACAACCCATAAGGCTCCATGGCAAGAACCCTAACCTGGCCACTCAACCACACCCCAAACCCTAGCTAGGCATTAACACAAACACCATGCATGCACAAAACCAATCCAAGTTAACATACCTCCAAGCATCTCCATGGAGGAAGAAGGAGATGGGGGTTATGCTGGCGGAAGAAGGAGGTCGCGGTGGCTGGCCGAGGAAGGGAGGTCGCCGGCCGACCATCCTCGGTTGCTGTCTTTGCCGCCCAGCTTGCTGCTGCTGCCGCCTCCAATCAAGGGAAGGGAAGGGAGGAGGCGGCCGGCAAGGAGTCGGCAGGGAGGAGGAGCTGGCAGGGGAGGAGGCGCCTGCCTAGAAGCCAACGACTCAGTGAAAAGGGAGAGGAGAGCAGGGTGTGCACAGGAAAGAAAGAAATGGGAATCGGAGGATGTGGCTAAGGAAAAAAATCAGCCTCCGTGACTTTGACACCACACAATTGCATTGTAGAGCGGAAGGCTCTGAATTTGCTCCACATAACGGTGGTCTCCTCTCGATTTGTGATCCCAAAGGGCCTTCAAACCAAAGATCCACATTACATCCATCAGCCAGGCTTTGTAAAGTGCCTTTGTCGCACCTATCCTCACACTCTCCAAAATCTCCATAGGATCATGCACGACCCATCTTGTAATTCACATCAACAGCACAAATAACAAATGTCAAGTCATCCCCTAAATGCAAAATTAGCGATAGCAAATGGAAGTATAAATTCAAGATGAAAATTTAAGTGCTTACACGTAAAGATGACACTACGACTACAAAGTGACCGTAATCAAATAGCATTGAACGTCACAACACATAGCAGAGATAAGTATGTTAGGTTTAAGAAAACACAACAATTTCGCCAAAACCCGTAAAAGCGATCTCGCAGATACAAGCGCAAGCGGCAGCTGCTCGCATTTACGAGGAGCATACGGATGGTGCCGCGAAAACGGAGAGCACGGTAAGAGACTGCGCGCATTAAATAAGGGGCCTGGGCATTCGTGCCGTTGCAAAAATCGCGGAGGAGGCTGAGGCGGCGGCGGAGTCCGGCGGCGACAAGGAGAGGTGACGTGGCTCTATCATAGACGCACACGCGGCACGATCCAACGGTTCGGAGCACGGAGCGACACGGACGAATGGTAGGCGCTCGATTGCGATCAAACGGCGGAGACGCGGAGCCGCTAGGGTTCGGCGACGGGATGGGCTGCGCGCGGCACAGTGTTGGGCTTCGGCCCACACTATTCATCAGGATTTTTAATTCTTTTTCGAATAAATTTAATCCGAATACTTAAACAAAGCCAAATAAAATAGCAAAAATATCAGGAAAAATCTAGAAAAATTCCAGAAAACATCTTGAGACAAATAGAACCCAAATAAAATATTTTCAACAAAAGATCATTAATACTTTGCTCACAATAATTAAAAGAACAGCAAGGCTCACTTAAATAATTTTCAAAAGTTTTAAATAAAATCTCAGAAAATCAAATAAAATTAAGAAAAGCACAACAAATCTAGAAAAGCAAAATTTGGGATGTTACAGTTGAAAACAGTAATTCTTCACGAATTAACATATATTACCCTGTCTCGCACACTATGTGGAAATGGCAACGGAACTGAACGGAATCGCAAAGGTCTTGGCCGAGCAGAGCACCGATCCAAAGTGTTCTCGGAGGAAACCGAACATATCTTTGGAACGAAACCGCAAAGGGGTGGCTGTAATATTCCAATTAAGTCTAAAATATATTGGGCTGTGTTTGAGCCTCGTGGGTTGCTTTTGTTGTTGGGGCGTGCTGTTCTTGGGCCATTAGTTACTTTTTGGCCCAAATGAAGGGAAGGGATCCTCCTTAACCCTAGCTCCCCATTCTTTTTTTTCTTCCCACAGATTTTTCCCACCACCCCCTCCGACTCAGCCTCTGGCTCCCTTCTCCTCCCCGGCGCCCTTCCCCACCCCAGCGATGCTGCTGCTGGCTCCTTCTCCTCCTGGCGCCTGCCCTCCCTAGGCGATGCCGCCTCAGCTCCTCCCGGTCGGCGCCGCCTGGCCTCCTCGCTCGGCATTGCCGTTCCCAGCCGGCATCCAAATGACGCCCTCTCCTCTGTCGGGGACAGAATGAAAGAAGAAGAATGGAGGTCTCGCCCAGGCCTCCCCGGGCGCCTGTTCCTCCTGGCGCCCCACCCCGCTGTCGCCTCCACCTTGGCTGGCTCGTGCCCTCCGGCCAAGCCCTCGGCCGCCTGGTGGCTCCTCGTTAGCACCGCCTCTGCCGCTTCACCCTCTTTCATAGAGTACCGCCACAAGTTTAAGTTAAGCAATTGATTAATTGGTGCATGTCGTGTTCAATGAAATGCTAGAAGGGTTATATTAGGGTATTACATCTGCTTCTAAGTAATGATCTATGAGTACTTGTATGACACATTTGGTTGTGAATCTTTGGTTAATGAACACCATCCGCATGGCTTTCGATCCTAGTTGATTAAATATGATTGCATTGGTGTTTGTCTTTTCCTGCTAGATCACTAAAGACTTGCTTATGTGTTGCATATGTGGATTTGTTACCGATGCCTACCAAGTATTTATGTATACCGCTATTAGATTCTTGAGGATTCTACGTCGTTGTTTATGGAATGAGATATATATATATACATACGATATGTGTGTTATTTGTATATGAGCCCCTGTAATGTCATCCTTACATTGGTAATGTTTGTGAATCTTATGCTGTGACTTGATTCTTGTTACTTTTTGCATGGCTCAATTAAAATGAGTGAGTTAAGAAATATTTACTACCATTTGATAATGAACCGATATTGTGTATTAGCTCAATTTGTTAATGCCATGGTTATGCATAAGATCCCAAAATTGTTAATTGTGCTGTTATTCTGAAATGTGATGGCAAAGTTCCTAGTGGCAGTCAGATTATGAGCTTAACTTCATGAGCGCGATTTGAATGAAATTTTGTGTTCTGCTACAGACTTGATACTACAATATGTCACTTCTATTATAGTTTAAAGATTGATTCTGTGCATTGAGGCTATGATAAGCACCTATTGGTTGATCCATTAGGGGCATGTATTTGGGCCTATCAGTAATGCGTCATTAATTATATTGGTATCATATTGGGTTCTCGAGGATTTAATGTGCTGCTATTTTTGAAGTTTAGGAATAGGGATGGTATAGATGTGTGATGAAGAATGTTTTTCATGCATTGCCAATTGAATATGAATATGGGTTTATGACTTGATTTACACAGCATGAACGCTTCATGTTCTATTTTGGATTTGGTCTAGTCAGCTAAGCGGTTTATGTATGCTTCTAGCTCAATTGCTACAAATCCTTATGTGATATCTGTGATCCAACAGGTCTTCTTGTGCAAAGTGATTAGTGTACGCGTGTAGATACAGTTGTCTAAATAAATTGATGTTGCTTACTAATGGAGTTTTATATTATTGAGATACAGGGTAATGTTCTGTTAGTATCAAGTAATGTATTTATATGCTTACATGTTGCCTTACAAGTTCTAGTGATGAAATGGTTTGTTGGAGGTGCTCGTGCACGCTTATGATTGAATTTCGATGTGATTAATGTGTGTGTGTATATATATACACACAGTTGGTTAAATGAATAGCTATTGAGCGATGCTGATAGTGTTTTGTATTGTTGGGATAGGGAGTAATGTTTATCATTAGGGTTTGTATGCTTTTATTTACCCATGCTACTTTAATTCCCGATGAGTTGGTGAATGTGACAATCGTGCTCTTGGCCTTTCATGGGTTGTTTGGTTCTCTAGGGTTGGAGGTCCCTAATACCACACTCGGGCCATCAGTTTATCGCCGAGACTAAAGGCAAGTACCTTTTCATGAGTATGGCATGATAGAGTGATGCTCGCTTCTTATTGCAAATTAATCGTATTATAGGAAGGTTACATTTTATTATTATGTTTTACTCATGAATATGACTAGATTAATGAGACTTATAAGTTCAGGAACGTGAAGTTATGTTAATAATCATGTATTGGTGTATGTTATGAGAGTACAACTTGTACTGTTCTCCATGTCAATTGCATAAATGCATTCATAAAATGAAGAGGCGACCCATGTCGATGCGGACCTCTATGTTCACACGTAGTGAACACGAAAGTCCTACCTCGTAGTCTCATACCCATGGGGGTAAGGGAGCGAGTCAGTAAGAGTAGGCACTCTCCACGGGATGGAGGGGATTGAGAGGGTGCACACCGTCGGGTGTGTACCTAGCCATACCGGTATAGGCATTGAAAGGTGCACTTGAGCATTCCAGCATGTTTGCATTGCATAGCGTTGCACTTAATGGCTATTGTGGTGAGTGGTAAGGTGTGGAGGTAACTCCCCCAAAATTGTTTAAATAAGTTGTGTGCCAAATTCCTTGTATATGTTTTGTTGGATGCATTGCATGGTAAAGCTAATGGTGAATGGCAGCAGAAGACCTTTGGGTTGAGGGTAAATTACAAGTTAAGAATGGATCGGGTCGTGGACTTGTTCAATGTTGTCTAATGAGGTATGTGAAATTTATGAACAAGGTAGTTGATGAGGTAAGTAATAGTGATTTCTTCTTTTTGTTATACGTGTTAATTTAGTATTCAAAATATGGATATGTTTATGATTCACACATGTTAATTGATATTGATATTGCTACTTTGTTGTACTTGCTGAGTCTTCAGCTCACGTTTCTTTTTTTGTAAATGTGTGTTGGTACCCTGAAGTCGGCATGCTGGGATGGGAGTAGTAGCACGTCATGGCTTATCACCATAGTTTCATTTTAGCCTTGTGCTTTCAAACTTAATGAGCTCATGTTTTGTAATAATTAATTTATGGGAGTTATTTTGTGCTTGCTTGGGGTCATGGTGGTTGGTTGATACCATGACCTATGTTTGTGCTTGGTCCGTTCCTTTAGTTGCTTATGATATTGTTATGTTAAATGCTATCTTCGCCTCTTGAGTGGATGTCCTAGATTTAGGGAGGTGTGCACTAAATTTCTAAGAATTTCAGATGTTGCTAAACAATTTAGTTGTATGGCTAAATTGTTCTAGTGTCTCGTGGCTGTTTGTTGTTCAGGCGGGTGTAATATTCAGACGCAGGGGTGCCGGGATGTTACAGATGGTATCGAGCGGGCTTTAGGTCCGTGGTATGTGAATTTAGCAAATTACTTTAGAGTGAACTAAAATTTTGCTGCGTAAAATTAGAAACATGGTATAGGTTTCTACTCTTTTAAAATTTGGCCTCAGGGCAATAACCTTAAAATCTGAATTAGAGTGGTTAACTAATTTAAAACTTGACACACTCTGATGCACAGTAGGATGGGTATGGGTACATTGCATTGCGCTTAAATGTTGAGTGCTAAATTTATTGTTGCATATTGCTTTGATTATGAAAGGACTGTTGGAATTAATACGCTTATGTTCATGTTATTGGTTAAGCCGACAAGTTTCGACCTCATTCCTTTGGCCGAGTTGTGGGTTTTGCTTGTGGGTGTGACTGGTTAGTGCCACCCCTTGCTGTTTGGGAACCTCTCGTTCGTGAGTCGTCGTTTTCGCAGAGTAGTTTAGAGGGTAAGGAGGGAAGGTTGGTTTCTTTTGCATTCGATGCTTGGAGTTAAAGAGAAAAGCTTAGTGATGACTCCTTTCGGATTGCTTTTACCGTTTTGGAGTTCGGTTTCGTTGGTTTCTATGGTTTGTTCGTTATAAATGGGTTGCCTTGTAGAGAAAACTGTTGTAGTTGTTGTTCTCCCCATTTAAAGAACTTCTCAAGTTTTCTTAGTGCAAAACTTAAATCGTGTGGATCTTGATTGTTAGGATTTATCGAGAAGGATATGGTTGATCATTTGTTTTTTTCCTATGCGTCTCTTTTCCTTCCTGGAAGTTGTAAATCTTGAGATTTGTTTAAGGAGTTGTTTCCCGTCGGACTTTGGGAATTCGAGAGTCGAATTCTTTTATGATTTATGGTTGAGTTTTTCTGGAAAGAGAGAGGGTTTTTGTTGTTGCTCATGCTTAAGAATTGTGGTTTTCTTTAAAGGTTGGGTACGTGACCCACGAGGATGTTCAAGGCGTTAAGTGTATGATGAGTAGTTGAGCTTCCAGATAAGGAGGGTTGCTGATTCTGTTAAAAGGAACTTGTTGGTTATTTAAAGACAACCAAACTTATTGTATGGTATAGAATGATTAATTGGATTGGTAGGTGATTCTAAAGTGAAAAAGTTGATTATAGTTTTTACAATGGTCGTGAGTCGTGGAATTGAATGGAAGTTCAAGATTTGTGTTCCGATAAGTCTAGTATTGATCGGGGTTGAGAAGGTCTAGCATCTTCTATGGACGAATTTATTATAGTAAGATGTTGATGTAAAGTACCGGAGTATATTAGTGCACAGGCATGAGAGCTGTTGATTTATGTTGCTTATGAGTCAATTAAATGGTGGATCGACAAAATGATTCAATCGATGTGAAATTTAAAGCATGAGTATATGGAAGGGTTGTATGAATGATGGAGATTTTGGTCTTGGGAAAATGTCTATCTGGAGTTTATCTATGGAATATGATTAGTGGTGGGTATATGAATAGGAGAAGGAAAGTAAAGGAAGATTGGGTTTTGTAACTTCCGTTCAAACCTGTGTACTTTTTAGGATTTGGAGAAACTGAAACATTTAATGGCTAGAGCCGGTTTGATTAGAGTTTGTGATGTGTTGGCGAGTATTTCAAGTATGAATCGGTGGATGTTTAAGTAAGTGATTCTGTGGGTGAAGTGGTTTTGTTGGGAACGAGTTTCCTTTTCTTTTGAGGAAGAATGGGATGGTTATGGGTACATATGCTTAATTTGAGAATCGATTGTTTGAACTTTGTGAATTGTAGATTGAATGTCTTGATTGATTTGATATGTGAACCGCTAATACTTGTTGTGGTTATATTGACAACACTAGTATGGGTAGGCTATGTGAGTGCCCATGAATGACATTAAGGGATGAAACTTGCTATGCTTGTGGCTATGAGCGAAGGAAAAAGGCATGTGAATGGGGTTTGATGTCATGGATGTGATCATGATAGTTTATAAGATGGATATGATGAGATTATGTCGTTATCATGCATTCTATTTATGAGCATTCATGGAAAAATGAATTGAGCCAGGTCGGTGAGAAAGTCATATGTGTATATATATGACTAATCCGGAGTGCTCGTGTTGTTTCCATGAATTGAGCCAAGTCGGTGAGAAAGTCATATGTGTATATATGACTAATCCGAAGTGCTCCTGTTGTTTGCATGAATTGAGCCAGGTCGGTGAGAAAGTTATATGTGTATATATGACTAATCCGGAGTGCTCGTGTTGTTTCCATGAATTGAGCCAGGTCGGTGAGAAAGTCATATATGTATATATGACTAATCCGGAGTGCTCGTGTTGTTTGCATGAATTGAACCAGGTCGGTGAGAAAGTCATATGTGTATATATGACTAATCCGGAGTGCTCGTGTTGTTTCCATGAATTGAGCCAGGTCGGTGAGAAAGTCATATGTGTATATATGACTAATCCGGAGTGCTCGTGTTGTTTGCATGAATTGAGCCAGGTCGGTGAGAAAGTCATATGTGTATATATGACTAATCCGGAGTGCTCGTGTTGTTTCCATGAATTGAGCCAGGTCGGTGAGAAAGTTATATGTGTATATATGACTAATCCGGAGTGCTCGTGTTGATCCTACCTCGCAATCCCATTCATCGGCGTGAATAGGAGCGATGTTAAGTGTAGGGATCTGCCACGGGATGGCAGGAAAGTCCTACTTCGGTAGGCCCCGCCACGGGATGGTCGGGAGGGTGCACGCCGACGGATGTGCACCCATCAATACCGGTATATACTTTGAGGAGGTGCATTAAAGAGCTTACATGATTACATGATGCATTGCATGTTTTTGAGATGATAAATGTGAAGTTGAGATGATAAAAGTTCAATGCAGTGTTTTTCTTGAAAGTTGAGTTTTCCTTGGTGTGTATTTTATCACATGATTTGAAGAGGATGAAAGTGGTTGTTTTGCTAAAAAGAATTTGAGGGGTTTTGGGTGGATATTAATTGAGAATTATACTTTTGATGTGGTTCCTTGGTGGTGCTTGTTTAACCCTTATAAGTGAACTACCTGGAAATTGATGGTAATTATGTCACCATTTCTATCGGGTGACTGCACTTTTGGGTTAAGATGGTTGTAGTAAAGGATTTCTTAATTTGTTGTATAATGTTCTGTAGTGAGCATTTACCTTGGGCAGTGGTTCTTCGAGTTTTTGACCTATTGATTGACTTTGACTGAGTTCTAGCATGAGAAGTTGCACTTAATTGAGTTAAGTCAAATCTCTTCCGTTAATAGTTGGATTTGAAAATTTGGTTTATCGCTTGTTTCCGTTTGAAGTCCTTGTGTGGGTGTTGTGAGTTTGCGAAGAAGTTTAAGTCTCTTGTGACCTTTGTTCTGTTCTTTTGTAGTTGGCGTTCTTCGAATTCGGGGTCGAATTCCGTTAAGGTGGGTAGAATGTAATATTCCAATTAAGTCTAAAATATATTGGGCTGTGTTTGAGCCACGTGGGTTGCTTTTGTTGTTGGGGCGTGCTGTTCTTGGGCCATTAGTTACTTTTTGGCCCAAATGAAGGGAAGGGATCCTCCTTAACCCTAGCTCCCCCATTCTTTTCTTTTCTTCCCAGCAGATTTTTCCCCACCGCCCCCTCGACTCGGCGTGCCGCACCGGCTCCTTCTCCTCCTGGCGCCCTGCTCCCCTCCCCAGCGATGCCCCCAGCTCCCTTCTCCTCCTGGCGCCCCTACTCCTCCCCAGCGATGCCGCACTGCTCCCTTCTCCTGGCGCGCGCTTCCTCTCCAAGCGATGCTGCTCCCTGGCTCCTCCCGGCCGCCAAGGCCTGCCCTCGGCTCGGCCATTCCCCCAGTGCATCCCAAATGACGCCTCTCTCCCTGGACAAAGAATCGGCAAGAAGAAGAAGCCGGAGGCTCTGCCGTGCGCCTCCTCCTCGGGCGCTGCCTCCACTGGCGCCCCCACCCTGGCGTCGCCTCCACCTTGGCTGGCTCGTGCCCTCGGCCAAGCCCTCGGCACCGCTCGAGGCTCTCACTTGTTAGCACCCTCTCCGCAGCCCCTTGCCCTCTTCTCATAGAGTACACGCCACAAGTTTAAGTTAAGCAATTGATTAATTGGTGCATGTCGGTGTTCGATGAAATGCCTAGAAGGGTTATATTAGGTATTACACTGCTTTCTAAGTAATGATCTATGAGTACTTGTATGACACATTTGGTTGTGAATCTTTGGTTAATGAACACCATCCCAGGTGTGTTGGATCCTAGTTGATTAAATATGATTGCATTGGTGTTTGTCTTTTCCCTGTTGTGATCACTAAAGACTTGCTTATGTGTTGCATATGTGGATTTGTTACTGATGCCTACCAAGTATTTATGTATACCGCTATTAGATTCTTGAGGATTCTACGTGCTGTTGTTTATGGAATGAGATATATATATATACATACGCATATGTGTGTTATTTGTATATGAGCCCTGTAATGTCATCCTTACATTGGTAATGTTTGTGAATCTTATGCTGTGACTTGATTCTTGTTACTTTTTGCATGGCTCAATTAAAATGAGTGAGTTAAGAAATATTTACTACCATTTGATAATGAACCGATATTGTGTATTAGCTCAATTTGTTAATGCCATGGTTATGCATAAGATCCCAAAATTGTTAATTGTGCTGTTATTCTGAAATGTGATGGCAAAGTTCCTAGTGGCAGTCAGATTATGAGCTTAACTTCATGAGCGCGATTTGAATGAAATTTTGTGTTCTACTACAGACTTGATACTACAATATGTCACTTCTATTATAGTTTAAAGATTGATTCTGTGCATTGAGGCTATGATAAGCACCTATTGGTTGATCCATTAGGGGCATGTATTTGGGCCTGTCAGTAATGCGTCATTAATTATATTGGTATCATATTGGGTTCTCGAGGATTTAATGTGCTGCTATTTTTGAAGTTTAGGAATAGGGATGGTATAGATGTGTGATGAAGAATGTTTTTCATGCATTGCCAATTGAATATGAATATGGGTTTTGACCTGATTTACATGAGCATGAACGCTTCATGTTCTATTTTGGATTTGGTCTAGTCATTTAACGGTTTATGTATGCTTTAGCTCAATTGCTACAAATCCCTTATGTGATGTCTGTGATCCAATGGTCTTCTTGTGCAAAGTGATTAGTGTGCTGCGTGTAGATACAGCTTGTCTAAATAAATTGATGTTGCTTACTAATGGAGTTTTATATTATTGAGATACAGGTAATGTTCTCGTTAGTATCAAGTAATGTATTTATATGCTTACATGTTGCCTTACAAGTTCTAATGATGAAATGGTTTGTTGGAGGTGCTCATGCATGCTTATGATTGAATTTCGATGTGATTAATGTGTGTGTGTATATATATATGTACACACAGTTGGTTAAATGAATCGCTATTGAGCGATGCTGATAGTGTTTTGTATTGTTGGGATAGGGAGTAATGTTTATCATTAGGGTTTGTATGCTTTTATTTACCCATGCTACTTTAATTCCCGATGAGTTGGTGAATGTGACAATCGTGTTCTTGGCCTTTCATGGTTTGTTTGGTTCTCTAGGGTTGGAGGTCCCTAATACCGTACTCGGGTCGTCAGTTTATCGCCGAGACTAAAGGCAAGTACCTTTTCATGAGTATGGCATGATAGAGTGATGCTCGCTTCTTATTGCAAATTAACCGTATTATAGGAAGGTTACATTTTATTATTATGTTTTACTCATGAATGTGACTAGATTAATGAGACTTATAAGTTCAGGAACGTGAAGTTATGTTAATAATCATGTATTGGTGTATGTTATGAGAGTACAACTTGTACTGTTCTCCATGTCAATTGCATAAATGCATTCATAAAATGAAGAGGCGACCCATGTCGATGCGGACCTCTATGTTCACACGTAGTGAACACAAAAGTCCTACCTCGTAGTCTCATACCCATGGGGGTATGGGAGCGAGTCAGCAAGAGTAAGCACTCTCCACGGGATGGAGGGGATTGAGAGGGTGCACACCGCCGGTGTGTACCCACCATACCGTATAGGCATTGAAAGGTGCACTTGAGCATTCCAAGATGTTTGCATTGCATAGCGTTGCACTTAATGGCTATTGTGGTGAGTGGTAAGGTGTGGAGGTAACTCCCCCAAAATTGTTTAAATAAGTTGTGTGCCAAATTCCTTGTATATGTTTTGTTGGATGCATTGCATGGTAAAGCTAATGGTGAATGGCAGCAGAAGACCTTTGGGTTGAGGGTAAATTACAGGTTAAGAATGGATCGGGTCGTGGACTCGTTCAATGTTGTCTAATGAGGTATGTGAAATTTATGAACAAGGTAGTTGATGAGGTAAGTAATAGTGATTTCTTCTTTTTGTTATACATGTTAATTTAGTATTCAAAATATAGACATGTTTATGATTCACACATGTTAGTTGATATTGATATTGCTACTTTGTTGTACTTGCTGAGTCTTCGGCTCACGTTTCTTTTTTTGTAAATGTGTGTAGGTACCCTGAAGTCGGCATGCTGGGATGGGAGTAGTAGCACGTCACGGCTTATCACCATAGTTTCATTTTAGCCTTGTGCTTTCAAACTTAATGAGCTCATGTTTTGTAATAATTAATTTATGGGAGTTATTTTGTGCTTGCTTGGGGTCATGGTGGTTGGTTGATACCATGACATATGTTTGTGCTTGGTCGGTTCCTTTAGTTGCTTATGATATTGTTATGTTAAATGCTATCTTCTGTCTGCTGAGTGGATGTCCTAGATTTAGGGGAGGTGCTGCCAAAATTTCTAAGAATTTCGGTATGTTGCTAAACAATTTAGTTGTATGGCTAAATTGTTCTAGTGTCTCGTGCTGTCTGTTGGGTTCATGAGGGTGTAACATTCAGGGCACAGGGTGCCGGGATGTTACAGTGACTGAGCCGGAGCACCCGATCCAGAAGCCTACCAATTCAAACATATGAATTGGAGCATTACATTTGTGACTAGTAGAAAAAACAACCATTAGTATCAATATATGGATTGGAGCATTACCCCGTCCGGAGTTGGACCAACCGAACTGAAAGCTTACAAATTCACATAGCATATCATCGATGGATAGACATTAATAAGAAATTAGAAATTACTAGTAATAGACAATACTCCTTGGAAGTGCATCATCGGCGGCCGTGAGGGATCGAAAAAGCCTGTAAATTCTTGTGGTGGAATATGAGTCTAAATATAGCTCACATAGCATTAGTAGACTGAATTAATTGAAAGTGATACAAAATTGAACTTACTTGGTGCATATTTTGCTCCATGGACTCCAGTCTTCTAAGAATAGCCTCACGCTCTTTTTCTCCCTCTTTTTGCCGTTTGAGAAGCTCCGCAACCTGTTCTCTCAAAGCGCGGTTCTCTTCCATGACGCGCCTACTGAACGTAGAGGAAGCCCTCGAGCGTCGAGCTGCCCTCACCTCAGGCATGTACTCAGAAGAACACAGGTAGGCGTTCCCGAATGCCAATCTCCCATGCCTCCTCCCACCCATCTAGATATGGATGACTACAGGATCCAAAGGTTGTTCTGTAGGAACACACTCGGCCCCGTGCACCGTAGTCATTGCATCCACGTATTATTCTGCATTACAAATAAGTTAACACCGCACAAAACAATGTATCCAAACGATATTACTTACTAATTTTTCTTGGGCAGCTGGATCCAAAGCGCGCTAAGTACCATCTGGGTTCCGCCCTGAATGTGCGTTTGTGTACACATCAATCCAGTCGACTTCCCCCCTGTCTGAGCCTCCTGCAATACATTACGAAATGAAAATGTAGTTGCAACAAATGAGAGAACTGGAATTACTTTAAACAAACCTTACCATAAACTTTTTCATCATTGTGCCATCAAATGGTCGCCAAGGTATGTGACGCATTTAATCGCAGATGCATTGCGATTGTTCTTGTTTCTTGTTGATCTCGCCTCCATTCTTACAGGTCATACATGTCACACATCCATCTCCAAGCATCGGGGCACTTGTCACACCATGACTGGCCGACATGAATTGTACTCATCGGGTAAGGTATATGTCTCGAGCACCTCCGTCCCTTCCGAGATTCTGCCTCGCCGATAATACTCAACAAATTTTGACACGAGAAAGTGAGATCATCTCGTTCACAATGTGTCTTGCTTTTCTATCAATAACCTCATGGGCCACAAGATGATGTCGCTCTTCGAAATCAGAAGGCAGAGCATACCTAGCCTAAAATAGACCACAAACAAAAATATGAGCAGAAATGAAAAATAATTGAACGGTCTCAGGAATCAGTACTAGATAGAGTTGAATTGCGGCATAAGAGTAGTACGCAGATGAACTATGCAAGGAATTTGATAGTACAGTGCAGGAAATTACACAGACATTGTCATATCGATTGCATTTGGTAGTATGGACACACAGTACCAGCATAAAATTGTGCAAGAATCACTTGTATCCCTGTTATTGCTGCATTGCATAAGAACAGTAAAGAGTAAAGCCAATGGAGGAGGTAAACATTGATTTCTATCGTACAACAAGCACAAACCAGGCCAATGTCCCAAATCATATCTACACCACCTCATACAACACAGCAGAATCACACTAAAAATGTTTTCTTGTTGTTGTTTGTTAACTCATAAAAGATCCAGAAAGGAGGAAAAACAAAAGGCAATTAACGAGAAGAGGATCCTACACACTCATCACTGTCGGTACAGGAAATTAACGAGAAGTGTAAGCTATTTGCAAAACATTGCTACACAACTGGGAAATAGAATGATCATTATACTTCACTATCCTGCTAAGTCTTCATATATTCTACTAAGGAGTTGCAAGCTGCACACACATACACACCACCTTCAAAAGCATGGCACTGTTCTAACTATTCGATGGACAGGTACTGAGATGATTGATGAGGAGACATGCCATAAAATGGTTCACCCCACTGACTGATTTTAACAGCTAAAACTCATAGAAGTCAAAACTCTGCATCCTGTTTCATGTGTATAACCTACAAAACCATGTGTATATTCCGTTGTTATCCAACTATAACCATGTGCAAATAGCTTACACTTCGTGTGGTATGCATATATAGCATGTATGTATATATTCCAACAACAAGCATTGTTTTGCAAATAGATGGCTAGAAGAGTTTTTCTTACCCAAAACTCGTCGAGGCAACGATCGACAACCGATCCGTCACCATCCTGAATATCCTTGTAGTCATCCCAGGAGAGTGCTACCCTATGCACATCACCAATGTCCACCATTCCTGGGTAGTTCATCCTCAGAATGGTCCCTAGGGCTGGACCTGGCTTTCCTTCACATTGTTCTGGATTGCCACCAAGTTGCTACACAACAACAATGCATCTGAGTTAGAACAACAATTCGGTGCTACACAAATTCAACTTTTAGAACATACGTACCAATCCCCAAAGTATGTAAATACAATCTTCTCATTTGGATTTGTGGGAGCCCTGTGAAGCTTATTAGTGCCCCTCTTCTTTTGAGCTCATGCTCCCTGGCCTGTTCCTGCTTCTTTTGAGGAAGATGTGCCCTCCGACCCTGTCTCGGGCTGCTGCACGGCTACGGGATCCATGCCCTCTGGCATGCCCTCCGCCTCCGTCTCCGACTTGTCCTCATCGCTCCTGTTATCAACAACGAACCGTCATGTCCCAGCACTCCTTGCAGCCATCCTACATTGACATTGTACCAAAAGTTAGTTTGATAGTAGTAAAATATAATTACAATTTACATAACAAAAACTGATGACAAAACTTGCTTACTATTTGTCACATACATTTTTTACCCTAATCACCCTGGTTCATATCATTTGTCGCATCGTTGTCGACTTGGACAAAAAGATTGTCAAGTCCTATCCCGATATCTATGGAAAGTTGTCCTGGCAAACCTTTTCTTGAAATGGCACATCAATGGTTTGTTCAAGTAGAACCTCGTTATCATCATCTGAGGAGAATGGTAATGTACCGGGAGGTCTTACTTTGTAAACAACCCACTAAGACTTGTACTTAGGGCAGGCATAAGATAAGTAGTACACTTGCTCGACCTGGATAGGGAGAATAAACTCTTCACTCCCTGTATACAATTTCATATGGTTAATTTCGACTAGGCCAAGTTCTGGAGTCCGTCGCACCCTATAGGTAGGATGAAACCATTTGCAATGAAAAAGAACCACTGAGAGATCGTTACTTCCATCAAAGACAACCTCTATTATCTCTTCAATAATCCCATAATATTCTATATCGCTGCCATTGTTGTCTTGAACATAACTCACGACCCCACTATTTACTGTCGTCAAGTTTGGACGTGCCAACTCCGCCACTCTAGAGCGCAAATGATACCCATGCACATCATAACACCCATGCACTTTGACCGTACGGTTGCATGCTTTTGACATCTGTCGAAGATCATTGTGCACACTAGCATGCTTGTGACACTGCGAATTGGTTTAACGCAAGTTAAGAATAACATATTATACGCACGTCGTTAATCAATAAAAATTATGATAGGTTCAGATATTTACATGATAGAAGAACCAAGTTAAGAAATTTGGATGGCCTGGTCCTCGACCCCTTTCTTTCAGGTTATCGATTTGTTTTTGAGTAGGTTCGCATTGCCTTTTCCATTCCTGTTGGATAAATTGCCTACAAAGAGAATTATTTAAGTTTTACATATATAGTATACAATGCTATACAACGCATAACGTGTTTGACAAATAAACTTACTCGATGTACCCATCCATTTCCTCCATATTGGTGTAGATATATAATTGTACACGAACCCTCTCATCCGGTTCTAATTCACGTAATGTATTTCTCCCTATAGATTTGCCTTGTATCTGAAACACCTTTATGCTTGACACTTTTCTTTTATACACTCTCTTATACCTGGGCTCGTAAGCATTGACATTGTTGGTTGGCGCGAAGTACTTACTTGTGAAGTATGAAACCTCTTGAAGTAGGCATGCTGCCGCAATGGATCCTTCGACACGTGCCTTATTTTTAACCTTTGCTCTGATACTCTTTAACATACGTTCCACGGGATACATCCATCTGTACTACACAGGGCTTCCAACCTTTGCTTCATAAGGTAGATGTACCAAAAGATGTTGCATCGCGTTAAAGAACCTAGGAACATATATCTTCTCAAGCTTGGTAATTAGCAATACTATTTCCTTCTCCAACTCTGCCATTCTGGACTCGCTGATCTCTTTAGCACAAAGTTGTCTATAGAAGAAGCTAAGCTCAGCCAATGCTCTCCATATGTCCTCATCTACATATCCATGATAAGCCACAGGAACTAACCACTCAATAAATATGCAGTAGTCATAACTTTTCATTCCATTTATCTTCCTTTGAGCAAGACTCACACCGCGCCTAATGTTGGCAGCATAACCATCAGGAAACTTCACCTCTTTTTGGATCCAAAGAAGAATCTCCTTTCTATGTGAGGGTGTTAAACAATATTTAGCTTTAGGTTTTTTTGTGGATGTATCGCTCATATTCATGGTAGGTCTGTCGCATAGCAAGGCACAATCTAACTGGGCTTTGACATTATCTTTGGTTCTATCAGCTATCTCGAAGTTCGTGCTGAAGATGGACTCTCTCATATTTCTCTCCTGATGCATCAGATCAAGGTTATGAGGCAGTTTCAAGTCCTTTGCGTAAGGGAGACTATAAATACTACACTTGTGAGTCCAATGGTGTTGCTCACCGTAACCTTCATAATCGTTAGGAGTGTCTTTGAGATTATTCTCGCTTAGCAATGATGTCAACGACCATGCAGACGCTTTCGAAGGACCTTCTTTTATCACCTTTCCTTACTGAATGCATTTGTGCATCTCTTGGATGGGTGGCTTGAAGATAAGAACCGTTGGTGACAATCGAAGAAACATGTTTTGCCACCATTTCGCAATTGAAAAGCACCTGTGTCATCCATGCATATGGGGCAAGACAATCTCCCATGAGTGCTCCATCCTGAAAACATACCATATGCCGGGAAATCATGAATGGATCATAGGTAAGCAGCGCGCATCCTAAAATTCTTCTTTGTTGAGCTATCATATGTCAAGACACCATTTGTCCACAACTCTCTTAGCTCAGCCATGAGTGGTTGCATCAACAAATCCAAGTGCTTCCCAGGATGGCTAGGCCCTGGTATGATCAGAGAAAGTAATGCAACGTTTTCTTGGCCACCTTCGTCTGTTTGGTGTTACCATCTTTGTCGGTAAATTCAACATACCTAGACTCTCCACAGTGATCGCAGTGGGTCTTTTTTGCGTGCTCCTTCTAGAAGATTATGCAATATCGAGGACAATAATTTATTTTCTCGTACGGCATTCCTAGACCACTTAGAATTTTCTTCGAATCATACAAGTTTCGTGGCATTTTGTGGTCTTCGGGGAGAAGGCTACAAATAAGCTTCACTAAGTCATTGTAGCATTTGGTCGAGAAATTATGCTTTGTCTTAATTGCGATAAGACGTGCGACAGCCGCAAGGACCGTCACGTTTATTTTCTCATGCAATGGCTCTGAAGCGGCCTTCAGAAGCTTTAAGAAATCTATTGCAAGTGGGGTAGGCACTTCCTCTTGTGGGAGATCGAACCCTTGAGCAATGTTCTCCACCATCTCTTCTATTCTGTCAATTTCATCGTAACCTTCGACAATATTGGAGGGTTGTACTCTAATAGAACTGGATGGTCCACCTCGCATGCTCTCGCTATGATCAACCCATCTATAATAATTTGGTTTGGAGCCATTCTTACAAAGATGCATCTCCATTTCTGCCCGACATCTCTTCAGGCTATTACCACAGAGAGCGCATGGGCATCTCACTTCTGCCATGTCCGACACAGGCGTCGACCTAAAAGCCTGACGGATAAAATCTTTCGTGCCCTCCTTCAACTCGATGGAGTGTCATCCATTCTTATTCCAACCATCATACATCCACCTTCGAGAATTTTCCATAATGGGCTGAAAGAATGTAACATGAACCATCAATTCAGATTTGTATGGACCATGCACTATCCGTGCTTGGATTTTGATTGGAAGATGCGAGAAAAAGGACTAAATATGCACAAGCATGTAGGTTTTAGTGTGGAAGTCAGATATGTATATCGACTGCTTTGCTTCTTCGGGGAAAACAAGGAGATGATAGCCTAACAGGATTGTCTACTTGTCAATAATTATAAACTCTAGCGGGAGTACAGGATGTGTATATATAGATTTAGATTCCCTGAGAAATGGGTGTGTATGTCCAATTCATCTACTAACATGGAATCTTTGCTTTTAAGGAACTTGTCTCAATAGTAAACAACTCCATAATGAGTTTTTATACTAACTCAAAGGATAATGAGTTCAGGATGTACTCCTTTGCTTTGCTTGAGTCAATACTTTAAACTAAAAACAACAAAATGCTTCAATATGTCCATTAACACATCATACACATATATAGCAAATTGCTGGTGTCAACGTACTTTGCGCTGGGGTACCCTCTCCGATGCACAAAAGCAGCTCGCGTGGTGTTCGGGCGAGCAGGTGGGCGAGGACGCCTGCTTGTTCGGTGCCCACCCACGTGGTACCGGCAGCGGGTGGGCGAGCACGCCTCCGCAGTGTCGGCCCACGTGGCGTTCGGGCGAAAGCAGTGCGCGGACGCCCTACTGCCGGCGCCCGGCCGCGTGGCGGCTCGGTAGGTGGGTGGGCGAGCACGCCCGCCGTCGTGTCGGCCCACGTGGCGTTCGTCGGCAGTGGGCGAGACGCTCGCCGCCGGCGCCCGCCCACGTGGCGGCTTAGCGGCGGGTGGGCGAGCACACCCCGCCGGCAGTGCCGCCCACGTGATGTTCCGGCGAAAGCGTGGGCGAGACGCCGTTGCGCCGTGCCCAGCCCCGTGGCGGCTTTCGGCGGCGGTGGCGAAGCACGCCTCGCGCGGCAGTGTTGGCCCATGGCGTTGGGCGGCAGTGAGCGAGACGCCTCGCCGCCTGCGCCGGCCAGCGTGGCGGCTCGACAGCGGTGGCGAAAGCACGCCTACCTGGTCGTGTCGCCCACGTGGCGTTCGGGTGAGCGGTAGGCGAGACGCCTCGCCGCCCGGCGCCCAGCCCACATGGCACCGGCAGCGGGTGGGTGAGCATGCCCGCCGCCGTGCCGCCCACGTGGCGTTCGGGCGAGCAAGTGGCGAGACGCTTCGCCGCCGGGCGCCCACGATGGCGGCTTTGGCGGCGGGCGCAGCACGCGCCGCCAGTGCCGACCCACGTGGTGTTCGGGCAAGGAGGTGGGCGACGACGCTCGCTGCTGACGCCCACCACGCGGGCGGATGCAGCGGCGGGCGGTTACCCCGCCCGCCAGTGCCGACCACGTGGCGTTCGGCGAGCAGTGGGCAGGACACCTGCCGCCGCACCCACCACGTGGCGGTCTAGCGGCGGGTGGCGAGCACGCCACGCCGGCAGTGTCGCCCACGTGGCGTTCGGGCGGCAGTGGGCGAGGCGCCTGCCGCTTCGCCGCAAGGCAAAAGGTCAGGCGGGTGGCTTCACTCAAGTCTCCTTCCCTATTGTACTATGTCAAAGGAAGGCTCGCTATGTTAGGTCCCTTGATCAGTGCAGACTACATAAGCCCATTCTCGGGCGCCTCACACACCGCCGCAAAGGGGTCACATCCGTGCGGACGGGCGCGGCCATGGCCGGCATTTAATGATTTGGAGGAATAGGACAGCACAGGAAGGAGTAATAAATGTGTGAAGATTAGCATGATGACCCCTCTTTCACCTACCCGTATTGGCCTGGTCTATATAAGGGCCCTCTGGTGCATGGGGAAAGGGGGTCGGACGATCAAGAGATGAGGAAGAGAGATCAATCAGAGAGCCCAAGGAAGAACTTGTAACCTGAGAGCTCTGTACTAACTTCAAACACTCTATAAAAAGATCTAGCAGGAAGTAAGGCTATTACCCTAGGTGAGGGGGCCTGAACCTGGGTAAAAATCTGCGTGTCATCTTAGTTCATAGGCTCCGGAATCCTTCGTATGGGAGTCGCTAGGGCTTTCACCCATTAGGGTTTGCCAGCCGCAAAGACGCCCTCCTACTGAACCAAACCCGGTCTGTAGACTCGGGCCTGTCAGGCGGAATACGCCAACAGCTGGAATATGTCCACTAGCACATATACACATATATATGTCCATTAACACATCATACACATATATATGTCCTTTAACACATCATACACATATATATATCCATTAACATATCAAATTCAATTGAAGAACTAATACACACATGATTAATAATCTAACCATAGCATTAAAATTATCCTGTATCCATAGCACATATATATACTTCATGACCAAATGTAGAGATTAAAATTATCCATAGCACATATACTTCATAGCCAAATGTAGAGACTAAAATTATCCAGTATCCACATACTTGCGGTGGGGGCGGCAAGGGATGCAGGGGAGACCACACACGCGGAGGCGGCGACTGGCCCAGACTACTGTGGTAAGCGTGGAGGTGCATGGGCGGGGGGCGTCGGCCCTCGGGAGGCGCAGGCGGTGGGGTGCTGCCTCGGGAGGCGACGAGCGGTGGGGTCAGCGGCCCTCGGGAGGCGGCGGCACTCGGGAGGTGGCGGCTCGCACTCGAGGAGGTGGCGGTCGGACCATTGGCGGTGGAGGCGGCGGCAAGCCACCGACGGCGGAGGAGGCGGTGGTCGAGCCACCGTGGCGGAGGAGGCGGCGCACGGGCGGAGGAAGTGGCGCACGGGCAGAGGAGGCGGTGGTGGATGCGAACAGAGGATTGAAACGCCGAGCAAAATCGATCGAATGGGGATCGAGTTCTGTGGGCGAGGTAAATGCCATTTAGGGTCGATAGCCAGATAAGCCGTCCACCCTAATATGGTCGACAGCCACGTATGTAACCGTCGACCATAAGGTACGGTCGACAGCCAGATAAGCCATCCACCCTAATTCAGTTAGGGTCGACGGCCACGTAAGTAGCTGTCGACCATAAGTTACATTTCTGCCTGCAGCCAATTTGGCCCGTGTGTTAGTTAGGGTCGATGGCCAGATTTGTTGGTCGACCCTAAACTATGGTGGACGGTTTAAATACATGCCGTCGACCCTAATTTCCAACAGTTCCCCAATTCCAGGGCGGGATAGATGGCGCACTTTTTTTCACGTTTAGGGTAGACGGCAGTTCTTTTGGTCGTCGATCTTAATGTAGTTTTGGTCGACGAGGTGTTTTGGCCGTCTACCATATTTGTGGCCGTGGAGAATAAATACTTTTCCTGTACTGTCTTTTTGTTTTCTTTTCATACATTCCAAAAAGGCACAACATCTTGCTCCTTGCAGCCTATAGCAAACAATTAATTCATTTTTTAAAAGGAAACAAGAAGTAACAAACAGCTACACCGTATGACAACAGGCTGTAAATCTTTGTGCTGTTAATTAATAACAAATGGTGTGTAACGACCATGCAAAAAATAGAAATCTAATGTGCATTCCGTACTAGTCCCTGGATCAGTAGCTAGTACGTATATTTACAATAATTGAAATCACAACCATACATCATAATATTAATGCGGAAGCTAATTGTACAATAGATATTTACAATTCAGAGTATTTAACATAACACAGGAGAAGTAAAGTCTTGTAGTGTGCCCATCTGACCCTCAGGCAACTGCCAAGGCATAAACCCTAGAAAGATCGCTTGAATTGAATTTCCCGCAATCTGCGATAAATGGTATTCTTGGAAGCTTCACAATCACCTAAAATAGTAAAATAAATAAGGTTATGTACTTTCATACTCAGCAAGACTTAAGGTGGTATTTGCGAATGTATAAATGCAAGCTGAAACAAAGGAGGCTTCTAGGTTAATTTTGCATAAAGCAGATTTTAACTTATAAATCAAATTGCAATTTCTTAAACGGAATTTGTAAAGGCAAGTTTGCTGATAAGAAATAAGTAAAGCATAAGAAATACTCGCAGCTCTTCCCAAGCATTAAATAATCCAATGATTCAGTAGTCCAATAATCCAATAATCAAATCCATAATCCAATCATGTAGTCCAACAATGTCAATCCAATGATGTAAAGATATAACCATTCATCCAATAATCCAATTCTTGTAATCCAACAAGGTCAACCCATTGACATAAAGTAATAGATGCAAAACAAGTTTCAAACTAAAACCATTTTTAGAAAATATCAAAGTCTAACATTGGAATGACTTCACCAAGTGCCCATAACTCTATAATGTAACACCCCGGCGCCAAACGCACCGCGAATGCTACCAAACCCTAATCAACTCAATAACATCTCTACAAAATTTTCTGTAATCAACCAATCTCTAAAACCGGCTTAAAACTAAGCCACCAAAATTTACAAAATTTCGGCATGATCTCTCTAGAAAGGAGGGCATCCACTCAGCAGTCAAAAGAACAATAGCCGTATAGATATCATTCATTCAACCAAGATGAAACATTCTAGCAGGTCCTTAGATATCAATCACACATCCACCGCAATTGATAAATTACACCACAACAAACAACACTTTACAACCACATTAGATACGATCAGGCTTTATGAATTAATTTAAGGAGATAATGACCGAAGTCGTGCACGTGCTTCTACTCCCATCCCGATGAATCAGCTTCAAGGTACCTAGAACAGGAAGCAAACAAGCGTGAGTCCAAGACTCAGCAAAGTGCAACAAATAAGAGAGTTAAGGCATTAGACTTAAATGCAACTAGTAGAAGACATCAAGTAGCAGTTCCTTAAATTGATATCCGTAAATAAAGGAAACAGATGAATTCATAAAAGATCCACAACGTAAGAGCACGATTACTTCATCATTTAAATAACCATTACTTAACTGAAACATCCAGCAACAGGAGTAGTAACAACTCCACTTACCGCAACCAACTTGACAATGTAGCAAAACCTTACCCATACCTCGGGAATCAATTCTGGATGAGCCCACGACTCAACTCTCAACCTGTTCTTTCCATTCTCATCAATCAACATTTATCAATCGCAATACACAATGCAATGAAATACTTTTGTGCTTTCATTCACATAATATCTCATACATATATGCAAAGATATATAATGCAACACAACCATGCATTTCATTCACATAATATCCCATGCAGATACGCAATGATATATATAATACAACACAACCCTGCATTTCATTCACATAATATCCCATGCAGATACACAATAATATATATATAATGCAACACAACCATGTCATTTCATTCACATAATATCCCATGCAGATACGCAATGATATATATGATGCAACACAACCCTGCATTTCATTCACATAATATCTCATGCATATCTGTGATGATATATAATGCAACACAACCATGCATTTCATTCACATAATTTTTCATTGTATTTGATGCATTATGCATGTCTCATCTCTTCTTTAGCACATCTGGGGAGTGACCGAGTGCACACCGTCGGTGTGCACCCTCTCATTCCCCTTCCACCCGTGGTGGAGGGTGCCTACTCTTCTCGACTCGCTCCCATACACCCAAGTATCACGGGACTATGAGGTAGGACTTTCGTGCTCACTACATGTGAGCACAGAGGCCCAAGATCGAGAATGGGTCACCTCTTCCATCATGAATGCACAAATGCAACAGACATGAACAAATTTGCAAACTACATTCATTTCTCACATCCACAAATTACCACTCTCACATTCAAATCACCTTCTCAACACTCGTATCCATATTATCAACAAATCTTATCAACATGGTAATCCGTCATTAACACTCGCACCAAAAACATAATTCAATTTTCAAGATAGCAAATCAGCTATTCCTATTAATCCAACCTCACAACGTCGTTATTCACATTCATCTATCATAGTAGTAAGCAATCTTATGAACGTGTGATATAACAAAATATCGATTTGGCGATTATACGGGGTCCATCAATCAACCCACAAAGCATTCACTCCAAAGATGCACTTTCCTTAAACGCATATATGCAAAAAGGCCATTCTCAACTTTCATATCCATAAGGTCACATATATCAGCAACACTCACATAAACACCACAATCGCATATCATGACCACAATTCGAGCTACTTTCATAACTCAAATCTTATATCTTTTATGTTCCCATTAACCTAATCATACTAGGGAGCATCATCAAGGCATATATAAAATGTAACCCATGGCATATTGACAAGGCATATGATTCATCAATCGGTAGCACATAAAAACAAACATTGATGCACTTGCATCTAATCTAGATTTGAACGATAGCATAACCAATTAACCATTCTCATTCATCACATCGCAGGCAAAATCAAACATGAAAATATTAAAATAACACATGGATAATTATATGCTTACAAAACCAAATGGCCACCTAAGCCACAACCGAATACAATGCACTTGCCTTCAACTTCTCGAGACGGTGTGGCGAGACGAGGTTGCCACACCCGGGGTCACACCACCTGCACATGGATATAACCCACTCAAAAACACGCCCAAAATTCAACACAAGACTCATAACTAAGTTGGCTTCGCAACTCACTCCAAAAACCCGAAAACAGAAATCTGCCAACCCGGGATGGCACTTGGTAAAACAGGCATAACTTTCAAACGGCTGAACGAAACCTAGCGATTTTGGACTTCATTGAAAGGTAATTCGATTATCTACAACTCTTTCTATAGCCGACTGACCGGGAAAAGCACTGATTATTCCCAGATTTGCGACGAACAGCAGACAAACATAATTTAACTTGCTCTGGACAGCAATCGGTAAAACGGGTATAACTTTCAAACAACTGAACGAAACTTAGCAATTTTGGTCTCTATTGAAAGGTAATTCAATTATCTACAACTTTCGTTATATTCAAACCCCCAGAAAATACTTGTAGAATTTTCGAACAGCAGCTCTAACAGGGGGCAAAAATCTGCTCGAAACAGAAATTGCAAATCACTCTAGACTCTAAATCCCTCAACTAAATACATTGCAAAACAAGAACCCTAGCTAGGCATTTCATCAAACACCATGCATGCAAGCAATCTCACCCCCAAAATTTCTAGGGTTTTTACCTCAAGGCAGTCCATGGAGAAAAGAGGGAGGTGGGGGAGAGCTGCATCGGCCCGGGGAGAGGGGTCGCCAACGCCGGCCGGAGGTTGGCCGGAGCAGGGCCGGAGGCTGGCCGGAGCAGCCAAGGACCCGCCTGTGCTCTGCTGCTGCTGTCCCTGTCGGCTGCTGCTGGTGCTACGCCAAGCCAGAGGAGAGGAGGCGCAGGGAAGAGGCGAGGCTCGCCGGCCAGCAGCAGGGAGGAGCCATGGGGAGGGGCGACCGGAAGAGACCAGGGGGAGACGCCATGGAAGAGCTTGGCTAGGGGAGGCGCCAGGAGGAAGCATCACCAGGGGAGGGCGCCAGGAGGAAGCATCGCCAGGAGGGAGCATCGCCAGGAAAGGGCATAGCCAGGTGAGGGCGCTAGGAGGAAGTGCGCCAGGAGGGAGTGCGCCAGGAGAGCAGTCGGGAGGGAGGCAGCTGGGGTGGAGTTTGGGGAAAATTGGTTGGTGGCTTCCTTGGATGATGTGGCTATAAGGGTTCCCTCTCTCTTTTTTTTCAACTTTAAACCATTAACGCGAACCAATTGATCTCAATTCTTAGTGCGAAAAGACGATTGACAAGAAAACAAGCTTGCTGCCAAACTAAACGGCTCGAAAGATACTTCAACCGAAAAACTAGCGCAACAACCAAAACCTTTACTAAAAGCTTCGGAAACGCGACAATAAATATTTTCTCCCAAATACAAATCTCTGAATCACGAAGGTGGAATCATTACCGGCCGAAAACCCTAGCAAAAGATATTTGCAGCATTACATATAATATATGAAAAACTATGTTCCCTATTTCCGTTATTTTGTGTTGTCCTAAAATATCTATATAACCCTACCCAACTCAAAGAGTTTCCCTTCTTTCATCTGAAACCCTTACCTATTCATTCTACTCTTACCCTAGACTCTAAATCTTACTTACCTTCTACTTGCCCAAAACCTGCTGCAGAACTGAACAAGTATCAGACTCAGCAAAATGGTGGGAGTCGGACCACACCAGCATCTCAGTGAGGAAGCAGAATTAACAGGAAACCCGACCAGCCTGGCCCAGGTGTTGGCCATAATGGAAAGGAATAGGCATCAGGCAGAGATGCACCAGATGTAATTGATGGAAAAGGTTTTAGAACAGCTAGCCGCCAGACCCCAAGGATATCCCTAAGGACAGTTTCACGGACAAGATGAAAATATTGGAGGATCAAGATGGTCAGATTTTCAAAAGACAAGGCTACCTGTCTTTTCAAGCTCAGCAGAACCACTCGCAGTGGATGATTTATAAGGGAAATTCAGCGGAAGCTCGACACAGTTCAGTGTTCAGACAGGAAGCGAGTGTTGTACACCTCGCATCAGCTACAAGGACAAGCTGCCGCTTGGTGGATAAACTTGCAGGACCAAAACTCCAGACAAGAAATCTCATGGTCAGAATTTGAAGAAACATTCAGAAAAGCCTATATCCCTGCAGGCTTAATGGCAGCTAATTAAAAGAAGAGAATTTCTAGCTCTACTCCAAAGTGGAAGGACAGTTCTAGAGTATTTTCACCAATTTAACCAACTAGCACAATACGCCCCAGGAGAAGTGGACACCGAAGCGAAGAAGATGGAAAGGTTCTTTGAAGGTCTCCAGAAAAATGTAAAGTTCCACATCGCAGCACTCGACTTCAAAGACTTATCGATAATGGTCGACAAGTTAATAATTACAGAAGAGTTATCCCTACATTAATCTTAGATGGGTTAAAAAGCTAGAAATTACCACATTAATTATAACGTAATTAATTTTATAAAGAATATTTGTGTTCATTAACTTTTATTAAAATATATTATTGAAATAATTATTTTTACATATATAATTAATACTTATACTTATAACTTTCAATTGGAGGCTCCTACAGCAACTGCAATCGACAGTCTCACATCCATGGTTCTATAAGAATATGACAGGAGCTGGACCTTGATAACTATGCCCTTAATCTTTGACAAACTGAAAACATCGCATTATTTTTCAAAGAGTATTTATTAAATTAAATACACCATCTGTACCAATTTTGTATAAATGCTTCTTTATATAACATAATTAATTTATAAAGAATATTTGTATTAATTAAATTTTTATTAAATATATAATTGAAATAATTATTTTGTATAATTAAATATTTATACTTATAACTTTTAATTGAAGGCTCATTTATAAACCGGCAAACAGTCTCACGTCCATGTTTCTACAAGAATACCACAGGAGCTGGACCCAGACAACAATGTGCTTACTCTTTGAATGACAAAAACATGACATTATTTTTCAAAGAATATATATTAAATTAAATACACTAGCTATACCAATTTTGTATAAATGTTTTTCAATAAAATAATGCATAAATATCTGAAACAAACACATTATAAATTATACCAAAAAGAAAAACCTAAAAATCAAACTAATGCCGTCGGGTGGCAGAGCAACCGCTTCCCTACAATAGCTAACCCAAAAACCACCATTATGCCGATGTTGTGAGGATGGATCAGCTACTGGCGTTGCATAGAGGTGCCTGATAATGCTTCACAGAACTCCCAGCGGGTCAACACCATCATAGGTGGATAGGAAGAAGATGTCCTTTTTTTTTCTTTTGTAATGGACAGGAAGATTTTTCTCCTCTCCTTTTGTCAGTAATTTTGTTTTCGGGAAAGATAGCGATAAAACAAAACTATCCATATGCCCTTCCTAGATGCCAGATTTGAATTGAATGGTTCATCAAAGTTTGCTTCTACAATGGCACTTCATATTTAGTTACAGCCTCATCTCTATGTTTTCTTTTCATACATTCCAAAAAGGCACAACATCTTGCTCCTTGCAGCGTATAGCAAACAATTAATTCATTTTTTAAAGGAAACAAGAAGCAACAAACAACTACACTGTACGACAATAGGCTGTAAATCTTTTTGCGGTTAATTAATAACAAATGGTGTGCCTCACAAAAGAGAAAAACATTAACTATTTTGTCACCATAATAAAATATAACATGTGCAATTATAAAAACTATGTATATGTAATTATCTTAGGATTTACATAAATGTAAAATATACGCTTTAAATGACTAGTATATACTAATTGGAGACCCTCATCAAAGCCCTTACGTTAATCCTATGAAGGGGAAAAGCTAGAAATTACAACGTTAATCGGGGAAAAAGAAAAAAAATCAGAAATTCTCAGACTAATTGGGAAAAAGAAAACATCTTAACCGTAGAAACTTTGTACTCATGATGGATTGTAGAGTAGATGCTGAAATCGAATTGGACTCCAATGAAAAAATAATGCTGGCCGGCTGGATATCTGGAGGTCTAATGGGACACATGTATACTAGGATCAGGGTGAAACAATTGCCAGCACCCAGACTAATTAAATTTTAAAGTCTTATTCAAGTAGAAATCGACATAGGCCAATTAATCTAATAAATAATTAATGTGCAAATCCAATTCTCTTTCCTCCTAGCAGGAAAAAAATCACTTTTGTGTCCTTTGTTGTAGCTAACAAATACATGTATATACAACATAATAAAATACAAAATTAAATTGATGGAACTTAATCTTTAGAGAAAGCTGGAAACCCTATATTAAGATTGAATTGAACTCGAATAGTTAAGAAATAAACATATTCAAATTGAAAAAAACTAATTTTAAATTGAATCTTTATCTTTACTAATTGGAGGCTCCTTCAGGAGCCCTGATGTTTGTAATACCGCAAATGTTTTTTTCAGGGTTTTTGGCCGGGATTGTTTTTGTCGTCTCGCAGTTTTAAGAGACTTAGCAAAAAGTTTTGAGTTTTGCCGAGTGATTATTCGGAAGGGTGTTTTCTCCGTGCCATATATTCTCTACGGCCAGTTTTACTCAAAGAAATATTGGTTTCTTCAAGGAGTTTGTTGGTTTGTGTTCTTTAGACTTGTTGTGTAGTGTTAGCTATATTTTTTCCCCTAACCCTAAAAAGCCACTTCATCCAAAGGGGGGAAGGCAGCCATTCATTTTTTCCCAACACCAGCCGCCTCCCTCCAGCTCCTGGTGTGCCTGGCCTCCTCCTAGCGCCGACTCTAGTCTTCTCCTGCGCCCTCCCCTGGCAGAGCTCTCCCCTGGCGATTGCTCCCTCCTGGCGCCGCTTGAGCTCCCTCCCCTGTCGACGCCTCCCTCCGGCCGGCCAGCCGGCGGCCGCCTCCTCCCGACAATAGCAGCCATCCCTCTTGCGGTGACCTCCCTCTTCCTCCTACCCGGCCACCTCCTCCTTCTTCTTCGAAAGCAGCAGCAGAGCCTTTGTCTCCCTTCTCCTCCGTGTAGGTATGTGGTTTGATGCTTTGAAGTTACTCTTGCTGCTCTAATGGAGGTCCTAGCTGGGTAGTGTAGTCCTAGGGTTCCTAGATTTGGGGATTTTGAAGGGAAACTAGGTCTAGAGTGGAGGGAAGTCTGTTCTGATTTTCGAGCAGATTTCTGTCCGTCCTTGTAGCTCAAATTTGGGGCAGTTAGAGTGGTCTCATGAATATTTGGCTATAGAGAATGTTGTAGAACGTCAAATTACCTTTTATTTGAGTGCAAGAACACAAAAATCCATGAAGCCAATTAAAAGTTATGGCTATTTTACCGATTGCTATCTAGAACAAGTTAAATTGCATTCGTCTGCTGTTCGTCGTAAATCTGAGAATAATCGGTGTTTTTCCTGGTCAGTCGGCTATAGAAAAAGTTGTATGTAATCGAATTACCTTTCAATGAAGACTGAAATCACTAAGTTTCGTCCATCCGACTAAAAGTTATGACCGTTTTTCCGAGTGCTGCTCCGTGTGGGCAGTTTGCTGTTTTCGGGTTTTAGGAGTGGGTTGCGAAACCGACTTAGCTATGAGTCTTGTGATGATTTTGGGCGTGTTTTGAGTGGGCTATATCTATGTGCAGGTGGTGTGACCCCGGGTGTGGCAACCTCGTCTCGCCACACCGTCCTGAGAAGAGTGAAGGCAAGTGCATTGTATCGGTTGTGGCTTAGGTGGCCACTAGGCTTTATAATAATAATACAGTTATCCATGTATTGCTTTAATATTGCCATGTTTGATTTTGCATGTGAGATGCTGAATGAGAATGGTTAATTGGTTATGCTTTTATTTAAAACGAGTTTATATGCAAGTGTAACCTGTATATCTCTTATACGGTATCTAGTTGATTGCTTGTGTTATGTATATGCTTACGCTATTGTTGCATTCATGTTTATAAGCACGTCTAGTAAGGTTATTATCTTTTGATGAAAAGGGTAAGTAATCTGATACATATGCATCGTTGTTTGAACGTGTTATGATTTGTTTGATGAACTTTATATGCCTTGCCATCATGAAATTATGCTGCATCCATGGATTGAATGTTTTGTGCGATGTTTAATGAATTTCGTCTAGATACCGGGATGACATCTTGCTAAATTTTACTTTCATATTCAAGTTCACTAGTTTGATAGGCTAGTGAGAATACTGAAAATATGGGAATGGATTGCGAAAATGATTTGATTTATGATCAAGATAGATGGAATCAGTAATTACTCGAGAATTGGTGATGTGAGTATGATTATGAGCGTTGAGACTGTGAGTTTGAGTGTTGAGAATGTGATTATGAGCGTTGAGACTGTGAGTTTGAGTGTTGAGAATGTGATTATGAGCGTTGAGAATGTGATTATGAGTGTTGAGAATGGGATGGTAATTTCTAGATGTGAGAAGTGGCTGATGTTTATGTATTTGGCTATGGCTATGCAAATGTGAGAAATGAATGTAGTTGCAAATTTATTTATGTCAATTGCATTTGTGCATTCATGATGGAAGAGGCGACCCATTCTGATGCGGGCCTCTATGCTCACATGTAGTGAGTACGAAAGTCCTACCTCGTAGTCTCATATACGTGGTTGTATGGGAGCGAGTCAGCAAGAGTAGGCACCCTCCACCACGGGGTGGAAGGGGAATGAGAGGGTGTACACCGACGGGTGTGCACTCGGCCATACTAGTATGTGCTAAAAGAGGAGATGAGACATGCATGATGCATCATATGCTTGGAAATTGTGCAATCTGCATTGCATTGACAATGATGGATCATGTTTTATGCGTTGATTGTGATGTATGGATATGAGATTCTTCTTTTGTATGGCATATTTGCATCTGCATTGCATTGACAATGATGGATCATGTTTTATGCGTTGATTGTGATGTGTGGATATGAGATTTTTCTTTTGTATGGCATATTTGCATCTGCATTGCATTGACAATGATGGATCATGTTTTATGCGTTGATTGTGATGTATGGATATGAGATTCTCCTTTTGGTATAGCATATTTGCATCTGCATTGCACTGATAATGATGAATCATGTTTAACGAGTTGATTGTGAGGTATGGATATGAGATTCTTCTTTTGTATGTTTTGTGCACTTGAGCATGAAGGCAGCGAATGGAAACTGTAAATGGTAAATCGTGGAGCTAATGGCATTTATAGATTGAGGATTGAGTCATGGACTCATCCAAAAGTGGCTATCGAGGTATGAGTAAAGTTTAAATAATTCCTGAATTGGTTGTGGTATTGGAATTAGTTTTTGGTTCATTTATTTACCAAGTTCAGTCAAGTATTTGAATATGTTACTTTTCAAAGTTTTGGTATTTCGTTTGATTCGGTTGCGTTTCTTTATTGTTGCACTTGCTGAGTCTTGGACTCACGCTTGTTTGATTCCTGTTTTAGGTACCTTGAAGCTGATTCATCGGGTTGAGAGTAGTAACACGTGCACGACTGCGGTCTCCAGCAATTTATTTAAACAATTCATCAAACCTGAATGTAATTAATGTGATTGTAATTTATTGTTCATCGTAATGAGATTTCTTAAATTCTGTTGGGTGTGTGATTGCTTGAACTAAGGACCTGCTAGAATGATATGATCTGCTGCTATTCTTTTGTCTGCTGAGTGGATGTCCTCTGTTCTAGAGAGGTCATGCCGAAATTTTGTAAATTTCGGTGGCTTAGTTTCTAAGCCGGTCTTAATCGTTTAGAGGGTTGGTAGCATCCGTTGCGCGTATGGGCTCCGGGGTGTTACAATGTTAATCCTTGGTAAAAAGCTAGAAATTACCACATTAATCGAACAAAAGAATAAAAGCTAGAAATTCACACATTAATGAAGAAAAAGAAAATTTCTAGACCATAAATCTTGTGATCTTAATTATATGACGGTTATGATTACTACATGATCTATAACGTTATCTATATAGTTAAGTGCCCGTGCGTTGCTACGAAAATTCTCAAACACAACTTTATTAAGAAAAGTTTTTCAAAGAAACAGCCAAGTTAGTTGATGAGAAAGACATGCATGAAGCGAACTTGTTAGCTACTTAAGAGTGCTTCAAATAATCAGTTAATCATTCATGCTAGTATAATTTTAACAAGCCTCAACATGAGGCAAGAACCTATCTTTGTACAACGTCCATAGAAGTTTTATTTGCTATTATTACTTGTTGGATGCCAGTCTGTACTCTGCTAAGAAAAAATGTCTCCGGTCAACATCCCATAAATAGAACATACATGAAGAATGGCCATAAAACTTGATGAAGAATGGAACAAAGAAATTCTAGTTTCACTATTATTTTTAGCCTTGGAGGCAACTCTTTCAAAATGGGACCTCGTCTCTCAATGATGCTACAAAGTATTAAGTAGTCCACATCAAATAGCCAAATCTTGAATGACGCAATCAACCAACTTTGCCACCACTTGTTTGTGTCAAGGAACAAACATGTATGTATAAGATCCAAATGAGTAAACAAATGAAGCAATCGGCAGGCTAACAATAAGTAAAAAAATGAGATGTGTATGTCAAAAATGCGATCTGCATTTCAGAACATCGCTTCTGAAACATATATGTTAGAGACTTTCATCTCCATTACATAGTCACATATAAAATATGCAAATCAAGGGTATAGCTAAAGCATTTAACATCCAAATGAAAGATGTCAGAAGCTATCTATCATTCAACAAAGTATCATCTCTCGTGTTATCGAGGCATCCTACCAACAGCCATGCCTTGACTATTGTAACATCCCAAAATTTGGGTTTTCAAAAATCTTTTGTGAAGATTAGCTTTCCAAAAATTCCCACCGTTTTTCTCGCTTCAATAAAGCTTAAACTGGAATTTTCTAAAGTCAAAACAATTTAATTTGATTAATATAAACTTCAATTAAAATAAATTCAGTTTTATTTGGGTTCCTTGTGCTGCTAGGATTTTTTTATTTTGTTTTATAATTTTTGGAATATATTTGGAATTATTCGAATTAATTTAAACTAAGCCTTTTACTTAAAGTAATTAAATATTTCAAAGAGAAAATAAAGTTCTTCTGAAAACATTTTATTTGAGTTCCAAAATAACCCAAAATATTTTGTGGAATTTGTCTAGAATTTTTCTGGTATTTTTATTGCCTCAAATGAATTAATTTGAATTAAGTCCTTTATCGAATTAATTAAAATTTTGGAAAAATTTATATAAAGTTTTGTTGAAAATATTTTATTTGAGTTCAAAATGTCTCAAAATATTTTATATAATTTTTTTGGAATTTTCCTGATAATGTTTCTATTTTTCTTGAATTAAATGAATTTCTAGAACTAATTCAATTCGGATTCTGTTTTCCACGTGTCTCCTTCTCGCGCTGCCACATGTCGCCTTGTCGTTCGGCCACGTCGTCGAGCCGCCACAGCCCTCCGATTCCGATCCGACGCACCAGAATGCGCCACGTCACCCCGAATTGCGCAGCGCACGCCAACTGCTCGTATAAATGCCTGTGAAGCCGATTTTTGCGTTTTTCTTGGTTCTTCTTGACCTAGCCGCCACCCCAAACCCTAGTAGACCTCCCATGACCTCTCCCACACGTCCTCACCTCAGATCAACTCACCCAAACCCTAGAAATCCATCCCTCATCCTCCAAACGACGCCAAGACATCTACGAACTTTGAGGTGCGTCCCCCGTCAATTCGTCAATTCTTTTCAAGATCCGTCTTTGCCACGGCACGCTCTATGGTACCCTCTGTCTCCCATCCAAATTTGGTGCAATTTTATCCACGGGATCAAAAGTTACGGCCGCCCAAAGATCAAATCTTGCCGGAGCCCGTTCTCCCTCGTTTTTGTGAGTTTGACCATGAAATTTTTATGGTAGACTCCTCTTGATGTCCCCTACACGGTGCTCACCCTAACTCATGGTTTTGCTAGTAGGATTTGCGCAGAAAAATCAATCTTTCCCGATCAGACTGCGTTGCAGATGGCTGAAACTTTGTCGCGCGTTCCCCGTTGGTCCAGAAGGTAAAACTCAGATCCGTTTACATCATATTGTGCCAAATGATCCCAGATAGCTCTCTGTAAAATTTGGTTAGGTTTCATGCAGTACTTTAATAGTTATGACCGTTTGATCTATTAGCTCCGAGAGCCGTTCATCGGCAGTTTGTGATCAATCCGGTGGGTCGCCGCCAAATCCGCCTATACTGTTGAGTTTGTCTCGTCGCGTTCTACGTGATGGACACTTCCCCTTTGCTGTTGCATCTACCGAAATTTTTTTTATTCGTTCGGCCGCCGCCTTTCGCCGCCGCTGCTGCCGCCTTTTGCCGCCAACCATCTTGGATTGTCGTGACCATGTCACCCTGTCCGGTAGGTCCATACCCTACTGTTTTGGCCATCCTTGGAGTTCATTTGATCTCCGGTTGCCGTCAAAGCCATAAACTAGTATCTACCCGTCGTCTTTCGGCCTAGTCCGTTGTACCGGTTCGCGTTTCGGTTTGCCATCCTTGGTAATCTCTAATCGCAGAGCCAACCCTACCATCCTACCCTATGTCAAGTGTATCCATCCTTGAATCGTTTCGCTCAAACCCGGACTTAACCTTTGGTCCAATTTGTCGTTGCGTCACGACATGTGAACCCCCGATTGCAAATCAAACATGAGCCATGTCATGACCTCGCTGCCCTACCATTGTACCGATGGTCGCCACCTTGTAATCTCATAAGTGTTCTGTTAACGCTTCATATTCATCGTTAACGTTCCACCGTTAACGCTTTGCTCTCATCGTATCGCTGTCATTATCGCTGTCATTGCATGGGTGCATGCAAGTGAAAGCCCTACTGTGATGTCCTTACCTTTTCTATCGCCTTATTGTGATCTAGCCCATCACGTTGAGTTCAGCCTCGTATTCCTGTCATAACCGCCTCATCGTTGTCGAGTTCCGTCCCCGATGTAAGACTAACCTCCGGATCGAACCATAGTGGATGTCGACCCCATCCGTCCTTGTCTTATCCTTGAAATCTAATCTGCCATTAACCTAAAATTCATTCGTGGTCCTGGTCGATAGACCATTAGCCATATGACATATTCTTGTGCCAGACCTAGTCTATCAGTCTATCTTCCTCTTGGTTGACTATGTCGTTCGGTCAACGAAAGTCAACCTTGAGCATCTGCTTAGTTCATGGCGAACTAACATAACTTCGTGGACCCGGTCTATAGATCGAGAGTCCATATGACATCGGCTATCTAATCAAGATAATAACTTCGGAAGAAATATTCTTTGAGATATTATTCCTTCTTTCCCAGTTATTAATCTTTCTCTTCGGTGTATTTTCCGAAAGCCGTTCTCTTTTGTCTAATCATCGACCTAATCCATTCAAGTTCCTAATTTCGTCTAAGCCGTTGTGCCCAATGCTATTCGTTCTTAATTTGGAGTTTACTTGATTTGGCTTTTGAGTTTTGTTGTATTTGTATTTGTTTATCGTTAGACGCGTTGCTGGAAGTCGTTCGAAGGAGCTAAGAATCAAGCAAGCGGAGATTGAAGATCAAGGATCAAGGATCGAAGATAAAGAGTAAAGAATAATAAAAATTGCAAGGGCGTGCAAGTTGTGCTTTGACCATATTGATCCCATGTTTTAAAATTATTTCGTTTGAAATTATTGCATGCTAGTTTGAAATAAACTGATTTCAATTAATCTGGGATTAGATAATCAACCTACTTGTTATTGCCACCTTGTCGCTATTATTTGTATGCCATGATTCATTGGTCGCCCTAGATTGTGGGTTAATAGTTGGACATTAATAATTTGCCAACATGGGTTAATTAGACCGTATGTAGTGTGCTTAGCCCTGCCACGTAGATTTGTCATGATTTTGGAAAATTAAAGTTAATATTGACTTAATGAGATATGGAACGTGTTTTTGGGAATGTGACATGTGTTATTGAGTTGATGATGGCACATGGTGCATGGTAAAGGACTGGGGTGGGAAAGTGATTTAGACTGAGGCAAGTGGCAAGATTGTTTCCGGTGGGCCAAGAGTGGCAATTGGGCGGTCGTATTTGGTATTATGACATGTTGATGTGATGAACTTTTGGTTAGTCTTGCCTCGGTCAACTAAGGACTTAACCTTGCGAGCCTTTGACCTGAGTCTTTCATACAACCACAAGTTCCGGAATGGGACGGACCTAGCCGAGTAAAGCTGTGAAATCTATTCTTTTGTACTGTCGTGGTGGTGTGGGGCCCGGAGGAGCGGGTGAGAACTCACATGGCGCAAGAGGGGGGCCCTGGGTGTGGTAACCAGTCCCTCCAGTGTTGAAACCTTAGCGGGCAGTACTGGGTTTAGACGGATCTTTGGAAAGGCTTTGTTATGATCGCTCATTCCCATACTCTTGTATGGCGTTTCACGGCTGACGTGGTGAGTTGATTATATCTTGTGGGTAAAGTGTATAACCTCTGTAGAGTGTAAAAACTATTCGAATAGCCGTGCTCACGGTATTGAGTATTGCTCGGGGATTACAGTCAAGGGTTAGATTTTGATAAAAATGAGGTTGGGAATGTGGATAATGTGATGTGGAACTTGGTTAAGGATGAGAAATGCTTCACTTGAGAATGATTGCGAAATTTATTATTGGTATTACTTGTTTTACTGCTTTTCTATCTATTTATGATTAATTGTGAAGGCTGCTTTATTGCAAAAGAACCATTTAGCCATTTCTTTGGAATAAGCCATGCATGTAGTAATAGAACTGCATTCTGTGCATGACTTGTTGAGTACGGTTGTGTACTCACCCTTGCTTTAACAAAACATCACCAGTTGAGGAGAAGTCTTTGTCTTCGAAGAAGGAGAAGTTCTGCAAGAAGGCGATTATCTAGGAGTCGAACCCTGTCAGATGCCTGTGGTATATTGAAGGGGTTCACCGATGTTCTTCGTTCCGCTGCTACTTATTTGGAGTTGAAGCCGTCAAGGCCTCACATGTGTAAGGTTGACCTTAAGGTCGTTCAATAGTTTATATTTTATAATTGTGTTACCTTTATTATTCCGCTGTGTATGATTATGATATTCATCTATGTTGAGACTGTGTGCACTAGCGTGATCCTGGACTAGTGCAGAATACACAGAAGGTCCAGATTTGCACATTCGGGTCCCGACAACTATCCCAAATTATACACCTAAAATATCCTAATAACATGGCAGGAGAGATCAAAAGGATAGTTCAAGCAATTCATTGAAACTGGCTTAGATTTATGTGATGACGGTTGTCGGCTGTGGCTTCTCGAGTACTTTGAAATAGGAGTTATCAAAAACATTTGGATTCCCAAATCCTTTACCTCCAATAGTGTGAGCTCCAGATAACACAACCATCTCCTGTGTCCCGCAAGTATCAATGTGAACTTCACACATGGATGGACACTTGGCCGCTTTAAATTCAAACAATTGGTAGAAAGGCTTGGGGATCACCACATGCAAATAAACAATTCTGGCTAATCATTGCTAAATTTCATTGTTCTATTACAAATTTCTATAGGAACTCTAAAATAGGCACTGGAACTTAGCAAAAGATGTTATATAAAATGAGAACTCACGAAAAGCCCTTCTTGCTGAATAATGTTATTGAGTCAACAACATCCAACATTTCTTTAGGAAGTTTACCGGCAGGATCAAGTGGTACTACAGAGACAAATGCCTTCTTTCATAAGAAAGTAGGTAGGTATTGTCGGGACAGGATATGCAATCCAAAACCCTCTCGTATATCAAAGACTAGTCGAGATCATGCTAGCGCACACGGTGGAAACATAGATGACATATCATTCCATACATCGAAATAACTAAGAAGAAGCAAATTATTATTGAATAAAGCAAAGCGACCTTATAGTCAAGGTTCATACACCAATGCCTTTTGGCTTAAGAAACAAATCAAGCATTGCAAATGAAATAAAATAACTTGGGCTATTCGACATGCCACAGCAATCGTCTGGGAACGCCTTCCTAGTCGGCGTAGTCTTCATAGTACTCCTCCTCTTGATACTCATTACCGGTCCTTCCTCAAAGAATCGAACAACGGGGGCATAATGCCGTGAGTACAAAACGTACTCAACAAGCCGTAGGAAATGATGCAATATATTCATGCACGGCTTGACAAAGGATAGTTATATGGTTCATTTGCGAAAGCAATAACTTGAATTTAAATACACTAAATAGATTGAAGGCGGTTTGAATAAAATAATAATAAATAATCGATAAATCAATGGTAGACAACATGAACAGAATGACGAGGCATCACCCTACATCACTCAAACAAGTATCAACCACACAATTCAACAAAGATAGCTTGAGACAACAAAACAAAGTGAACTCCCGTTCACATCCCAACCATTCCACATTTCAAGAAAATACTCTATACCCGTGTGAAATCCCTGTGCTTGTCCATGACCGTGACACGGCTATTCAATAGTTTACACTCTGCAGAGGTTGTACAGCTTTACCCACAAGACATGATCATCCCTTAATGCCAAGCGCTAAGAACACACTTCCTTTGGTGTGTCGGCAGAGAGATCACTACAAAGCCTTTACAATGCATGTGTAAACCCAGTATTGCCCTCTAAGGTTTCGCCCCTCGGGGCCCCCTCTTGAGCCATGTGAGTCTACCTGTCCATCCTGGACCCCACACCAACAACTGGCAATACTCAAGTCTGGACATTGCAAATTAATCAGCTAGGTCCGTCCCATACCGGACTTGTGGTTGCACGGTTAGGCCCAGTTCAATGGCGCACAAAATTAAGTCCTTAAATTGTCTCAAGCAAGACAGCCACATCCCAATGTGCTAAACAGCACCCCCTTTACTGCACGATCAATTGCCCGAGGGAAACATTTTGTTCAACCCAAAACCAATGGCATCCCCTGCCATGGTACAACAAGTTTTACAACAGTGGTCAACAGCCACAATTCAATATCTCATTAAGTCAAGATTAACATTAGCTCACAGGTGATATGAATCCCATCGGACAACTAAGCATGGCTAAGCATAGCTACGATAACCCAATGCTGGTACTATGATTATGTCCAACTAATAATGTCCCAACCTATGGTTAACAATGGATACATGGCATACCAATAATCAAAGGGGCATACTCAAACAGGTAAATAGCTACTCCCATAAACTAGCGTTGTTACACAAATAGCATGCAATTGTATAAAACAAAGTACTTTTGCAAACATGGGTTCAATATGATCAAAGGTCTACGACTTGCCTTGTTGTTCAAGTGCTGATTCTTGGTCTTCGAAATCTCTGTTCGCTCCTTCGGGGTTCGCGTCTACCGGAAAATAAAGCAATGAAACAAAATAAATACAAAACAGAGAAGAAAACAAGCTCAAAATTGAAAATAAATGGCTCTGGAATGTAGATCTCGATTTTACAAAAATTTAGAAATTTGAATCGGCTCAATCGGAGTTCGGACGAAGGAGAACGGGCTCTCGGAAGATTTAATTCAGAGAAAATTCCCTGGGTGACACGTGTCAGCACGGGATTGGCTGGAATTTCAGAAATTCGGAAAAATCAGAAAAAGGAAAGAATGCTTTGGCTGACAGATGGGACCCACGAGTCATAGACTCGGTCCACGGTGAACCCAGTGCACCGAGAGGGCAATCGGGTGACGCGACAGACTGGACGAGGTGGCGGCTGACGTGGCTCGCCACGGGGCTGGTGACGCGGCATGGCTCAGGATGCTGATGCGCATGGCCACGCGGCGGAATCCGGGACGTTTGCTGGCGATCGGATGGCTGAGGGACCAAAGACGGTGCGGCTCGATCCGAGACATCCACCGAAGATCGGACGGCCGAGAGCTTGTGGCGGAGGACGACGGCGAGGAGCGGTGATATTCCGCCGGAGGCGAGGAAGACACAACGGCATACGGCGGAGGAACAGCGGATCGGGTGCAAGACCTGGTGGATCGGGGAGAAGATGACGCGGCCGACTCGAGCGTGCAATCGGCGACGGCGGAGACGCACTGACGGCGGAGAAACACGGCGGGGAAGAACTCGGACACGGCGGCGCAAAGAAAACTCGAGGCGACGGCTCTAGGCGACGATTCTTGGGAAACGGAAGAGAGGAGCGGGGCGGCGGCTTTAAGTAGGCACGGACGACGAGGAGACCGGCTCGGATACGGCGCGATGGGCGCGGAAATCGCGGCGGCAGGCGCGGGCGATTCGGACGACGGCGGCTAGGGTTCCGCGGGTGCGGCGACGCAGCGAGGCGGCGTGGAGGATCCAGCCGGACGCGTGCATGGTCGGGCGATGAAGCTGCCATGTGGTCCGGTTGGGCGAATCTGGACGCGAGGTTTGGGCCGAGATGAACAGGAGATGGGCCGGCGAAGGATTCGGCCCGAAAGGATTTTGGAAATTAAAAACGTTCTTCCAATTTAATAAATTCCATAAATTCAAATAACTCCAAATAAATTCAAATAAATACCAAATAAATTCATAAAAATCCCCAAAAATTCAGAAAAATTCCTTGAAGCACAAGGAACCCAATAAAAACTGGAAACCTTTAATTTGATACTTAGATTAATCTAATTAAATCTTTTAATTATTAGAAAATTCAAATTAAGTTTCGGTTAATTCGAGAAAAATACGAATGGTTCATTTTTAATTTAAAACATACCAAAACTCAAATTTTTGGGATGTTACAGGTACTAAATATCATTACTCATTATTAGGTGTACTGTAGGGTCATAGAAGATCTTGCCAATCTTCTTCGAAACAAACTGATAATGTCACACAATGCAAATCATGAATTCCAAAGTAAACCCTTAAATTTTTAGACCAAAGGTTTGTTGTACTGCTATATTAGAAAGCAAAGAATTGTGATAACAAGGTTCAACAATAAATGCCAAGCAATAAAAGAAAATTTGGCTAAAGGATCAAACATCAATTTTGCGTCAATTTTATGTATACTGATGATGAAGGAATATAACATAAATGCAAAATATCGTATGAATTTGCATCCTCATCAACCAAATAGATTCACCAATCAAGTGTTTAATTTCTTCTACAAGCACCTGTTGTGGTGAGAGCCCTTGCAAGTGCAGCTCAATCCCATCTCGGTTTATGACTTGGCCACATGGGTGGTGCATTCTGCTGTCCTATTCGAGCGATGGGAAAAAGGGTTTTGAAAACTGGAACCAGCCCCTAACCCAGAAGCTGGTCGGTTCCGGTTTCTGCCCAGTTTTGGGCAAGTTTCTGGGCAAAAAAACTAGTCCAGTTTATTTGCTACATTTTGAATTTGAAAATTTTAAAAAAATAATGATGGGAAGTTGGAATTTGACACTTTTATACACATTTATATTAGTTATTCCCTTTTCTTTTGCAACTTTGTGATTGGTTATTATAAATCCTGATGTGCCCTGATCTTTTTGATAGGGTTCAAGTGTACCTTTGGTGGTAAAATGGGCTAACATAGAAAAAGAAAGGCACGATCGAAAAGCACAAAAGGCTCAATTGCTGTTGTCTAATATGTCAAATGTAAATGCCATGCTGCAGACTTCATTATTTAGAGCTTTACAGAAGGGACATGTGCCTCAATATAATGGGTATGGCTACCAGGTGAGTTACGATTTAAAAATCTTGAGGTTATAGTGCATCATAAAACAAAAGGCTAATCCTAAGACAACAGTTATCCTAACTTCAGACAGATTTTCTGAAACAAATCCTTATCAAATGACCTGGTACTGTAAATGGACAATTACTGTTGTGATTAGACAAACAGAAAAGTTCACTACTGTCACGCACAACAGAAAGGGTCCAATGCACCAGAAAGGGTCTACTACCGTCATGTGCAACAGAATAATTACCTATGCACTGCTGCAGTTGTATCAAGGATCCACTCAAGGCACCACGAATTGCTTAGAAACACTCATACACACTAACACACTTAGCAAACAAGCTATAAGAACTAAGGAAAAAAGAACCAGAAGAGATCACAAGAATACACGGGTAGGCGATTGTTTGTACCTACTGATGTGATTGGCGAGAAGAAGTACACGGTGACCCACAACCGTGCCGGCGGTGGAGCGACGCCTTTATTTATAATTCTATTAGATGTTCAGGAATAATTTATGGATGCCTATCTAATGTGCAATGTGCATGCATGTATATCGAAATCACCAACTCTCGGAAAGTAAAAAAAAACTAGTAGCAGACAATAATATGAAGAAAAGGACATTTCAAAAATGCAACATTTTCCATACCCCAGTTGTTGCATGGTCCAAACTCTTCTGTGCCTTCACAAGATTTTCCCTTAGCCGATCGATTTCAACTGTAACATCAGCTTCCTCCTTGCAAAATGATCTGGAACATTTTCCTCCTACTTAGTATCTAAAATCAAAAGCAGCAACTACCATCAAATCACAAGGCTATGGCTGTTAAGAAATGTACATACTTCCTTTCCTCCTGAAGCTCATCTCTCTGCTTTCCTCAAGTCATTGTAGTCATTGTGCTTCTTTGCGAGTGCAGACTCTAACTTATTTGATTCACTTTCCCAGGCCTGAATGTAGTTTGTCAAGTTATTAATTTGTAGCGATCCCCATTTTTACATAAATACAAAAATGGAAATCTCATGTGCATACAGTGCCAGTCCCATGATCAGTAGCTAGCACACACATTTATAACAATTGATATCACATCCATACTCTTTATTACGAATAATAATGGTAAATTATACAATAAGATCTTACAATTTAGAGTAATGCAATGGAAAGAATCAAAAGTCTTGTAGTGTGCCCATACAATCCCTCAGGCAACTGACAAGGCATAATCCCTAGAAAAACTTGTTAACATTCCCGAATCCCGTGTCAATTATATTTTATCGAGCCAATCTGATTCTTCACCTAAAAACCACGAATAAGCAAGGGTGAGTACTTGCGTACTCAGCAAGACTTTTGCGAATCCTATTATATATGCAGGCTATTCAAAAGGAAGGCTTTCATGGTTAATTTGCATAAAGCTAGTTTGCAAAAGAATTTACTAAGTATAGAACATAAGCGAATTTAAGTAAAAGCAGTTTAATACGTAAGTATGAAACAGTAAATTTCATGAACCTCAGTTCCTTTGATCATCTCCATGAATCAATCATTGACAACACATGTCAACCCGAAATAATTCCTTTCCAACAAGGATGTCCAATCCAAATCATAATTCTCGCAACACAAGTCAAGATCCATAATCCAAATCATAATTCTCGACAACACAAGTTAACATCCATATTTTGTAAAATAAAATAGCTAACTAATGCAGGCGCACCAAGTGTCCCATGACAGCGGGAGCGGCTTTTCGAAAAGATTTACACTCTGTAGAGGTGTACAGCTTTACCCACAAGACATGACTTAACTATTTGTGCAATCGATATTAGCACACTTCCTTTGGTGTGCCGCAGAGAGTCATGACATAATTGTTCAATTACTTAACACTAACTTTGCACTAGCACGGGACGAAAACCCATACCCTGGCAGAAGAACTCAGAGCATAGAAATGATGGAACTTCCCCAGAAGTACGGCGTGCACCGTTGTATCGGAAAACGTTGGTTCCATGATAACCTCAGTGTGGACGTCCTTTTGAGCAATCCATTAAGAAACAGCTCATACTACTACAGCCTACCAATGTGCAAAGCTAGTTTTAAATAATTTAATTGGTTAAGACTGTCCAATACCGGCACTTGTGGTTGTATAGAAAGACTAGGATATAACGTACAATTAGTTCGGTCCTTAATCCGACACGGGCAATAATCTCCCCCTAATCTACGTGCAAGCACTTCTGCACACCAGGCTATTGCCAATAATTGCCCGCATCAATATTATAATTTTATTTTAATTTTTAATTAAAATAACCAAAAATCACCATCATGTCTCAACATGTCTAAGAATCATCATCATGTCTCAGCATATCCAAGTATCATTTGATCAATGCCTCAATTTGGCGTATACTAAGTCTAAAGCATGGCTAAACAAGATTATTAAATATCGTGTATACCCAGAATGACATTATATATTGTCTAACCATGATTCTAAGGTATCAAGGTTCACAAATTCATTTATATCAAGGAGGTTTCAGGAATTTACAGGCATAACTACCATTACCCACAATATAGCAGAGTTTAATGAATATACGTGCAAGCAAAACATTTAATGAAAATATTTATAAAACTGGGATCAACATGGTCAAAGGAGGTGCTTGCCTTTCTTAATCATCGCTACGACTAAGTCGGTTGTAGTCGACGATGGAAGTCGTTACGTCGAATTCTACACATCGATCAATGGGAATATAGCAAATAATAAATTTCAATAAGGGCAAAAAAAATAGATAGCAAGAACAAATTCCTAAAGTCATAAGGATTCTAACAAATTTTACTTTAGTTAATTTGGAGCTTAATTGCGTAAATTCCATGTATAGCATATTTTTAATCCCATTCTTTAAATTTAAATTTAAATTCTAAACAGGGTTGAACTTCAAAATATTATTTTGGATATTCTGAATCTAGATGAATTTATATGAATTTAGGAATTTATTTCACTTCATTTTGACTATTAATTCAAAAGTTATAAGCATTTGAATTCATTCGGGTTGATAAATACTGAGAAATGGGAAAATTACCATAATTGGAAAGTGCGCTTTCTCACCGCGAGTACGTTTTTCGATTTTGGGCTGAACTGGATTGAATGGCTGATGGCTGGGTCTAGGGTGGTAGCGACTTGGCTCGGCGCTTGGCATCGATTTGAGCCCGCACGGTCAACAACTTCGAGATGCTTGTGGCGTGGCAAAAGGGTCTCTGCGTCCCGATGTGAGAGGCGCAAGACTCTAATGGAGGGGTCCTGTTTGGTAGCGACAGAGAGCAGAGGATAGGCTCCCGAGGCTCGCCGGCGACGGAGCAAGGCCGGAACCGATGAATGGGTTGCACGGCGGGCACCAAGGCATCTTTGCGCATACGGGGACTGTGTTAATTGCTACCGGAGATAATCGGAGCTGGTTCGCCACCAAGGAGGGGCGGTGGCAATCATGGCGGGTCGATGACGAAGCCAAAACAGTATATCCCTTAACTCATTAACACCAAGGAGAGCATCAATGAGCTACTAGAGACTTGTTTTTGCAATTGGTCGAGCAAGAGAGTTACCGGATTGAGCTATCACCATGCATGGTCATAGCGGAACGAAGAGCTCAGGGCGATGGCTCACCAGAGAAGAAGAACTCGAATTGGCGATGGGGATGGACTCTAGAGGTCACAAGGAAGCTTCGGTGTTGATGGTCTGGGTTGATTTGTTATATGGAGCTTCGCGCATGGATTTTTCCCTTTTTCGGTTCCTGTCGGGTTTGGGGAAGAAGATGGTGGGTGCTTGCACAGGAAAGGCTCAGGGACGAGCTGAGGGATTGCTGTGACGGTCTCTAGAGACTGGTCAAGCTGGGTTTTATGGCTGAGCCAAGGCGGTTTGATTTCTGTGCGTACCGGAGGAGAAACAGAGAGGCGGTGCTGAGATATTTGCCAAGGCAGCGAATTCCCAGTGGAGAACTTGCCGTCGAAGCATTTGGGTAGGGATTGGCAGGAGGGTACGGCAAGTTGCAACACCAGCTTGTGCCGACCTGTGCCGTGGCAGCGTTTGGACGGTTGAGAGCTTGCCGCAGCAAGGAATTGGCAGAGCGGGGGAGTCGGCCGAAGTTTCACAGGGGAAATTCAGTGCATGGCAGGGGCACAACAGTCGAGGCAGCAGAATGGTATAGGTGAGTCAGAGGTGTCGGCCTCGGGGTGCGGGTTGCGGCGCAGGTAAGGACAAGGATGAAGGCGGTTGGCTCTGCCGATCTTTGCGTGCAAGAGAGAGGAGAAGAAAGGAGGCAGGGTGAGGGAGAGGAAGCTGACAAATGGGCCATGGGGCCACATGGTAGAGAAAGGAAGAGAAAGAGCTGTGCTGGTTGATCAACACTTGGCAGATCCTACGGTCATGATTTGATTTGGCTTTAAAAGGAGTACTTGAAGTCAGCTTAATCTTCTCCTTGAAGCTACCAAACCGACTCAGCATTTTATAAAAAATTTTGCAGAGGTTGGCCAGGTGAAGATAAGGGCTCAGACAAATTTTCAGATAAAAACTCTTTGTACATATTTTATTAAAATTCGACACAGTACAATGCATGTAATTTCTAATTCTGTTTTTGATTTATTAAAGTGTTCCAATGAATCTTTTTATTTTTTAAACTTTGTTTTTTAGATGGATTTGAGCTAATAATGCTTCTTTAAAATTTTTAGAATTTTATATTTGATATTTAAATTATAAAAATTCTGACATTGTTAATTACAGCTTTATTTGTTTTCTATTTTTGAATTTCTAAAAGCTTCAAATGTAATTTTTTTTATTTCTTATATTTTTACCAGTGGTAGATATGGGTCTTGGGTCGGTATAATAAAAATATCAACTTGAGATAAGATCTGGATACTGCTACAAAAATCTGACATCGTCTAGAACGGCTTTCTTATTTCAGGATTGTCTCATGTTTTCTTTTTATTTTAATTGTTCAGATTATCTCAAACATCATGATTTGGTTCTGGAGATATATTGAGAACTTCTGAAATTTCAATATTAGTTTTGTTGATATTTTACTTTTACTTTCTTACTTTTACCAATTTACCATTTCATTGAATTTAACTTTTCTTTTTAAAAGTAAAAGCTCATGAAATTCCAATAATGCAAGATAGTTCAGAAAAATGGAAATTCAAATCAAGTCCACATTTCAAACTTATTTTGATATTTCATTTGTTTTGATAGCAATGATTTTATGTTTTGAATTCCTTCTTTTCATTAAGATCATAATGGAAGAAATGAGGAAAGGATATTGTTTAAAATCAAAATCTTGATTTCAATTACAATTTTAATTCATTCCTATTTTCAAATATGAAATCTTCATTTTTATTTATTTTCAAATTTACAGGGCTATTACAGGCTACCCCCCTTAACAGGAATCTCGTCCCTGAGATTCGCCAGGTCAAGGGAATAGCAGGAGGTTCATAGGATGGCTTTTGATTTGGCAATTGTATTGGTTATGAATGTATAGAATGTTTAGAATCAAAAAGATTGATTGGAAGAATTGAATACACAAGGAACATATTCAATATCGCGATAGAAGGTGTCGGAGGCAATTGCAAGAAAAGGGTGTTTGTGTTAAAAACTTGATGTCGAGGCAAAGGTATTCGAGACGATTTGGAAATTGTTGCTGACTTCCTTTAAACCTTCGAGGTGGAGTATAATTCTTCTCGGCAGATGTTGGCGGAGTGTTGAAGTTTACCACGATTGAAGCGGCTGATGGGTTCAATCTTCTTAGAAACAACAGGGGTTGTTTACTGACGTTGCAAGGTTGACGATCAAGAAGTGGCTAAGGTCAAGAGCTTGATTTTGGAATTGCTGATGAATGGGGAGATAGGTAAAGGTAGTAGGAGGTAATATAAGAATTGGTTTGGTTATTAGGTGACTTCCAATTCATCAAAATATTTCTGTTATTCAAAATTTTATAGAATAGAGAAGACGAGATAAGCATATAAGAATGGTTTAGTTCAGAGTTACCTTTGTTCATTAAAATTTTATATTAAGATTAGTCTACACGGATTAGGTAATTGCTGGTTAGTTACAAGGCAACGTTTCATTCTTTAAAATTTTCTTAATTAGATTTTCTTATTAGTTAAGGGTTATCACGTCGTGAATTTCAACCTGGGGGGTTAACCATTCACGAGAGTAACCCGAGAAGCAATACAAGAAACAATACAACAGAAGTCGAACAATGCAAAAGATCTCACGCAATGCAAATAAGGAGGTGTAAAATTTTCCTTTATTAGCTAACCTACTCTAGTGTACTCTTTTTCCGCCTAACGATACCGAATCTCTAAAGAAGAACCACAATTCTTAAGCATGAGCAACAACAAAAACCATCTCTCTTTCCAGAAAACTCCACCATAAGTCATGAGAGAATTCGACTCTCGAATTCCCAAACTCCGACGGAAACAACTCCTTAAACAAATCTCAAGATTTACAACTCCCAGGAAGGAAAAGAGATGCATGGGAAAACCAAATGATCAACAAAATCATTCTAGATAAAACATTAACACCAAAGATCCACACGATTTTAGTTTGCACCAAGGAAACTTCAAGAGGTTCCTTAAATGGAGAGAACAACAACTACAATGGTTATCAACACAAGGCAACCCACGAGAATCAACAAGAACCCAAGAATTCAACGAAACCGAACACAACAGTAAAAGCAATCCAAAGGGATTCATCACGAAGCTTTGTTCTTTAAACCCAAACATAGAAGGCAAAAGAAACCAACCTTCCCGCCTTACCCTCTAAATTGCTCCACGAAATCGATGAATCAAGAATGAGAGGTTCCCCAAACAGCAAGGGGTGGCACCAACCAGCCACACCCACAAGCAAAACCCACAACTCGGCTAAAGGAACAAGGTCGAAACCTTCCGGCTTCACCAATAACATGAACATAAGAGTACTGATCCCAACAGTCCTTTCATGGTCAAAGCAATATGCAACGATAAATTTAGCACTCAACATTTGAGCGCAATGCAATGTACCCATACCCATCCTACTGTGCATCAGAGTGTGTCAAGTTTTAAAGTAGTTAACCATTCTAATTCAGATTTTAAGGTTATTGCCCGAAGGCCAAATTTTAAAGGAGTAGAAACATATGCCATGTTTCTAACTTCATGCAGCAAAATTTTAGTTTTCTCTAGAGTAATTTGCTAAATTCACATGCCACGGACCTAAAGCCCGCTCTGATACCAACTGTAACACACCGGCACCCCGTGCCCTGAATGTTACACCCTTGAGCACCAAGAACTACAAATCACTAAGAAAAAATATTCGCAAAGCAAGCGAACAACTAGGAGGTTGTCAAAATTATTAAAAAAAATTCGGCAGCACCTCCCCTAAAACTAGGACATCCACTCAGCAGACAGAAAACTTTTGCAGTTATAAGATATCATTCTAGCAGGTCCTTAGTTAACCAATCACACATCTTATAGAAATTAATCAACTCCACCACATGACTATTACAGGACAGGGACTCATTAAACAAAACCACAGACAACCTTTTACAAAAATTCTTCACGAGCTATTAAGATCAAAATTAAGAATCATTATGATGGAACGGTGATGATGTGAACGTGATTGTGCCACTACCCCCATCCATGCATGCCGGCTTCAAAACACCTACAAACATTAAATAACAAGTGTGAGTTCAAACTCAGCAAAGTACATGAGAATAACAATTCCAATTTATCAGAGGTAAAACAAGACTTTGACTATAAGAGCAAGCAATACAATTGGAACAACTACCAGAAATTACGCATTTATACCCATTTTAAGCAATAACTGGACCATACCCAAAATTTTCCACAATCAAGTCATCAACTTGATAATAAAACCACTCAACGTAAAAGAGGCATCATGTGGCTCTAAGTCACTACGTTTTCCGAGTCAATCACCCCTTGATGCAACTCAAACCATTTTCATCGACTTTATTCGAGTTCAAAACTCAAATTTCACTCCACGATATTCATACAACATAGTTAGCAAAGCAAAGAAAAGACATGCGCTAATTCATCAATTAAATTCAATCTCCCCTTTAAGGGTTGAATCCACGACTAAACCTTCAATTACCATAATCACCATCCATATGACACACCATTTACCACAACACTCATTATTAAAGATGCAATGCACATGAATGCTCATTTCTATGCACGCATCAGATCGCTGAGTGCCCACCCGTCGGTGTGCACCCTCACGTCCCTTCCATCCCGTAGATGGAAGGTGCCTACTCTTACTGTCTCGCTCCCATTCACCTCGATGAATGGGACTATGAGGTAGGACTTTCATGTTCACTACGTGTGAATACAGAGGCCCGCATCAGAATGGGTCGCCTCTTCCATTATGAATGCATATCATGAATGCAAGAATGCAACATCAATTCTCAACTAAAACACATTTCAATCATCAATTCTCAACTAAAACACATTTCAATCAACAATTCTCAACAAATGCACATTTCAATCAACATACTCAACTAAAACACATTTCAATCAACATACTCAACTCAATTCCCTAGTCGAGGCACAATTAAATACATCTCTTGTATATTAACCACAAGTATCCCCGTACCCCATTCTCCCTACTCAGTGCAATATTAACAAAGTTACAGTAAACTCACCGAGATTAAGGCTTACTAGTGATCACTCGAATCCAATAACTAATCATGTCCTCGAAGGGACGATCACCAATATAACTCATACTTGCCATAATCAATAGAAAATTAGCCATGAATAGATAAATAACAATAAACAATTCAATTGGGCACCCTACTCGATGTACTTGCAACCATTCCCTTAACCTTTTAATCATCATAGATATTTTCATAAGATGAAGCACCCGCTAGTTATATCCAAGCAAAGCTTACCTCTTGCGTATTCATCGGCAATTACATACGCTAAGAGCAACCAATCGATTAATCCTCCTAGCCACAATCTAGGGGATGCACTTGCCTTTTATCGGAAGGAGCGGAGTGGCGTGAAGAAGATGCTATGCCACTCCCGAACTATTCCACCTGAAACAACCATCGCAAAATGCTTTACAAGCCATACCCTTTTTAATAATACTCTACGCTCCCAAACTATAACAACGAAAGCTCCACTTTTAGGTTGACTCAGATAAAAAATAATCTACACTATCATGCCAACAATTATCTTATTAGTTTTCATTTGGCAACTCAAAGAAAACCTGAAAGCTAGAACATCTCTTAGAATCATCATGTCAGACATAAATAGAATCCATATTCATCAGTAAGTCAATAGCCTCAACACAAAATTCGCAATACGGGGATTCTTATTCTCACAACTCAACCATATAAGCATATTTACCCTAATGCACAGGAGCACGGAGATTAATTTCCAAGTCATACAATTTGCTCTCAAAGGTCCAGTACTCGTTAATTCACAATCACAACACACAAGAACCCAAAATGCCAGTATATGAAATATAATGCTAAACATTTCTACTGGTATTTAATATTTCTTACATGAAACAGTAGTAGGAAGCAAATTAGTCATTAGCCAACAACTAAATGCTATCACAGTTCAGGGACCATGAAAATGAAACATTCTGCACATAGCTCAAGTCTAGTATGCATCTATGCAACTAATGAGAAGACCAAATCACATATAACCCTACAATTAATCAAACCTCAAACTTTCTTTACTCATGCTCACATCAGTCGAATAGAACTAGCAGGCATGGATATAAAGATAGGCACACAAATTAGAAATGCATCGATCCGTGCCTCCCAATCCCATGTCTCAACCTGACATAACCTTCTAGGCATTTCATCAAACACAAGACATGCACAAAGAGACCAAAAGCCACAAACTCAATTGGTTGAGCTCTCACCACAAGGAGGCAAGGGGAGAGAGCAAAGTAGCCTGCCATCGCTTTGCTGCGCTCCTGTTGCCAGCTCCTTCCTGAGAGCTCGATTCTTCTTCTTTGTTGCCACAGTGCCGTCGAGCAAGGAAGACGGCAGGGGCGGTAGGGCCTGGGGTAGGGCGCGGCAGGCCTTGGCAAGCACCGGCAGGGGGAGACACAGGAAGCTCACCAAGGCTCATGGCCAGGTCGCTGCGGTCTTGAGGAGGATGGCCACGGCGACGCCAGGGAGGGGAAGGGAGGGTTCGGCCGAGCTGAAGAGGAGGCAGGGAGGAGCTGACCGGGAGGGAGCTAGAGATGCTGGTCAAGGGAGCTCGGCCAGGACACCTGCTGCTGCTGCCGACGCCCAGCAGGAGGAGAGGAAGGGGCGCCGGCCAGGGGGAGGGAGAGCGAGCTGCGCCAGGGGCCTGTGCCAGGGAGGAGCCGGCTGGAAAGAAAAAATATCTGCCCCCCCAAGCACTTCAGCCCCACAAGAAGAGGGAGAGAGAGAGAGAGGGGTTAGGAGAGGGTGGGAAATTCCTAAAAAAAACCCCTCCAAACCCAAAGCCCACCTTTTCTCGATAATACACACATCATTTAATTTCCCTCAGTTAGCAATCCATCTCAATCATTCTGCACAATAAAAATTCATACAAGGGAGCCCACTGCAAAAGCTCACTAAATCTTGACGCAAAAGAAACAAAGGTTAAGCTGAAACCCAAGCCTTTAATAAACTTCTTAAACTGCGAGGCGACAAAACTTCTCCAGAATAAATCCTTGAATCAAGAAAATGAAGACAATTCCAGCCAAAATCCCAGGAAAATGATTTTGCGGTATTACACTCTTCCCCCCTTTAACAGAATTCGACCTCGAATTCGGAACACCACAAGAACAATGGAAACAGGTTGATAAAGCGAAAACATCCAAAAAGAACAAAGGAAACTCTGATTCCCATTTTTTTTCCTCACTGGTTAACCTTTATAACCACATAACCATTATCAAGCCATATCAACGAACGAGCTAGCCCAACATGGTACAAATCCTTTTTTCCATCACAGTACCAAAATCATACTCTACCTTCTGTCGTACCTTTCTCGCACACTTAGACAACCACTCAAAGGAACAATTCATAATTGAAATATTGATTCCAACCCAAGGAACCAAGTGTTCCAACACATTTAGACCTAGGCATTCGCCGACCAATCCCAAACAGTCCACGAACAAGTAATCACACACACCCAAGAGACAACAAAATCAATTTATCCTCCCTCAAAGGATTCGGATCAAAACATGCCACACACTTCAATACTCTCCACTCTAAATCCAATTACGGTCAATACCTAATCCAAATTAGACCCTCCATTAAAACCAATTCATACCTGGTTCTCTCTCTCTTTTTTTACGATAGTTTTGCTCAAAGAATTAAAGCAACGAGCATAACCTTTAAATTACACTCCACTAGAACTTACCACCCATCATTTTCTTGTCTCACACTAGAGAGCAAAATAAATCTCGATTTATTTAACACGGCTAACCACTTTCCTCAACTTGAAATCAAAGGTATAATCCTCAATCATTATCCACCCAAATCCCTCGATTCTCATTAGCAAGCTAACCACTTTCATCCCCTTCAAATAATGTGATAAAATACCCACCAAGGAAAACTCAACTTTTAAGAGAAACACTGCATTGAACTTTTACAGCTACAATCCCAATGACCAAAGAAAACTCAATTCTCTTTATTATACTCAACTCTATTCCACAAGTTTCCATATCCTTTAACTCCAGCTAGAACACAAAGGAAATACAATTCCCGCTTTGACCAAATAAACCACGTACGTCACCTTGAACCCAAAGCATTGGAACCTATCTGAGAAAGGATCTTGATAGAGCCCAAACAATCACTCATTTTCTTCTTCCAAAATCAAATTTGCAAGAGAGGACCCGATTCTTTATATCATATAAATCGTCTTTGACACTCTTAAATCGATACCATAAAATTCTCTTCGGGGAGAACTCCAATTAAAAGAGAAACCCCACGCAAATCGTTGACAAAGGCTTTCATAAAACCAAAAGACAACTCAGCTTACTTTAATCAAGGCAAAGCCTCTTACGCTAACCCAAAATCAACATTTGGAAGAGAAGACAAAATTCCAGGACAACTCTTACATCCTCATTTGCAATTCTCAGCTAAAGGAAGGTTCATTTCAAATTCCACCATTTCTAGTACTCCAATGCTCTAGCCATTAATTGTTTCATTTTCACCAAATCCAAAAAGGTACACAGGTTTGAACGGAAGTTACAAAACCCAATCTTCCTTTACTTTCCTTCTCCTATTCATATACACACTACTAGTCATATTCCATAGATAAACTCCTAGATAGACATTTTTTTCCAATCAAACACCCCATCAATCATACAACCATCCCATATACTCACTCTTTAATTTCACATCGATTAAATCATTTGGTCGATCCACCATTTAATTGACTCATAAGCAACATAAATTAACAACTCTCATGCCTTTGCGCTAATATACTCCGGTACTTTGCATCAACATCTTACTAATATAAATTCATCACAAGGAGATTCTAGACCCTCTCAATCCTGATCAATATTAGACTTACCGGAACACAAATCCTGAACTTCCAATCGATTCTACAACTCATGACCATTGTATTACCTCTAATCAACTTTTCACTTTAGAACTCCTTATCATTCCAGTTAATCATTCTATACCAAACAACAAATTGGATCGTCTTTAAATAACCAACAAATTCATCTTAACAAAATTAGTGACCCTCCTTATCTGGAAGCTCAACTACTCATCATGCACTTAACACTTTGAACATCCTCGTGGGTCACGTACCCAATCTCTAAAGAAGAACCACAATTCTTAAGCATGAGCAACAACAAAAACCATCTCTCTTTCCAGAAAACTCCACCATAAGTCATGAGAGAATTCGACTCTCGAATTCCCAAACTCCGACAGAAATAACTCCTTAAACAAATCTCAAGATTTACAACTCCCAGGAAGGAAAAGAGATGCATGGGAAAACCAAATGATCAACTAAATCCTTCTAGATAACACCTTAACACCAAAGATCCACACGATTTTAGTTTGCACCAAGGAAGCTTCAAGAGGTTCCTTAAATGGAGAGAACAACAACTACAATGGTTACAACACAAGGCAACCCACGAGAATCAACAAGAACCCAAGAATTCAACGAAACCGAATACAACAGTAAAAGCAATCCAAAGGGATTCATCACGAAGCTTTGTTCTTTAAACCCAAACATAGAAGGCAAAAGAAACCAACCTTCCCGCCTTACCCTCTAAATTGCTCCACGAAATCGATGAATCAAGAATGAGAGGTTCCCTAAACAGCAAGGGGTGGCACCAACCAGCCACATCCACAAGCAAAACCCACAACTCGGCCAAAGGAACAAGGTCAAAACCTTCCGGCTTCACCAATAACATGAACATAAGAGTACTGATCCCAACAGTCCTTTCATGGTCAAAGCAATATGCAACGATAAATTTAGCACTCAACATTTGGGCGCAATGCAATGTACCCATACCCATCCTACTGTGCATCAGAGTGTGTCAAGTTTTAAAGTAGTTAACCATTCTAATTCAGATTTTAAGGTTATTGCCCGAAGGCCAAATTTTAAAGGAGTAGAAACATATGCCATGTTTCTAACTTCATGCAGCAAAATTTTAGTTTTCTCTAGAGTAATTTGCTAAATTCACATGCCACGGACCTAAAGCCCGCTCTGATACCAACTGTAACACACCGGCACCCCGTGCCCAGAATGTTACACCCTCGAGCACCAAGAACTACAAATCACTAAGAATAAATATTCGCAAAGCAAGCGAACAACTAGGAGGTTGTCAAAATTATTAAAAAAAATTCGGCAGCACCTCCCCTAAAACTAGGACATCCACTCAGCAGATAGAAAACTTTTGCAGTTATAAGATATCATTCTAGCAGGTCCTTAGTTAACCAATCACACATCTAATAGAAATTAATCAACTCCACCACATGACTATTACAGGACAGGGACTCATTAAACAAAACCACATACAACCTTTTACAAAAATTCCACGAGCTATTAAGATCAAAATTAAGAATCATTATGATGGAACGGTGATGATGTGAACGTGATTGTGCCACTACCCCCATCCATGCATGCCAGCTTCAAAACACCTACAATCATTAAATAACAAGCGTGAGTTCAAACTCAGCAAAGTACACGAGAATAACAATTCCAATTTATCAGAGGTAAAACAAGAGATTGACTATAAGAGCAAGCAATACAATTGGAACAACTACCAGAAATTACGCATTTATACCCATTTTAAGCAATAACTTGACCATACCCAAAATTTACCACAATCAAGTCATATATTTGATAATAAAACTACTCAATGTAAAAGAGGCATCATGTGACTCTAAGTCACTACGTTTACCGACTCAATCACCCCCTTGATGCAACTCAAACCATTTTCATCGACTTTATTCGAGTTCAAAACTCAAATTTCACTCCACGATATTCATACAACATAGTTAGCAAAGCAAAGAAAAGACATGCGCTAATTCATCAATTCAATTCAATCTCCCCTTTAAGGGTTGAATCCACGACTAAACCTTCAATTACCATAATCACCATCCATATGACACACCATTTACCACAACACTCATTATTAAAGATGCAATGCACATGAATGCTCATTTCCATGCACGTACCGGTACTGCCGAGTGCCCATCCGTCGGTGTGCACCCTCACGTCCCTTCCATCCCGTAGATGGAAGGTGCCTACTCTTACTGTCTCGCTCCCATTCACCTCGATGAATGGGACTACGAGGTAGGACTTTCATGTTCACTACGTGTGAACACAGAGGCCCGTGATCGAATGGGTCGCCTCTTCCATTATGAATGCATATCATGAATGCAAGAATGCAACATCAATTCTCAACTAAAACACATTTCAATCATCAATTCTCAACTAAAACACATTTCAATCAACAATTCTCAACAAATGCACATTTCAATCAACATACTCAACTAAAACACATTTCAATCAACATACTCAACTCAATTCCCTAGTTGAGGCACAATTAAATACATCTCTTGTATATTAACCACAAGTATCCCCGTACCCCATTCTCGCTACTCAGTGCAATATTAACAAAGTTACAGTAAACTCACCGAGATTAAGGCTTACTAGTGACCACTCGAATCCAATAACTAATAATGTCCTCGAAGGGACGATCACCAATATAACTCATACTTGCCATAATCAATAGAAAATTAGCCATGAATAGATAAATAACAATAAACAATTCAATTGGGCACCCTACTCGATGTACTTGCAACCATTCCCTTAACCTTTTAATCATCATAGACATTTTCATAAGATGAAGCACCCGCTAGTTATATCCAAGCAAAGCTTACCTCTTGCGTATTCATCGGCAATTACATACGCTAAGAGCAACCAATCGATTAATCCTCCTAGCCACAATCTAGGGGATGCACTTGCCTTTTACCGGAAGGAGAGGAGTAGTGTGAAGAAGATGCTATGCCACTCCCGAACTATTCCACCTGAAACAACCGTCGCAAAATGCTTTACAAGCCATACCCTTTTTAATAATACTCTACGCTCCCAAACTATAACTACGAAAGCTCCACTTTTAGGTTGACTCAGATAAAAAATAATCTACACTATCATGCCAACAATTATCTTATTAGTTTTCATTTGGCAACTCAAAGAAAACCTGAAAGCTAGAACATCTCTTAGAATCATCATGTCAGACATAAATAGAATCCATATTCATCAGTAAGTCAATAGCCTCAACACAAAATTCGCAATACGGGGATTCTTATTCTCACAACTCAACCATATAAGCATATTTACCCAAATGCACAAGTGCACGGAGATTAATTTCCAAGTCATTCAATTTGCTCTTAAAGGTCCAGTACTCGTTAATTCACAATCACAACACACAAGAACCCAAAATGCCAGTATATGAAATATAATGCTAAACATTTCTACTGGTATTTCATATTTCTTACATGAAACAGTAGTAGGAAGCAAATTAGTCATTAGCCAACAACTAAATGCTATCACAGTTCAGGGAGCATGAAAATGAAACATTCTGCACATGGCTCAAGTCTAGTATGCATCTATGCAACTAATGAGAACACCAAATCGCAGATAACCCTACAATTAATCAAACCTCAAACTTTCTTTTCTCTTGCTCACATCAGTCGAATAGAACTAGCAGGCATGGATATAAAGATAGGCACACAAATTAGAAATGCATCGATCTGTGCCTCCCAATCCCATGTCTCAACCTGACATAACCTTCTAGGCATTTCATCAAACACAAGACATGCACAAAGAGACCAAAAGCCACAAACTCAATTGGTTGAGCTCTCACCACAAGGAGGCAAGGGGAGAGAGCAAGGTTGCTGCCATCGCTTGCCGGCTGCTCTCGCCGCCACCGCCGAGAGCGCCGTTTCTTCTGCTGCTGCCCACAGCTGCCGCCGAGCAAGGAAAATGGCAGGGCGGCAGGCTCTGGGCAGGCGCAGCAGCCTGAGCAAGGCTTTGGCAGGGGAGACACAGGAAGCTCGGCCGGAGGCTCGCTGCCAGGTGCCAGTCTTGAGGAGGATGGCCACGGCGACGCTAGGGAGGGGAAGGGAGGGTTCGGCCGAGCTAAAGAGGAGGCAGGGAGGAGCTGGCCGGGAGGGAGCTAGAGATGCTGGCCAAGGGAGCTCGGCCAGGACACCTGCTGCTGCTGCTGCCGACGCCCAGCCGGAGGAGAGGAATGGGCGCCGGCCAGGGGGAGGGAGAGCGAGTTGCGCCAGGGGCCTGCACCAGGGAGGAGCTAGCTGGAAAGAAAAAATATCTGCCCCCCCAAGCACTTCAGCCACACAAGAAGAGGGAGAGAGAGAGAGGAGTTAGGAGAGGGAGGGAAATTCCTAAAAAAAACCACTCCAAACCCAAAGCCCACCTTTTCTCGATAATACACACATCATTTAATTTCCCTCAGTTAGCAATCCATCTCAATCATTCTACACCATAAAAATTCATACAAGGGAGCCCACCGCAAAAGCTCACTAAATCTTGACGCAAAAGAAACAAAGGTTCAGCTGAAACCCAAGCCTTTAATAAACTTCTTAAACTGCGAGGCGACAAAACTTCTCCAGAATATATCCTTGAATCAAGAAAATGAAGACAATTCCGGCCAAAATCCCCGGAAAACGATTTTGCGGTATTACACTATGCTTCTGCTGCGCAACTCTGGTAATAGTGTTTGCTCCAAGCTTTTACTATTCCTACGAGGCTATGAAGAGTTTCATTTCGAATGGCAGTAGGATCTTGATAAGTATTTTCCATGCAAGGTGGGGGCAAAGGAAAAGAGCGATACATGGTGCTAAGGTTAGGAAAATGTGGCAAAGGCGAATGGTTGTTATGTTTGCGGTCTTTTTCATGGAAGCTTGCTTAATTTTGGCAAAGGAGGCTGGGAAATGAACTGGCAAAATTTTTTCTTTGTGGTAAGTAAGAAGATAAGATGGCACTGGCTTGAATGGTGAGATTTCTTGACTATTATTAGGAAAATGAGTCTTCATGTTTGTAGGCTCAAGTATAGCTAGAAATGGTAACGTAGGGCTAAGAATTTTAAAAGAATATGTAGGTAAGAAATTCTATAGAAAAGAAAGATAAGTTTAAGGGAAATTTTTCAGAAAGAAGAGAAACTATTTTTATAAATTTTTATTTTAGCTTATGGGTTGAGGTTTCTTAATTCATACATAAGGGAAACTTATCGTGAAACTCTAACTTAAAGGTTAAGTTCACACGTAAATCAGCCCGAACAAGGAAGTAAAAACCAATCGCAAATAACAGGACATAAACACTACATGTAAATGTTTTATATAACTTAAGCAAAATGACACAACTATGTATAGGGGTTCCATTCCCAACGAAGAACCTAATATACTCTTTCCAACGCATTTTACTATTGGATAATACCAGCTCTTCATGGAGTAGAACTTGGACTTCATTTTCATTTTGTCGGGGGGGGCTGTGGCAAGAGTAATGTCTGTCTTCTTGAGGTTGTCAACATTGACGTTGTGGTCTTTCTTGATTGGCACGAAAGATGGTAGCGACAAGACTCGGACATCTTCTGAAGCAATTAGCGAAAACAAACCATGGGCGGCAAAGTTTTAAGGAAAGAGGAAATTATTTTATAAACCAAAATGAAAGTAGAGGTAAGAATGAGAACCTTAGGAAGGAGGAAAGAATAGCAATGACTACATTTTGCAAATATAGTAGCTTTTGAAAATAGAATGTTGAATTTGTTTTGTTCTAATGCTAATGACCATTCTACCTAGGGTTTATCCTGCAGCTAGTATAGCTCGATACCAATCAGATGCGACCCCCATTTTTACATAAATGCAAAAATGGAAATCTCATGTGCATACAGTGCTAGTCCAATGATTAGTAGCTAGCACGCACATTTACAACAATTGATATCACATCCGTACTCTTTATTACGAATAATTATGGTAAATTATACAATAAGATCTTACAATTCAGAGTAATGCAACGGAAAGAATCAAAAGTCTTGCAGTGTGCCCATACAATCCCTCAGGCAACCGACAAGGCATAATCCCTAGAAAAACTCGTTAACATCCCCAAATCTTGCGTCAATTATGTTTTATCGAGCCAATCTGATTCTTCACCTAAAAACCACGAATAAGCAAGGGTGAGTACTTGCGTACTCAGCAAGACTTTTGCGAATCCTATTATATATGCAGGCTATTCAAAAGGAAGGCTTTCATGGTAAATTTACATAAAGCTAGTTTGCAAAAGAATTTACTAAGTATAGATTATAAACGGAATTTAAGTAAAAGCTGTTTAATACGTAAGTATGAAACAGTAAATTTCACGAACCTCAGTTCCTTTATCATCTCCATGAATCAATCATTGACAACACATGTCAACCCGAAATAATTCCTTTCCAACAAGGATGTCCAATCCAAATCATAATTCTCGCAACACAAGTCAAGATCCATAATCCAAATCATAATTCTCGACAACACAAGTTAAGATCCATATTTTGTAAAATAAAATAGCTAACTAATGCAAAGCGCACCAAGTGTCCCATGACAATGAGCGGCTTTTAAAAGATTTACACTCTGTAGAGGTGTACAGCTTTACCCACAAGACATGACTTAACTATTTGTGCAATCGATATTAGCACACTTCCTTTGGTGTGCCGCAGAGAGTCATGACATAACTGTTCAATTACATAACCCTAACTTTGCACCAGCACGGGACGAAAACCCATACCCTGGCAGAAGAACTCAGAGCATAGAAATTATGGAACTTCCCCAGAAGTACGGCGTGCACCGTTGCATCGAAAAATGTTGGTTCCATGATCACCTCGGTGTGGATGTCCCTTCGAGCAATCCATTAAGAAACAACAGCATTACTACAAATTTCTACCAATGTGCAAAGCTAGTTTTAAATAATTTAATTGGTTAAGACTGTCCCATAACAAAGCACTTGTGGTTGTACGGAAAGACTTGGATATAACGTACAATTAATTCGGTCCTTAATCCGACACGGGCAATAATCTCCCCCTAATCTACGTGCAAGCACTTCTGCATACCAGGCTTTTGCCAATAATTGTCCACATCAATATTATAATTTTATTTTCATTTTTAATTAAAATAACCAAAAATCACCATCATGTCTCAACATGTCTAAGAACCATCATCATGTCTCAGCATATCTAAGTATCATTTGATCAATGTCTCAATTTGGCATATACTAAGTCTAAAGCATGGCTAAGCAAGATTATTAAACATCGTGTATACCCAGAATGACATTATATATTGTCTAACCATAATTCTAAGGTATCCAGGTTCACAAATTCATTTATATCAAGGAGGTTTCAGGAATTTACAGGCATAACTACCATTACCCACAATATAGCGAGTTTAATGAATATACGCGTGCAAGCAAAACATTTAATGAAAACATTCATAAAACTGGGATCAACATGGTCAAAGGGGGTGCTTTCCTTGCTTAATCACTGCTTACGACAAAGTCGAGATTGTAGTCGACGATGGAAGTTATTACATCGAATTCTACACGTCGATCAATGGGAATATAGCAAATAATAAACTTCAATAAGGGCAAAAAAGAAAATAGATAGCAAGAACAAATAAAACTCTTCACAGGAAACAGGGATTGCTCTTTATGAATTTATTAATTTTATTTTACGAATTCAAGATGCAAAAATTGGTTAAGATTAAATAGATATGATCATTTTAGGCTTAAGGTGAATTCTTACCTTTAATTAGGATTCAGATTCAAAGCAACATTTAATCCATCTCTTTAAGTTTAAGTTTATAATTTAAACAGAGTTTGTTATTTCAATATTTTTGAATATTCAGAGTCCTCATGTGTTTAGATGAACATATAAATTTATTTCATGATTTAAAGAATTATAATCTATATATTTATAATGGTATCATATTAGGGTTGATTTCAACTTTTAAATTCAAATAACATCAATTGAGTTTGAAGATTAAATATTTTTCCTCAAATGAGTTCCTTATGGGTCAAGAAGAATGTATAAATTATTTTATTATTTTAGGGTTTATGATTCACAATTTTTATTAAGAGACCATAATAGGGTTTATTCAAATTTCTATTTCAAATAAATCAAACAAAGCATGAGAATGAAATATTTTTGCATATTTAGGTTCCTAAAGTCATAAGGATTCTAAAAAATTTTACTTTATTTAATTTGGAGCTTAATTGCAAAAATTACATGTATAGCATATTTTTAGTCCCATTCTTTAAATTTAAATTTAAATTCTAAACAGAGTTGAACTTCAAAATATTTTTTGCATATTCTGAATCTAGATGAATTTATATGAATTTAGGAATTTATATGAATTTATTTTGACTGTTAATTCAAAAGTTATAAGCATTTGAATTCATTCGGGTTGATAAATACTGAGAAATGGGAAAATTGCCACAATTGGGAAGTGCGCTTTCTCACCGCGAGTACGTTTTCCAATTTTTGGTTGAACCGGATTGAATGGCTGATGGCTGGGTCCAGGGTGGCAGCGACTTGGCTCGGCGCTTGGCGACTGACCGCCTGGGCTCGCCCGATCAGCGACTCGGGTGACGCGCACCAGCTGGCAAAAGGGTCCCGCAGCGTCAGCGACAGAGAGGCGCGAGACTCTGACAGAGGGGTCCCGTTTGGCAGCGACAGAGAGCAGAGGATAGGCTCCCGAGGCTCGTCGGCGACGGAGCAAGGCCGGAACCGGTGAATGGGTAGCACGGCGGGCACCAGGGCATCTTTGCGCATACGGGGAATGTCTTAATTGCTACCGGAGATGATCGGAGCAGGTTCGCCTCTGAGGAGGGGTGATGGCAATCATGGCGGGTCGACGGCGAAGCCAAAACAGTATATCCCTTCACTCATTAACACCAAGGAGAGCATCAATGAGCTACTAGAGACTTGTTTTTGCAATTGGCCGAGCAAGAGAGTTACCGGATTGAGCTATCACCGTGCATGGTCATGGCGAAACGAAGAGCTCAGGGCGATGGCTCACCGGAGAAGAAGAACTCGAATTGGCGATGGGGATGGACTCTAGAGGTCACAAGGAAGCTTCGGTGTTGATGGTCTGGGTTGATTTGTCATATGGAGCTTCGCGCATGGATTTTTCCCTTTTTCGGTTCCTGCCGGGTTTGGGGAAGAAGATGGTGGGTGCTTGCACGGGAAAGGCTTAGGGATGAGCTGAGGGATGGCTGTGATCGTCTCTTGAGACTGGTCGAGCTGGGTTTTATGGCTGAGCCAAGGCGGTTTGATTTCTGGTGCATAGCGGAGGAGAAACAGAGAGGCGGTGCTGAGATATTTGCCAATGCAGCGAATTCCCATTGGAGAACTTGCGGTGGAAGCATTTGGGTAGGGATTGGCATTAGGGTACGACAAGTTGCATCACCAGCTTGTGCCGACCTGTGCCGTGGCAGCGTTTGGACGGTTGAGAGCTTGCCGCAGCAAGGAATTGGCAGAGCGGAGTCTAATCGAAGTTTCGGGGGAAATTCATTGCAGCGCAGGGCACTGTGATTGAGGCAGCGAGATGTAAGAGGTGAGTCGAGGTGTCGGCCTGGAAAGTGCGGGTTCTGGCAGTAAAGACAAGGATGAAGGCAGTTGGCTCTGCCGATCTTTGCACCCAAGAGAGAGGAGAAGAAAGGAGGCAGGGTGAGGGAGAGGAAGCTGACAAATGGGCCATGGGGCCACATGGCAGAGAAAGGAAGAGAAAGAGCTGTGCTGGTTGATCAACACTTGGCAGATCCTACGGTCATGATTTGATTTGGCTTTAAAAGAAGTACTTGAAGTCAGCTTAATCTTCTCCTTGAAGCTATCAAACTGACTCAGAATTTCATAAGAATTTTTGCAAAGGTTGGCAAGGTGAAGATAAGGGCTCAAACAAGTTTTTAGATAAAAACTCTTTGTAGATATTTTGTTAAAATTCTGACAGTGTACAATGCACAGAATTTCCAATTCTGTTTTTGATTTATTAAAGTGTCCCAATGAATCTTTTTATTTTTTAAACTTTGTTTTTCAGATGGATTTGAGCTAATAATGCTTCTGTAAAATTTTTAGAATTTTATATTTGATATTTAAATTATAAAAATTCTGACATTTTTAATTATAGCTTTATTTATTTTCGCTTTTTGAATTTCTAAAAGCTTCAAATGTAATTTTGTTATTTCTTACATTTTTACCAGAGGTATATATGGGTCTTGGGTCAGTATAATAAAAATATCAACTTGAGATAAGATCTGGATACTGCTACAAAAATCTGACATGGTCTAGAACGGCTTTCTAAAAACTTCTCAACCATAGTTCGGATGTGAGAGTTATGATCAAAATACCGAACCGATCTGGATTGGAATTACAACTTGCTTCTCCAATTTGACGTCCAGATTAAATAAACTTTGATATGGAATTGGAGTTCGTGCCCAACTAGGTTTCTATGGAGATTGTCCTAAGGTTTTAGGAAAGTGCAAAACCACTAGAATCCGAGCTCGTATGCGAAAGTTATGAACAAAACAAAAAACTGGACAGATTGAAATAAAAGCTATGCGAAGGAAAAATGATCAGCAACTAAAACAAGGACTCTAATTGATCAAAACCTAACAAAACACACTAAAATACCAGATTGGATCTAAAGGTTGAATTTTTGTGGAGGATTTTCAATTTTGGATGGGAAGAAAAAACTAATCTAAGGTACTGAATCTCTCACTGAGCAACTTGGTGCTCTAATACCACCTGATGTGATTTTGGTGTCCCGATCTTTCAATGAGAGTGATAACTTCGATTTGGTGGAACTGACTTTGACGATCCGACTACAACGTACGACGATGATGCGCCTTAGTAATCGCTAAACTAACTCCAAAGGGTTATTCTTGCCGTTGGCACGATCAACCTGAACACGAGGTTCAATTCCTGCAAGCAACCGAAGAACATGCAAGAACAAGTAAGAAGCGAACTAAAACTTGGATTAATCAAAAGTCACAAACAAAAGTGAGGTTTTGTTTCTCGTGTTGGATGGTCTAGTTGACACACGCAAGACAAGGAGGGATGCACAAAGAGGTCTACCACACACAACAAAACCTAAAGAACAAAGTATGGAGGTGGTAGCCATATATAGAGGGGCGCCGGCAGCCATTGAGGCACCCAAACCAAGGGTGGTGGCCAGCGCCACCAAACCCTAAGGATACATGGGCCTTGGGCCCAAAAGAAAGGTGGCGCAGCACCTTAAAGTTCTGGTCTGTGATAATCTTCTATGATTTTCTATTGCTCCTATATGAGTTTGACTGTGTGACTAGACCCATTAGAAAGCTTGTCTCCTAAGCTTTCAAACGAGCGGTCGTACGTCAAAAACGGAGTTCGAAATGCCTGAGATATGCCGGTTTGAAGTTGATATGCTATTGGATGGCCGAACCGGACTCAGCGACGAATTGGGCTTCAACGTGGGCCTTCCTTGGCATGTGGGCTATCCTTGGTAAGTTGTCTCGACGTGCCGGTCTAGCAAAGGTGGATGGAAAGGCCGTGCTTCTGGATTAAGCCCTCCATGCGACGTAGACGAAGTAGCGGCCGAAACACCGATGGTCGGGGACGAAGGTGTCGCTGGGAGAGAAAGGGCAGCGGTCGTATCTATGGTTGGGATGTCCTCATCACACACATCACAGCGGAGATAGCCAGATCCGGGCAGCTATCGAGGAGGGGAATCCATGCGGCCGGTGAGGGGGAGGCTGTGCGGTGTAGACGAAGCAGATCAACATTCGGAGATGCGCATCACGGCCAGCGTGAGGGAGGGAGTGGGCCGCGGTCAGGGAAGGGGGGCAGATCGGGTGCGATCATCGGAGCGCGGTGTGGGTGGGGGTAGATCGGGATCGGGAGGTGGTGGGCGGAGTGAGCGGAGTGGGGATTGCGCTGAGACGAGGGCTAGGGGGCAGGGGGACTAGAGCGACGATCGCGATGGGGAAGGTGGGGATTTCGTGGGGATTGCGCGGAGGTGGGGGGCGGGAGTAGAGCGACAATCGCGATGGGGATTTCACGGTGTGTTGGACTTAGAGATGACACCCATACTCCACTTAAGTGTATACTCACTGTCACCCAAAAGTCCCGTGCACAGAGTATTAACTAGATGGTCCTCACCCAAACAAATATGAGTCACCTAGTTGCATCGTACACACTTACGCATCCATGAGAGGTTTGATTCCATTCCGAATAACCATACTAGGATTGAAATCAACTCACCCAAGCATAGCACTTGCTGTCTGTCTCAGAACCTTAGTATTGCCCACACTCACCAAGGGGAGCATGAGCAATAGCCAAAGAATGACGACCGCTCGAGTTTATACATTAGATGGTTGAAAACAATTCCAGGTATCCGGATATATGTCTAATGTTAATTCTCAAGATCAACATCTAGCAACCACATATCCCGCATTTGAAATGTATCGCAACACATACACACAAGTTTAAACAGTTGGCATAGCATAAATATAAACTGGAGACTATTACAACTACTTAATATTATAAGTAGTGGCCGACCGGCCACATATTACATGTCAAAAGTAAATTACAGTGGAATATAAACATAAACCAAAATGTGGACAGTGCTATGCCCATCCGATAACCCATAAGCAACGGACATGGAAAAGTTCAAGTTCATCCATCAACATAATCATTAGACCCTGGAGTAAAGTACGTGTCATCGAGGCATTCTTCCATACCGTTGTCTATATTGTTTAGATTAAGCAACCATGAGTACACGTATGTCCTCGCAAGACTTTAGTGTATGATAATATAGTACATGGCTAGAACAAGGATAACAAGTTTCTACACCAGTCTCATTTTCAGCATAAAGCAGATTTTGTTTAACAAGCGAATGTTTATAAAACGGTAACAGAATTGTAAAGAGCATTTAATAAGAACCTAAATAACAGTAAGTAAATTTTATATACATCATTCCACAGCCCTCCTTGGCTGCAAACAGCGAATAAAAACAACCACCCTTGGCTCACGAATTTACCAACCCATTCCAACACCGGTTCCAAAAGTTTTTGTAAAAGTAAGACTATACTTAATAGTATTTTTCCGTGTTGCTCATCACCATGAGCACAACTAATTAATTAGATTTTAATCTCTGCAGGGAGTGTACACTTTACCCACATGACACATTCTAGCAATCATGTCAACCATACCTCACGATACTCATCATACCCGATTTGCTAGACTGTGATAAAACTGTTCGACTTGCTACAGCTTAGCCTTGCGCCAGTGAAAGTGATGTTAAACCCTTGCCATAGTATAGAGACTGGACCAACACATGCTGTGCTAGACGATGGTGTACACCATCAAGTCCGTTCCCCATGGCAAGGCATGCACCGTTGTATTGGAATGCTTTGGCCCCAACACCTCGGTGAAGGGAGCACCTACGAGCAATACTGTTACGGGTGTGCCCTTACTACTTCATCCTACCAAAATGCAAGGTTAAACTTCAACTAATCTTGTGAGTTTAGGTTATCCAATACTAGCACATGTGGTTGCACCAAGTTACTTAGGTGATAAGTTCGGTCCTTAATTGATTTGGGTGAGAATCTCCCCCTAACTACGCATGAGGTCCTTTTCACTTCCCACGTTTAAGTAATTACTCGCCCGCATCTAAACCATAAGTTTTGAGTTGTATTTTTACCAAATTACATGGAAACCATACCTCAGTTCTGTACCATTAAACAAAGTTGCTCAAGCTAGTTTGAAATGTGTCCCATCATTTAAAAGTCGTTCTAGTGAGCATGTTTAAGCAAGTGCGTAAAGTATTTCACAAGTATTACCCAAGTGACACTAAGTACTTTCTACTCTATACTAGGTTACAATGGTAGGTAATCAAATAACAAAGTAAAGGAAATGAATAAAATTGGAATTAGCTACCAACACCCACAACATAGCATGTTTGAAACATACACGTATGCATATAGTTTGATAAAACAGTAAAACTTTGTTAAATATGGGATCAATATGATCAAAGGAGGGTGCTTGCCTGGTTGCTCTTCGTTGGGGTTGTAGTCGGGATCGTAGTCAGGTTCGTTATCAACTGACTCCAAAACGTTGTCGTCTACATGTCGAATAATAAGAACCGTGACAAAAGCAAATAATGACATATCAAATAGGGCAAAAAGAAATCTGTCGACGATCGGAATCGCCGGACCGCAAAAGTGTATGGGGGTTAATCGTGAATACGGGACCCAAAATCGACTTCACTCACCGAAGAGTTGGATTAGCTGTTCTGAAGGTCAGAGGAAAAAGAAAAAGAGTGAGACACCAAGAATTATACTGGTTCAAACCCCTATGACAGGTAATAGCTCTACTCCAGTCTTCCTCAAAGGCGGAGAATTTCACTATGTTTGAGTATAGGGGGGCGCTCTCTAGCTCGAGCTTCTGTAGTTTGAGTGTCTCTGTGTGTGTTCTGCGTTGCGATGCCTCGTGTGCTCGTCCTAGGGGGGAGTCTTATGCCCCTCTCAGCCGTTACTGGAAACGGCCAGAAGAGATTCCTGGGAGAGTGGCTTCGTGCACACTAAAGGTGGATCGTAACTGTCCCGGATTTGCTGCCCACATCTGGCTCAACCCCATACTTCAAGGATCTTGGTAACCGCTAGTTGAATGCATGACTTGGATCCCGAGCTTGATCCCTCCGAGCGGAAGCCGATTCGTTACCCCCTAACTCGAGGTCGTAAGGGAGCCGCGCAATCCACATCATGGTCAGAGGCCTCACGGCTCGAGCTCGAGCTAGGGGTTCATTAACCATCCATTGACCAGGTAGAGATTTCCCAGTCCCCGACAGCTAGCCCCCGAGGGTCAAGTCGTTTCCAGGCACCTGGGATGACCTTGAGCCTCACGATCTGTAAAAGAGGACGGTCTTCTGGTTGTGCTCAGAATTGCCCAAGCCCAAGGTCGAGGTCAGACGGAGACCAACCAAGGGACTCAATGCAATTACGCCTGGCAACCCTTGGACTTCGAAGTCTTGGTACGAACACGGAAGAGCAGCGGAATCGATGGGAACCGCCCGCGACGCATCGATTCCGCCGCTAAATCTCTAAATGAGTCTGTTGAATCACAACCAGCGCGCCTTTTGAGATGCAATATCTACCAACTGGTGACGATCGGGGTCTATAAAGCTCGAACCATCAGTGCCCTAAAAAATTCCCGAACTTTCTTGAACTCCCTTCGATCTCGACTTTCTGGTCCTCTGTCCAATCTGCCTTCTTCCCCTTGACCAAGCACCAAGAAATCCTCATGGCCAAGTTTGGAAAGAGCTCTCTGTCGCTGGTTAGAATGAAAGCGCTCGAAGGCCTGGGGCTACTGGATCTGGCGACGTGGCGGTTGCCGGGCGGAGAGATTGAGCTGCAGCCCCGAGAAGACGAACTAGTTAGCACCGAGCATTATATGCTCTTCGGCTTGCGGATGCCGGAGAGTGACTTTGTGGCGTTGGTCCTCGCACAATGCTTGATTGAACTCATCAACCTGGTGCCAAATTCCGTTCTTCTTCTTTCCACTTTCTCTCATTTGTGTGAGGGGTTCCTCAGAATCCTTCCTACCCCATCTCTTTTTTTCCGTTTCTTCTCCTTGTTCCGTACCAGGAAGGACCTTGTGGTTGGGTCCCTTTATTTTCGGCTGTGGACGAGACTTTTCGGGGCCTTCCCTCAACTCCACGCTCTGGGATTCTCTTGGTCCATGGACCGAGAGGTGGTTCTACTTGAAGAGGGGTGAAAACGGCGCGCTCACGTATGATGGAGCGCCCATCGTTGGCAAGCGCCAGACCCTTGAGGCGGATGACCTGGCGGTTGACCAGGAAGCTATCACCGCCATCCACATCTGCACCACATGCGGCCTCACCGGATAAGCCATCACCAACGACTTCTTGCGGAACCGGGTGTTCCCTCTGCGAAAGAGGTTGCATCTGTTCTACGAGATTAAGGGTCATGACGACCTTACCCGTGAGAGCCCGTCCGGTAAGTCCTCTTGAACTGAAGTTCACTCAAGCTCAAACTTGGTGTTTTTTGACAATCTTGCTCTTCCAGCAATGCCGAAGGAGTCCTGCTAGTAGCCAGGATGACGGAGATGTTCGGGAAAGCGGCGTTCGACTACTCCACGGATGACCCCTCCCGAAGAACGTGTTAAGTCGGAGTGCCGAGGTAAGATATCTTGAGTCAGGTCCCAACTCGGGAATGTTTGGAGCTCACCCTGACCTTAAAGTGTATTTGCAGGAGAACCAGGAACTGCTCCGGACGGCAAAGCATATGTTACCACTGCCCGGAACAAGTAAGGGCAAGAAGACAGGCAAAAGGCTGCCCCCAGATGCCCCGAGCGACAAAGCCCTGAAGAAGCAGTACATCGAGTAGGGCGACCACTCAGTGGTAAGGCCACCTGTGGTCGAGCCTGAATCTTTGCTCATACTTCTTTTTTTTCTTCTGATTCTTCCATTCTTCTTGCAGCAGCAAAGGGCTGCGGCCGCCACTAAGGCCTCTAACCCCCAAGCGATCCCAGGGTCCCGATCGCAGGACCCTAGGCCTGCCACCAAAGGGAACCCGGAGCCACCGCAAGCTCCAAGGTCCCTAGCACGAGGTGTTCGGAGAAGGGACGCTTCTTCACCCTCGGGACGTCGAGACTCTCAACAGCCCCCTGTGAGATGGAGGCTCGTGACTCAGGTATCCAACTTCTCTTTTGCTCGCAAAATTCCTTTTCGCCTTAGCTTAGTAATCTTTCCTTGTCGTAGACCTTGAATACTCGAACTCACCCCCAACGCCTCCTAACCATGGCGAGTCTGAGTCCGAGGAGGAGGAGGGGGCCTCGTACAAGCTGGTGCATTCCTCCCCGCAAGCCAGAATCGTGCCACCGGAGGCCCCCACAGCTGGGTCATGGCCGACGAGTCTGAGCATGGGCTCGCCGATCCGGGCGAAGACGCAGCCTCACCCGCCGCCGATAGAAGGGAAGCCGACGACACTACGGCCGCTGAAGCCGATGTTTCCCTTGCTAAGGCTGCAATGGGAAGCAAAGCTCAGGACGCCTCGGCCGCTGCGACCGAGACTGTTCAAGCCATCCCTACTATGGTCGTTCCGACCATCGAGGTCGGGACGACCCCGACCATCGAGGCTGACAATTCGTTAGCCGAGGCCGCCATGGGGGACCAAACCGACGACCCAGCCGGGGCCACTATCAAGGAAGAAGTGGAAGACCCCCCGACCATGGAGGTCAGGCCCAACTTGGTCGAAGGGGCCGAGTCCAAAGGTGAGTTAGGCCTTCAGGCAGACGAGGAGACCCGAGCTGAGGCCGCCACCGGCGAAGTTGACCATACGCCGGAAGAACACCGCCTCGGCGCCTAAACCTCGGCGGAAGGCCATGCCGCGCCCGGGGCGCCAAGCAGCAAGCCCATCGGACCCCACCGCACGGCTTTCGAAGACCAGCTTAGCTAGGTACGGTACAACTTCTTCGTACTCTTTTTGTCTCTCAGCTTGTTTTTCTTTGATTAAGCTTGACTTCCTTTAAATTTTGTAGGCTGTTGACCTCATCGCCCAAGGTCTTCAGAGACACTCTGATGCTCTGAAGATCGTCTTCGACAAGGTGGAGGAACGGGAGACTCGCTTGCTCCAGCTCGAGGAAACTTTGGCGATCGAGCAGGAAGAGGCTGGGCGAAGGACAGCAACCTACGCCACCGAGCTTGCTGCCCTCCAAGGAACACTGATGGCACTCGAGACCAGCCACGCGTCCGAGCTCAGCCAAGCCATCAACACCGAGTGCGAACATGCTTTCAAGGCACTCGAGGTTGAGCACGTGGGCTCCTGCAAAGCCCTTGAAGCTGAGCGGGCGGAAGTGGAAAAGATGCAGAAGGTGATCGCGGACTAGGCAGGCGTCTCGACGAAAGCCCCTGTCGAGCTCTAGGCGAAGGTCGCCGAGCTCGAGGAAAAGCTAGGGCAAGCGACGAAGACGGCGAAGAATGCCCTGGCCCAACTCCAAGACGAGCGAAGCCGTGCCGCCAGCTCCACAGCCAAAACCCTTCGTCTTCAAGGCGAATTGTCGGCTCTGAGAACAAAGATCGTTGAGCTCAAGAAGGAGAAGCTCGCCCGCGACATGGCTGATCTGTAGCTAGGATTAGTTCTGAAATTTTGTAACTAGTACTTGTAAAGAAAAATGTTAATGAAACAAAGCCATTTTTTGGACGAAATGAACTTTTGTCTCTGTTTTTTGTCGTGTACTTAGCTTTTTTTCAGGGCAGTATGCCCTCGTCCAGCCCCCATTATGGTCAAGGTCGAGCAACGCCGGTCTTGAACACAAGTCAAGAACCACGGAAACCAACCTCTGATGCTGTGACCTGCAAGGTCAGTAGAAGGTGTGTATCCCATAGGAGAGGCTGTTAAAATCGTTAAGCATAATAAGTGTACTTTTGTATGAGAAGGAGCTTAGTCCCCGAAGGTTTTAGAGTCATTTAGATTAGACCCTAGAACTCCAAACGCGATCTATGCTTGCTCGATGGTCCGAATGTGGACTTTGGTTCAAGTCCTGGCACAGGGGAAGCCAGGATGCGAATAGAATCGGCTTACAGGTGGCACGACGCTTGGAGGTGAACTTCAAGCTCGCAACATTCGGATCTGGTTCGAGAGCACTTGTACGCAGGTCGGATTCAGGAAAACTCTAGCTCAATTAAAGCTATACCTCCCTGGGCTGGACCACTTATTCAAGCCCTGCCATAGGGGAAGCTGAGACGCGATAAGAATCGGCTTACTGCCGGCATGACCCCTGGAGGTGAATCTTGAGATCGCGACACCCAGTATGAAGTATAGGATTAAGAAGAGATACAAAGACCAATATAGCCAACGAATAATAACTTTTATTGAAATTTGAGACAAAGGCGTTACACATAGAATTTACGAAGTTGATCCATGTTCCACGAGTTCGAGAGCTCTCTGCCATTGGGCATCGCTAGCCAGTAAGCCCCTATGCGATCTGTTGAAACGACTCTGTAGGGGCCCTCCCACTGCGGGGATAACTTATTGGTGTTGGATGAGCCCTGAATTCGTCTTAGGGCTAGGTCCCCAACAAGGAGCACCCTAGGTCGTACCGATCGAGACGCATGTCTGTGAAGAGTCTGCAGGTAATGCTCTGATCGTAGCAGTGTACGGCATCTTACTTCTTCTGCTAGGTTAAGGTCAAGAGACCGTTCTTGCTCGAAGTCGACTTGATCGACCATGCTGACCCTATCAGAGCCCAGCGTGACCTCTGAAGGCAGGATGGCTTCGGTACCGAATACAAGCCAGAAGGGGGTGGACCCTGGCTGACTATGGTATGAATAGACCATAAGATAGTGGAAAGCTCATCCACCCAGGTTCGGCCGTGTCATTCGAGCTCATCTCACTTCTTGACGTCTTAAATAATCTGTTCGTTGGCGCACTCTACTGCTCCATTGCCTTGCGGGTGGCTCACTGAAGTATAGCAAACTTTGGTGCCTATGTCTTCGCAATATTCCTGGTGACAACAAACAGACGAAAAAACTTGACAGTCGCCCGAGCAGTGATGGTTGAAACAGGTTCGGCTTCGATCCACTTGGTGAAGGTGTTGATAGCGATGAACAAGAATTTCTTCCCACCAACCGCTTGAGGAAAAGGGCCGAGAATATCGAGCCCCCATGTCGAGAAGGGCCATGCGAGCGGGATGGTCTGAAGTGCGTAGGCCGGTTGATGCAACTTCTGAGCATGGAACTGACAGGCTCGACAGGTGCGAATAATGTCCCGAGCATCCTGTAGCACTGTTAGCCAATAGAACCCCATACGAAAAGCTTTGCATACCATTGTCCTAAAAGAGGAGTGTGCACCACAGAGACCTGAGTGGATGTTGTTTAACATGTACTTACCCTCCTCCGAGGAGATACATTTCATCAAGACTCCAAAGACACTCCGATGATAAAGTCGGCCGTCGACGAGTTTGTATGAACATGCCCGGCGCTTTATCCTACTCCTTTCGGCGGGGTCGGATAGAAGTTCACCTCGCACCAGGAAGTTGTAGATTGGCTCCTCCCATGAGGGAGCACCTTCAATGAAGGCGACCGAGACTTCTTGGCCAGAGATCGAGGGTGCTGTCAAGGTCTCAAGGACGACATCCAGGGGAACTTCGTCATCGGACGACCCGAGCTTGGAGAGAAGATTGGCGCTGGAGTTGTCCTTCCTAGGCACGTGCTTGATTTCCAGATTCTGGAACCACTTCTCCATTTTGCGTACCTCGGCAAGGTATTTGGCCATCGAGTCTTCTGAACATTGATAATCTTTATTGAATTAATTGACGACCAGCTGGGAATCGCCCTTGACAATCAACCGGTGCACACCCAGCGCCTTGCAAGCTCAAAGACCCGCCAAGAGAGCTTCGTACTCTACCACATTATTGGTGGCTGAAAATCCAAAACGAACCACATACCTTAGTTTGTCTTCTCGAGGGGTGAGAATGAGGATCCCAGCCCCTGAGCGCTTGAAAGATCTTGAACCGTCGAAGTACATGACCCAGGGCCTTTATCCCTCGACCTCAAACTCGGGACCCGGCTGCGACATTTGTTCGACCACGAAGTCGGCAAGCGCTTGCGACTTGATGGCCAAGTGTGCCACGAACTGAATGTCGAACACAGCCAGCTCCATGGCCCACTTAGCGATGCGACCTTCGGCCTTCGGGTTCCTTAAGATTTCACCAAGCGAAAAATTGCTCGGGACGACCATCGAATGTGCTTGGAAATAATGCCGGAGCTTGCGTGAAGCCATAAGCAGGGCGTAAAGCAACTTTTGGACCTGAGGGTAGCGCTCTTTCAGTCCGTGAAGCACTTCGCTGACATAGTAGATCGGATGCTGCCGACCGTCTCGCTCGGCCACCAAGACGGCGCTAACAGCCTGGGTTACAGCCGCGAGGTAGAGCAACAACTTTTCGCCGATCATGAGTCGTGAGCAGAGGTGAACTCAAAAGGTATACCTTTAACTCATCGAAGGATCGTTGCACCTCAAGGCCCATCAGAGCTCTTTGCTTACGCAAAGTCTTGAAGAACGGTAACCCACGCTCACCGAGTCTCGAGATGAATTGGCTGAGGGCGGCCATTCGTCCAGTGAGACACTGCACCTTCTTGTTCAATTTGGTGAAGGTCCCTTCAAGGTCTCGAACGTGACTGCCTTCGGAAGAGTTCTTAACGATGATATCGTCCACGTAGACCTTGAGGTTGCGGCCGATCTGAGGGTCGAAGGTCTTGGTCATCAAACACAGAAATGTTACGCCAGCGTTGCGAAGACCAAATGACATGGTCGTGTAGCAGTATGTCCCAAATAGCGTGATGAAGGCCGTTTTACTTTCATCGTCGACTGCTTGCTTGATTTGACAATATCTAGACTAGGCATCCAGGAAACTCAGTATCTTGGAGTTCGCAGTGGAGTCGACGATTTGATCTATTCGCGGAAGGGGGAAATTATTCTTCGGGCAGGCCGAATTCAAACCCGTGTGATCCACACACATCCTTCATTTCCCGCCTTTCTTTTGCACGATGACTGGGTTGGCTAGCCATTCGGAGTAGTCGATCTCGTGAATGAAGCCAGCCATCAAGAGTTTATCGAGATTCTCTCTTATCACAGCTACCTTCTCGGGGGAGAAACGACACAGTTTCTGACAAACGGGTCAGCATTCAGGCCTTACTTGCAGTTTGTGCTCGATCACCTCCCTTGGGACACCCGGCATATCTGCCGGTTCCCAAGCGAATATGCTCTTATTGTTGCGGAGGAAAGTGACGAGCTCGAGTTCCTATTTGGAACTCAACTCGATCGAGATGTGAACACACTTGCTCGAGTTGCCCTCTTCGAGCTGCATAGCCTTCGTCGTTCCGCTGGACTGGATGGTCGCCTTCTGGTGGGCAATATTCGTGGTCGCCTCGGAACCACACTAAGGTAGCATGCCGGCGAGAGCCAAGGCCTTGGTTTCACATCCGTGCACAACCTTGAGATCACCTCGTACTGTTTTGACGCCATTGGGCCCTAGAAGCTTCATGGAGCGATGGCCGTAGTGGTTTGTCCCCATGAACTTGATTAACGCCGTGCGTCCAAGGATGGCGTTGTAGGGGAGGTCTCCTTCGACCACCTCGAAGATGATCAGCTCGGTGTGGAAGTTGTCCGAAGCGTCGAAAGTGACGGGCAAGACCACTTGCCTAAGGGGGGTGGTCAAACTTCCTGAAACGATCCCGAAGAATGGAACCGCTATATTTTTGACCTTCGACCAGGGAATCTGCATCCGGTCGAGCACGCTTGCCAAGAGTAGGTTAAGGGAACTGCCCCCGTCGATCATGACATGCCAACCATAGTATTGCTAATGGTCGGGGTTACAACCAGGGCAGTCTTCAGGTCCTTGGACATACCTTGGGGGGCATCCTCCCATGAGAAAGCAATCGTGGTCCCAGCCCATTTGCAAGGCTGGTCGACGGGCCTCCCGGTGGTAGCTTGATAAATGGTGCACGTGACATTCTTGATCTTGCGCCGGGACTGGTACGCCGATGAGCCGCCGAAGATGACGTCAATCCGGTGATCACCCTGTTGGAACTCCAAGTCGAGGTCGTCCTGATCTGTTTCGGCGTTGACCCTATCGGGTTGCTCTCCTTCTTTCGGGAGCGTGGGCATCTCTCCACGCCCATCGTAGAAGGCGTCTAGCTTATTCTGCCAGGCCCTGTAGTTTCGCAAGTCGTGGCCTGGGGCCCTATGAAATAGGTAGAACTTTCCTTCATCATACCTAGGACGTCCTTCAGCACCCTGTGATCATCCGTCGAATTGCTGGGACCCAGACCGGCGATCCCCCTGTCGAGGTCGGCGCAACGCCTATTGAGGTCGTGGTCGGTTTTGTTGAGGTTGGGGCCCTAGTTGGACCGGTTCTCACACTTCCATTACTTCACGATGACCGTTTGCCGTAACGACCACTCGTGGCCGACTGTCACCATGCTTGCGATCCCTCTTCCGCTTCTTGGCAGTCAGGCCCAAGTCGGTGCTTTTGGCGTTAGAGGGACCGGCCTCGCCCAAATTGAGACTAAGCTCACCTTGGTCGTAATCGCGCTTCCAGCAAACCGCGTCATCCGCGTCTGCATGTCGTTCCGCCATGCGAAACAGCTTGTTAACGCTGAGCCTCGCCGTAATCTCCAGGTCCTCGTCGGAGATGCTAGGGATTAAGTTCCTCGTGAGGATGAACCACCGCACGAAGTCACGGAGGGGCTCATTCTTCCCCTGGATAACGCGATTCAGGTCCTTCTCCCTCCTAGGCCGTTCATAACAACTCTGAAAATTGGAGCGGAGGGTGCTTTGTATCTGACGCCACGATCGAAAGGAAGCAGGATTCTGGTTGAAGAGACAGGTGCGCGCAGCTCCATCCAATACGGTCAGGAGATAGTTGGCCATCACCGCCTCGTTTGCCCCGGCTGCCAAAATCGTGATCGAGTAGATTGAAAGAAACTCCTCGGGGTTTTTTGTCCCGTCGAACCGCTCAATCAAGGCAGGATAGAATCGGGCCGACCAGCGTACCCGACGAAGGTCGTCAGAGTATGCCGAGCATCCATAGGCCAGAACAGGACCACGTCGAGGAAGGTGGTCGCTGCTGCTGGATCCGTAGTCACAGTCGCCCCGACGACCGGATCTACGACCACGCTGATCGTGGCGATGGGCGCGGGCATCGCCCGGGAGGTATCGTAGGCATTTGTGAACCCTGTGACACATTGGCGGAATGTCTGGGGAAAGACCTCCTGACATGCTGCTGCTAAAATGGGAGCTGCTGTAGCTCTGTTGTCGCCGAACGTCATCCGAGGTCGCGCTCAGGGTCGGTGACGTGGAGGAGTTCAGGACAAATCCCAGGATCGCTAGAGCGAAGGCGATCGGTGGGGGCGCCGATGCCTGCACGAGGAGCTGTCGTCACTCATCAGGGAGCGAGACCTAGAGTGGCGACTTTGGTGCTACAAAGGTATGACTTCGACAGCAGCTTTGTCGAGCTCATCAGCGAGAGCTCGGCCAAAAAGACTTGACCTCACTCGAGCGGGATCGGTCATAACCCGGGCGATAGCACGGAGGCGCTCACCCGACCGAGGGAGCTTGGATCGTCCAGACGAAGTCCCAACCTTCTCATGCTCCTCTCGCCAGAGGGCAGTTATGGCCTGATTGATAGCAACTTGGGCCATTCGACGAGCATCTTCAGGAGTCTTTGGGTTGTGATCACCCGCCTCCACGCTTGTGTCATGGCTGGCAGCCATGAAGACAAACTGATCACACAGTGGCGATGAGGGATGTGGAACCATCACGCTTGGGAACTGCATTCGAGCCCGAACTCATCGAATGTCCTGCAACGATGAGCACCATGTCTCTGAGGTTTTGAAGTTCCTTCAAATGAGCGAAGCTTTCAAGCCCCACTGTGGGTGCCAGTTGTCGACGATCGAAATCGTCGGACCGCAAAAGTGTATAGGGGTTAATCGTGAATACGGGACCCGGAATCGACTTCACTCATCGAAGAGTTGGATTTCCTGTTCTGAAGGTCGGAGGAAAAAGAAAAAGAGTGAGACACCAAGAATTATACTGGTTCGAGCCCCTATGACAGGTAATAGTTCTATTCTAGTCTTGCTCAGAGGCGGAGAATTTCACTATATTTGAGTACAGGGGGGCGCTCTCTAGCTCGAGCTTCTGTAGTTTGAGTGTCTCTGTGTGTGTTCTGTGTTGCGATGCCTCGTGTGCTCATCCTAGGGGGGAGTCTTATGCCCCTCTCAGCCGTTACCGGAAACGGCCGGGAGAGATTCCTGGGAGAGTGGCTTCGTGCGCACTAAAGGTGGATCGTAACTGTCCCGGATTTGCCGCCCACGTATGGCTCAACCCTATACTTCAAGGATCTTGGTAACCGCCAGTTGAATGCACCATTATTTTGGTGTTTTATTCCTGGGAGACAACTGCATTTAGTGTTTCATCACCAGTAATTGGAATTTGGTGTTTCATCACCATTATTTTGGTGTTTTATTCACCGTTTGGATACGTTGTCCATTATGGAGGTTCTAGCAACGTCAATTTACAATTCAACGACACCCTGATGGTAGCATTATACTCTTCGGAGTTTTTTCTAGTGAAGGTTTTGCTCCAATGTCAGTTTGAGATGAATGTTTAAAGTGCAAGAAGGAGTTGTTTCTATATTGATACTACAACGTTCTTTTTGTTGTCTTTGCTCGATATGAGGGGTCTACTGCAATTTATACTCTATTGATGACACAATGGTTTTTCTTCATCTTGGCATTCTTTGAGTAGTTTCAACCGTATTATGGATTTTCAGTAGGTAGTTTGCTGAATTTTATGTTCCGTGTGGAGCATTCCTAACGTCCATATTACGAGTTCTTCACTATATATCTCAGAACCTCAGGTGATGTCTTGGCTAATGCCATTTGATGATTGACCATTTATTTCAGAAGGTCAGTTGTATAGACTCAGACTTTACTGAGATTATGAATTCTTGAAGGCCCAGATTCTTCGTCCGCTTTGTTAATATCTGTGTTGGATTGACTGTTCTAGTCTTTCTCTCGACCTACTAGTGGTTTGCTCAATCTCACTTCATCAGAAGCGTTTGGACAAGACTGTTCCAGTCATTTATACCCTTGGTGGTTTTTGCACTACAAGTGTTTGACTTGATTGTTCCAGTCTTCCTCGTTTAATAGTCTTTTGGACTTTTAACGCACTTGTATTCTTCATGCTTAATTACCTTTTAGGGTTTTTCGAAAACAATTTCATTATAGATTTTGAGTTAAGGGGAGGTTTGTTGGAGATAACTCAATTTCTCAACTTACCATATCTTTTGATTCTATCCATAGTTTGTTAGAAATCAAGTCTTCTATAACTAAGACTCTTTGGCTATATAAGCCAACCCCCTATACTTGTAATCTTGGAGCATTATAGTGAATTGTTTTCTGTGGGTTTTTTTCTGTAAGGATTTTTCCACGATAAACCTCTGTCTCCAGTTATCTTGCCATGCATCTATCCCTAACAAGCCTCTGTCAAGACCCAAGTTCACTAATTCGAACCCACTGTATTTACCGCAATAGTCCCTGGATCAACGCTAGTGCACACAGCTCAACGTTGGCAAGTATCACATCATACACAGCGACAATAGTAATAGGACTCCATTTATTGATATAACTATGTGTATGATCTTGTGACCAACTTACATTATTAAGCCACGCAGGGCTAAACTGAAAATAAAGACTAAGACAAATGCAGCGGAAAGAGTAGAAGACGCTGGTGACTCATCAATTCACCACATGCGACTGCAAGACTTGGGCCAAGTGATTCCCATTCTCCTGGAATTCCTCCTCCAACAAGGGCGATGACTCCTCAATTGTTGATTTGTTGGTGATGGAAACAATTAGTACGAAAGCACTCAACAATTTATGCACAGAATGCAATCTAACATAGCTACATGCAAGGCTTATTCCAAAGGAACGACTAACATGGCTGATTTGCAATAAAGCAGCATTTATGAACAAGTACAACATATAGATTGAAAGGGCAGTAAAACAAATAACAATATTAGATAGATTCAACACTTTTCTATATAAATCAAGTTTCCAATCCTAAGTCAAGATTCACCTTCCATATGGCAACCTGCCATCCCATTCAATTTCTAAGTTATTAACAAACCCTTGACTGTAATTCTCGAGCTATGCTCAATACCACAAGCACGACTATCCAAATAGATTCACACTCTGCAGAGGTTATGCACATTACCCACATGATAATACCATACACCACACAGGTGGGTGATTATAACAAAGCCTTTACAATGCTCTGCCTTAATACAGTACTACCCACTAAGGCTTCAACACTAAAGGGCTAAACCAACACAACAGAGCCCTCCTCTTGCGCCATGTGAGTTCATCCATGAACCCAGACTCATGCCACCACAAGCAGAACTAAAAATAAGACGTTGCAAATTAGTCAGCTAGGCTGCCCCATAACAGACATATGGTTGCATGATTGACTCAAGTCAAAGGCTCATATGGTTAGGTCCTTAGGGTGATCAAAGCAAGACTTTCGCATACCCTCTGCCCATCAGGCCCACCTTGGCACACTTGCCCCTTATCACTTGCTTCAATCTAAGTAATTACCAACACAGTTGATTACCAAGCAGCACGTGCTATTCACAACTCAACTTTGTTGCATGACATCCCTCCCTACAACAATTCAATCTCATCGTGTGACCACTCATGACACACAAGTTCATAACATTGTTCCATATTCCATTAGTCAAGATCAATTATCAATGATTCAAGTACATGTGATGGCGTGCCATGGCTAAGCGAACTATTACGATCTAACCGTCCCATGTTGACTTTAATATTAATCAACTATAGTGACCAATCTAAGGTGACAAGTAGATCATGGCATACAAATGATAAGGTAGAGTATAGATCAAAAGGTATGATAGCTAAGTCCCAATTTAGATTGAAAGCATTTGTACACATGAAATAATATGCAATATGGTAAAACAAAATAGCAACTTTATAATCATGGGTTCAACATGATCAAAGCACAATTTGCCTTGGCAAAGGTCCTGATCTTGCTCTGGAGTTTGATATTAAGTCGACGGATCCTCCTCCGGTGCGTCGCACAACTCAACAACTTCGCGAATCGAGAGAGAAAAGCAAATAAATACCAAAACAAAGAGCAAATGAACACCAAAATTCAAATAAAATTCACCATGGACTCGGTGCACCAGATCGGCGGGTCCACTATAGACTCACGGTACTGTGCCGTGCACCTACTGATGTCATTGCTGACATCATGCGATGACGTTAGCTCGATGCCAGCAAAGCGCACAGCGCCATGCGTTAGAGATCGATTAGCCCCATGGGCAGGCGCGATCTGGTTCGTCCAAAAACAATCTAACGGCCGCAACGATACTCGATCTACACCGTCTGGATTAGATCGATCAGCTGCGAATCTTGGGCCACTCGGCAGAACGTCGACCGGACGATCTTAATCCTACGGCTACCTTTTACCGATGGGGTTTCCTGTTGACGAAGCGACGTGGCGCGATCTCTGCCGCTCACCTCCGATTTGATGGTCAGCAACTCATGATCTTCTCGATGGCAGCACGGTGACAAAACTCTACCGGTGCTGGGGAAGACGATCGCTGTGACAGCGATTCGGTGGTGGAACGGTGACCAATCTCCTCCGATCCGATGCGGCGTGGCATGGCAAGTCCATGTCCGGGGTCCAAGCAATGGTTCCCGGCTTTGACGATGGCGAAGAATGGAGAAAACTGCGCGGTGGAGCTTCGGCACAACAGCGAGGTCTTGTGGGCTCTCCGGTGGTTCCTTGGCGACGATACTTCAAGCAAAATATGCGGCGTGGTATGGCGAACCTCGAGGTGCTGCCCCCTCCCTTAAATAGCCCCGACAATGCGCAAAACTCAGAACCCTAATCCTATACAGCGGCAGTGGCGTAACGGTGGCGGACTCTGAATCCTACACGAAATGACAATGGACAACCGTCCGATGCTAATTGAACAGCCACGAAGAAATCCCAGATCGACACGATCTCAACTGCCCACAATGGATCAATGGTCCGAATCGGATACGACCGAAATGGCACGATCCAATCCCAATCGTGTGATGCTGATCCGATAGCTCGCCTTCGCTAGGGTTTTGCTACGACGCGGCTTGATGAAGGCCACACGATCCTGATCCAATGGTTCACGCGAAGTCTTCTAGAAGGCGAGCCAAGCGAGCTGAAATGCAACGCAGACCGGGCCGCACAGCATTGGGCCTTAGCGCCACGTTGTTGGGCTTCGCCTGCATCTTTATTCAATAGGATTTTCTCGGGTTTTGATTTAAAATAATTACAAAAATTAATTTGGTTTATAGAAATAAATGTAACATCATGAAATTTTAGAATAGTAAAGTGTAAACATAAGATTTTTGAGCTTTTCTTGATGCTATATATTTTATTTGGATTTTCATTGTATTTTGTATTGTGTGAATAATCAAATAAATAAGGAAAAGAGAATAAGAAAATTGAAAGCAGTAAAAAGGTAAAAGTAAAAATTTGCAAAAATTACCATTGAAGCCCTAAATCTATAGAGAAATCATTTGCAGTCAACAAATAAATTTTTATGCACAGAAATGAGAAATTATAACTGAAAAGATAGTAACTTTAACTAGAAATAGTGCCATGTCAGATTAAATTAAAAATTGGTAGACCTTATCTCGACTTGATAAAATTAATTTAGTAACCTCAAGTCAGTGTCTACTACTGGTAAAAATTTTAGAAATTTATCATGTCATAAGTCCTCTAAAAATTCAAAAACAGGAACAAGAAGAATCAATAAAATAGAGTGTCAGAATTTTAATTAAATAACCAAGAAAGATATTAACTTTATATTTTTATGGGAGCATTCTTGCCTTAATTAAAGATCTTATAAAAATACTCAAAAATAAATTGTGTAATTTGCACCCTTAAATAAATCAAAAACCGAATTAAGAATTCTGAGTAGTACATAGTGTCAGAATTTTCATAAATCATCCATAGGGTCTTTTGGTCCTAAATTTCTAATGAAAGTCGGTCACTTCCAAAATACTCTAGTAAAAAATTTTAGAAAATTTTGATGGTGAATGTCAGTTGAATTAATGCAAAAATGGACAAGAATTTCTCAGTCAAATCCCTAATCCCTTGCTTTTTCGCCGACAGGTGGGCCCATACTCCTGTTCTGGCCCATTTGCTGATGCGAGGAGGCTGGAGCCTTACTCTCACTGCCAGTGGGCCTCGGTCCCATGGGTCAGTTGCAGGACCCTCTCGTCTTCTTCTTTCCCCCCCAAGCCATGTTCGCCTCCTCCTCCGATCGACCTACGCTTCTCAAGCCTTCTCCAACCACTCTGTGTACTCGCTTCGCTACCCATGCAGTTGCGTACTGCCACGGTGATTCCAGCCCTACCACACCATACCCGAGCTACATCGCCAAGAATTGCTACCGACCAAGATAGAGCTCGGCAAGCGTGTGCGTTCAAACCATGGCGCTTCATTTTGGTCGGCTATAAGTATGGAATTTGCTTCGCAATTGAGCCGCTTTTCTCCCTTAGCCTTTCAATGAGCCAACTCACAGCCATTTCTCAATTCCTTCTGCCGTTCTTTGTCGTTTTGCAAAGAAACCCAACAAGGGAGAAAACAGTGAATCTAGTTAATTCGGCAGTAATCCTCCGAATCAATTTGCCCTAAAGCTTCTCCATGTCTCCTGAGTTACTCATCAATCGAGTTTTTTTGTTATTCTCGCTTGCAGCTCGTTTCTTCCACCGCTTTCTTCTTCTGCTCCGGCAACAATGGACAGCACCTTCTGGTCTTCCTCCGACCCCGAACCCAAGTGAAATGGAGTCTCTTTCTCCCACTGATGCTTTCCTCAGACTTGTCGGTGGAAAGATGGTCTTGAGCTTCATGTTGCCGGACAATGGCGCCGCCGCCTCCCTCCTGTGGCGACCACCTTCCTGGCCATCTCCGGTGGAATCAGTACCATCCCCAGGCGCGCCCTGGCGTGCTGATTTTATAGGTGTCACCCATTCCGCCTCTCGAGTCTTTGGTTCACTTTGGTGACGAGGCAAGAACCGAGGTGCTCTAGTTATTTGTTGCTAACTATCGTACCCCACATGTCAATGGCAGTAGCGTGCGTGCGTGTAATGGTTTTGTGTCATTGACAAGCGAGCCCCGTATGTCAGTCTTAGTAGGTCGGATTTAAAAGCGTTGGCGCCAAGAGCTCGAGAAGGCGTCTTCCGATTTGGAAGGCGTATTTCTGATTTTCCATTTTTATTTTTAGACCCGAGCCAATACAAGTAGCAATAACTTTTGATGTATAGCTCCAAATTATATGAAATAAATTTCTAAAATCATCTAAAATCTGATAGAATTAGAACATGCAAAAACATTTCAAAAATATTCATTGTGTAAATTTTAATAATGAAAATACATAGATAGGGTTGTAATACATTAAGGAAGTGATTATTTCGCCTGTAGTCAAAATAGATAAAAATAAATTTTATTAAAATCTCCATTCTAAGATGAGTTTAAATAGGTAAAACATTTGTGTTTAGAGTTGCTTTACTTCATTTACTAAATAGATGTTTATTCCGTGTATATGTATGTCCTAGATTAAAAGATTAGCTTTTTATAGCTAGAAATTTAATTAAATATTGCTTTGAATCTGAATCCTAATTAAAATAAAGAAATCATTCTATGTTCCAGAAATGATCATATTTATGTAATCTTAATCAATTTTTGCATCTTAGATTCGTAAAATAAAATTTATAAATTCATAAAGAGCAACCTGTTCCTTGTGAAGAGTCATTATTTGTTTTGCTATCTATTTCCTTTTTGCCTTTTGTTGCGGTTACTGATTTCTATTTATTCCCTTTCTCGTGAAGTGTAGACATCGACGTCCTAGAAGAAGAAGAAGAAGATCCTATTGCAGATCCAGATTTTGACCCACACGATGAAGTGCAAGGCAAGCACACTCTTGATCAAGTTGATCCCAATAATTCACATACGATATGTTATTTTTGCTAATGTATTATGCATACGAGTAATTCTCCATAAAAACTGCTATTCTAGGTAAGGACAGTAGCTATTCCTGTAAATTATGGTTTTTCTTAATCTGAATTAACTAGTGAACCTTGTAACCTTAGTATGAATTAGACATGAATAATCTCATTTTGGGGTATAACCGCTAGCTTATTACATTTGCTTAGCCTCGCTTGAATTAAATTTGTTCATTTCCACACCTGTTTAAATGAATGGCTAGCTTTTGAGAAAAGGTTGCTGGTAGTTTTATAAAAACCCAAAATAAAACTATGGTTTTGACGCGGGTGATTATTGGCAATAGCCGGGTGTGCAAAAGGGAATTGCACGTAGTGTAGGGTGAAGTATTGCCCGTGTCGGATTAAGGACCAAGCAATGGGACACTATTGATTCAGGAATACTGTGCAACCATGAGGACTATTATGGGGTAGCCTTAGCCTATTGAGTTATTTAGACATGGCTTCACTCTTTGGTAGGCGGGAGCTGGCAGAAGCACTCTGTTCTGGATTGCTTGTGAGGGGCATCCACATAGTTCGTGTGGGTAAATGCATACTGGTGCAACGGTGTACGCCTTGCCATGAACAGAAACGGTGCGTTGGTGTACTGAAAGTGGATCCATGACTTGGGTGTGTGTTTCTGTTTCTATGGCGAGGGCTTAATATCCTGGGCTGGATCAATGTCATGTCTAGATAATGTAATGGCTCTGTATGATCTCCTTATCGGCACACCTAAGGAAGTGTGTCGTATGGCGCAAAAAGGTTGATCATTCCCTGTGGGTAAAGTTGTACACCTCTGCAGAGTGAAAATCTAATCGATTAGCTGCCCCCACGGTCATGGGCACTTGGTGAAGTCATTCCAATGCTAGATTTTGATATTTTCTAAAATGGTTTTGGTTTTGGAACTGTTTTAGCAACCATTTCTTTTAAGTCAAAGGAACGACACTTATGGGTTCGCAGTCGGGATGACTGTATGGTGAAATTTATTTACTTGCATATGATTACAAAAATGCTTAGCAGTTTTATAAATTTCGATTTGCAATCTATTATGAGCATATGATTTACATTTCTTCTTGCAACTACAAAATAACTTAGAGCCCTGTCTTTGTTTAAGCTTGCATGCTTATTTATATGCATTTGTGAACCACTACCAAGTCTTGCTGAGTACCAATGTACTCAAACTTGCTCTCTACGTTGTCTCAGAAGAGGAAGCCTTCGGCAAGCCGGACAACTCATTCTTTCAAGTAGGCCACGGGGACTTTGACGATAATTTCTTCAAAGGGTTGACCTATTCAGATGCCTAGGGGTAGTTTGGGCATTTCACTTGGCTTTTGGTTCTTGATGTTGTCGCATCTCGCTGTACTTTTCTGTTAATATTGGTGCTGTAATGTAGTCTGTATAATTAATCTCACCACAGGTTAGAAATATCCTGTGTGGTTGTGATACTAATATTGTAAACATGTGTGTACTAGCTACTGATCCAGGGACTAGTACTGTATACTCATGGAGGTTCTTGTTCCTCGAGATAGGGTCTCACAATAAAAATACCGGGAAAAATTCAAGAAAATCTCAAAAATATTTTGAGATATTCTAGACTCAAATAAAATATTTTTGGTAAAACTCTATTTTAATTTTATCTATACTTATTTAGTTTTTTCCACAAAGGCCAATATGCTTAATTTAAAATAATTTCAAATAAATCCCAAAAAATCCAATAAATCCAGAAAAATCACAAAACACACAAATTGCAATAAAACAATAACAAATAATTATAAAGGGCAATTTTTGGGATGTTACAAACCTCCCCCCTAACAGAATCTCGACCTTGAGGTTCAGGGCTATCTAGGGAATATGTTTGGGAATTCTAACTTCAAGTCCTCCTCACGCTCCCCGGTTGCTTCATTCTCTAAGTGATTGCTCCATTGAACTCTGCAAAAATGGATGGACTTATTTCTGGTCCTGCGTTCCATCATGTCTAAAATCTTGATTGGCTACACCTTGTAGGTTAGATTCTCTTGCAATTCAATTGCTTCTAATTGCGCCTGCTCTGTTGGCACTCTAAGACACTTTTTGACCTGCGATACATGGAATACATCATGCACTCCTGCCAACGACCACGACAATTCCAACTGATAAGTAACCTCTCCTCGACAGCTCAAAATTTTGAATGGTCCAACGAATCTTAGTGCAAGCTTTCCCTTGGTGTGAATCCTAAACACCTTTAAGGGGAGTAACTCTAAGATATACAAAATCATTTGGCTCAAAGCTCAAATCGCAGCGGCAATTGTTAGCATAACTCTTTTGCCTTGACTGTGTTGTATTCAGCCTTTCTCTGATCGTAGCAACTTGCTCTTCAGCTTCTTTGAGAATATCAGGCCCAAACACCGAACGTTTTCCCGTTTCATTTCAATTCAATGGGGTATGATAGGTGCGGCCATATAAAGCTTCAAATGGTGACATTTGTAAGCTAGCCTGATAAATGTTGTTATAGCTGAATTCTACATATGGCAAACATTTATCCCATGACGTAGCGTAAGGTAACGCACAAGCTCTCAACATATCCTCCAAGATCTTTGTTAACTCTTTCTGTCTGACCATCTGTCTATGGATGATACGCTGTGCTAAAATTTAAGTGAGTCCCCATCGCTTCATGCAGCTTGTTCCAAAACCTTGAAGTAAATTGGGTACTTCTATCAGACACAATTTTCTTGGGCACACCATGTAAACACACAATCCTTGACATATAGAGTTCTGCTAAATGATCCCCTGAATAAGTTGTCTTCACTGGAATGAAGTGAGCAACTTTGGTCAATTGAATTCAACCTTTAAACCACAAGGTTCCTTGTTCATCCACAGTGAAATTATGTGCTAAACCTTCCTCCTTTTTGGACTTGATCCCGCTGATTTTCTCATCACTTTTCTGCCCATCTCTAATTTGCTCCTCGAGTTGGCTTCACTTCCAAAGTAGCTACAAAGCCTTGCGGAACAAGTTCCAATCTCAATTTCTAAAACTCTTTGCACAACTTTGGTTGATCGCTTACTACCATCATATTACACTGTGGCTTTTACGACTCAATGCATCAGCTACCACATTAGCATTTCTAGGATGATAATGGATTCCAACATTATAATTCTTAATCAATTTCAGCCATTTTATTTGCCTCATATTGATATCCGACTGGGTGAATATATATTTTAGACTCTTATGGTCCGTATATATCTCACATCTATTTTCAATGAGATAATGACATTATATTTTCAGAGCATGCACTACGGCAGCTAACTCCAGATCGTGCGTTGGATAATTCTCCTCAAGCGGCCTCAACTGCATTGATGCATATGCAACAATTTTGCCATTTTGCATTAACACACATCCAAGACCCTGCCTTGAAGCGTCACAATATATGTCGAATCTATTCTGCACATCTGGCAATACTAAGATAGGTGATGATGTTAACCGCTTCTTTAACTCCAAGAAACACTTTTCGCACTATAGAATCCATGCAAACTTCTTCTCTTTCTTCAACAATTGCGTAAGAGGTCTAGCAATCATCGAAAATCCTTCTATGAACCAACGGTAATATCCTGCCATTCCCAGAAAACTACAGATCTGGGTAATTGACTTCGGTTGCTCTGAATGTAACATAGCTTCTACCTTGCTTGGATCCACAGCAACTCCTTTAGCTGTCATTACATGGCCAAGGAATTCCACCTTTTTCTTTTCAAAAATCACATTTGCTGAACTTAGCATACAACTGCTACTCTCGTAATCTCTCCAAAACCAATCTTAAATGCTCTGCGTGATCTTCTCTTGTCTTGGAGTATACAAGAATGTTATCTATAAATACAACCACAAATTTATCCAAATAATCCATGAACACCTTATTCATCATGTTCATGAAGTATGCGGTGGCATTTGTCAGTCCAAAAGACATGACTGCAAACTCATAATGTCCATATCGTGTAGAAAATGCAGTTTTAGGGACATCCTTTGCTAAAATCTTCAGCTGATGATATCATGATCGAAGGTCTATTTTGGAGAAAACTCCTACTCCTCTCAACTAATCAAACAAATCATCAATCCTGGGCAAGGGATACTTATTCTTGATCGTCACTTCATTAAGTACACGATAAACAATACACATCCTTAAGCTTCCATTCTTCTTCCTGATGAACAGAACTGGCGCCCCTCATGGGGAAGAACTTAGTCGAATAAAACCTTTCTTGAGCAATTTCTCGATCGGCTTCTTCATCTCAACTAGCTCATTTGTTGCCATACGATACGGTCATTTTGCTATTGGTGTTGTTCCAGACACTAACTCAATAATGAACTCAATATCTCGATCTGGCGGCATGCCTGTAAATCCTCAGGAAAAACTTCTGAAAATTCTCTAACAACTGGCACATCCTCTATGTTAGCAACTTTTACACTGTTAACCAGTAACTGCACATCACAGACCGCGATTGCATGAATTTCCACTTTCTCGCCACTAGGGCTTTCTAATGACACCATTCTTTGACCACAATCCAAAACAGCTTTATGCTTGGACAGTCGATCCATTTCAAGGATGACATCTAAGGTTTGGGTATCCAACAAGATAAGATTTGCTAGGAATTCTATACCATCCAAAAGCAACTTAACTCCCAAACACCAAAGGCTAGACCGAAGTTCAGATCTTGGTGCTTGGACTAAAGGTACATATTTAAGATTCTTAATATGGAACCCATTCTTCATTACAAAACTCCAAGAAACAAACGAATGCGAATGTAATACTGCAAAGCCTCGCCCCAAATTTTGGGCCTTCCGCCGGGAGTGTTTTGGCCGTCTGGTAGGTACTCTCAGAGGTGGTTGGTCCATCTGGGAGGTTTAGGGTAATGGTTTAGGGTTTGGGAGGGGTCTTTTTGGCATTTCCCCTCTCCACCTACTTTTCACCTAACCTCCCCTCTCCATTTTCAATTGTGTGGCTGTCATTTCCTCTCCCCAGCCAGCCTCTACCGATTTTTCCCCAACCTTCCCGAGCTCCCTGCCGATTCCTGGGCTCCTCTCCCTGGCTCGGCCAGCCAGAAAAGCAGCAAAGAGAAGCAAGAGCTCCAAAGACCACCAAGCCCCTCCCCTTCTCTGATTCGAGTGCCCCAGGGCAAGCCCTCCTCTCTAGCCGGCCGGCCCTCCTAGGCGCCCTTCCTTCCCTGGCGCTTGCTGCCCTCCCAGGCCGGCACTCCACTCCAGCCGAGCTGCTTCCCTACCCTCTCTGGCCAGCGCCCCTCCCCCTGGCCTCCCTCCTAGCTTGGCGCCTTCCCTGCCAAGAGTCAGAAGTGCAGCAAAGAAGAGAATGAGGTAGCTGGAGCAAAGAAGAATGGTCGGCAAGAATGTACAGAAGCTGCACCCTACCATCGAAGTGCGCAGAAGAAGTAGCATGGCTCTTTCCCCCTTGCCTTCTTGTGGTGAGAGCTCAAGCAATGGAATTTGTGGTATTTTGGTTTACTTGTGCATGCTAGGTGTTTGTTGGAATGCTTAAAAGTTTGATTGTATGGTATTGCACTGTGTTTTTGAGTGATGATCTGTGAGTCCTTGAGTTAAGCATATTGCTTCCCTTACTAATGGTATTAGCTCATCTATTGCAATTCTGAATAAAGATCTGAAATGTTTTAAGGCCTTATATGACATTGTGGTCAATCCTAGCCATAGATTAAAAATCAATTCTTTTACCAACCTCTTGTTGTCTACATGATAACTTGAAAATGCCTGTGCTGATATTAGTTGAGATATGCAAGGGACGCTAATGTTTTGCATTCTTTTGTGCTTTGCATGGCATAAGGCCCGAAGTTGTCGGTGCACTGAGTTAATGAGGCATATATATATATAAATGTTCTGGGATTTAGAGACAGTAAGAAATGCATATATTATTGGGTTCTGCATTAAATTGTGGTTAGGGTTGTAGGATTCAGAATCCGACTCATATGTATAGATGCTTTGCTCCAATGATGATTAGATTCAGGGAATTGTGTGTATCCACTGTTTGTTCATTGAGACATAGAAAAGGGTCCAGGTTGCTTTCTGCAATGATTAATCTGTCATTTGAGTAGTTGTATACAAAAGCTTAAGTAGAAACCTTAACTCTTCAAACCTTGAGTACAATTTGAATTACCACTTCGATTGAAAGTTCAAGTCTTAATTCCAGATTGTAGAGTATCTCTTTTATGTCTGGTCACTGTGCATGGCTTAGGAAGATCATATTTCAGGGCCTTATCTCCTTAGTTAGCTAATTAGTTCAATTGTAATATTTTGACTCTTTTGGTGGAAGCTGAGAGCACTATTAATCAATTATTCCTTAATTTGATTCAGTAGACATGATTCATTGCGTAGTTGGCATAAATTTCATGATATGCTGTTATTCAGATGTGTTAGTATTTTGTTTAGCCAATTATTTTGGATTGATACATTTGCATATGAGATCATGTTTATTGTACCTTATTATCTCCCTGATCACTGCATTATGCTTAAGTTGGTGTATTATCCCTAGGCAATGTTGAATAAAACTACCCATGGGGATTTAGATACGCAAGGGTTCTGTGTTGTGATTGAGTGATTGATTGATTGATTGGTAGGTAATTTGTATCTGTGGTTGATTTTGGATTTCAGGAGTGGCCTCTTCTTCGCGTGCCACTCCGCTTCTCCCGGTAAAAGGCAAGTACATCGAGTTGTGTGCTTAATTGAGTTGTTCATTGTTATTTATCGGTCCATGGCTAATTTCTATGGATTGTGGCAAGTTTTAGTTTTATTGGTGATCGTCCCTTCGAGGACATGATTAGGTATTGAATTCGAGTGGTCACTAGTAAGCCTTAATCTCGGTGAGTTTATTTTACCTTTGTTAATATTGCAGCGAGTAGCGAGTATGGGGTACGTGGATACTCGTGGTTGATTTACAAGAGTTGTACTTAACTGTGCCCCGTCTGGGGAATGGAATGGTGTATGTGTGCGAATCGATTAGATGATTATGAATGTAGTTTGAAATTAATTGCATTGATTGCATGACAGAATGGCTGTAATGTGTTGCCATGTCTGATTGTTGAATCTGATTAGATTAGTACCGCTGGCAACTTATGAATGTGAGAATTCACTATGTTTATGTATGTGGTTATTTTAGTGTTGGCAATGAATGAAAGGTTGCATTTTATTCATGTAAATTGCACTGTGCATTCATTAAAGGAAGAGGCAACCCATTCTGATGCGGGTCTCTGTGTTCACACGTAGTGAACACGAAAGTCCTACCTCGTAGTCTCATTCATCGAGATGAATAGGAGCGAGACAGTAAGAGTAGGCACCTTCCACGGGATGGAAGGGACGTGAGGGTGCACACCGATGGGTGTGCACTCGGTAGTACCGGTACGTGCATTGACAAGAGCATTCATGTGCATTGCATTATTAGTAATGAGTTTTGTGGTGATGGTATGTCAGGGAAGATTGTTTTGAATTTGATGATTGAGTGCATTTCATTGCCTTGCTAATTAGGTTATATGACTATCGTGGAGTGAAGTCGAGTTATGAACTCGACCTAAATCGATAAAAATGGTTTGGGTTGCAAAAAGGGGTGGTTGTGTCGAGAGACGTTGTGATTTATGGTTTTATTATCAAGTTGATGTCTTGATTTCAAAAATGTTGGTATGGTCAAGTTATTGCTTTAAATGGGTATAAATGCTTATTGTCCAGATATTGTTTTATTTGCATTACTTGCTCTTATGGTTAAGTTCTTGTTTTACTTACGATAAATTGGGTTTATTATTCTCGTGTACTTTGGTTGAGTTTGAACTCACGCTTGTTATTTAATGTTTGTAGGTGTATTGAAGCCAAGATGCATGGATGGGGGTAGTAGCAAAATCACGCTTTGCATCATCACATTTCTCTCATGTTGAATTATAGTTCTGATATTAATAGCTCGTGAAAATGCTTGTAAGGGGTTGCTCGCAGTTATGTTTAATGGGTCCCTGTCCTGTAATAATTATGTGGTGGACTCTTCTAATTTCTTTTGGTTGTGTAATTGGCTAACTAAGGACCTGTTAGAATAATATTATCGAACTGCAAATGTTTTCTGTCTGCTGAGTGGATGTCCTACTGTCTAGAGAGGTCATGCCGAAATTTTATAAATTTCGGTGGCTTAGTTTTAATCCGGTTTTAAGAGTTTTAGAGATTGTTTTCAGTCTTTTCAAAAAGGTGTCATTGTTTATTTAGAGTTTTTGGCAGCATTCGTGGAGCGTTTGGCGTCAGGGTGTTACAGCGAAGCTCCAGAATCAAATAAAACTATAGCAGGTACTGAGTTAACCAAGAACTTATCCAATACAACGTCCGATGCCTCTTGAACTTCATCTGCAGTGATATGGTTGATTCTACCGTGCACTGTTGCTTGGGGTGTTGCTCCCGCTTGCACTGGTACACGGTTTCCTCCTGACACAGGTGCTTTGGTCGGAGTAGTTCCCAAGTTGAAGTGAACTAGCGTAATTCCTCCTTTCTTTGTACACTTGTTAGCAAAATGTCCTGGTTTATTGCAAGAGTAGCATCACTTCACAGCGGACTGTTGATTCCCTGCAGGTGCATTGCCCCCTTGAGCTAGCGTCTGAAAATTCTGATTAGCGGGATGAGGTGCTAGGGTTGATGCCTTGTTTGATAATTGTGGCTGGAACCTAGCAAACTGTTGGGGAGACATCCTCAATCTGAACTGATTTGGCCGTTCTCCTTGATTAGCCATCCTACGCTTGCAATCCACACCTAGCTCCTTACGCTTGTCGTCCAAGATCAAAACCTTGTTGACCAATTCTTGAAAATCAAGAAAATTGTGGGTGATTAATCCCACTTGCAATCCAGAGTTTAGTCCTTTCAGGAAATGAGACTGCCTGGCCTTATCTGTAGCCACATCCTCAGGAGCATAGCGTGCTAACTGAGTAAACTTGTTCATATAGTCTGCCACTGACTGACCTCTTTATTTTAAAGCCCAGAATTCTTCCTTCTTCAGATCCATCATGCCTTCAGGCACATGGTATTGATGAAATGTAGTTGATAATTCTTCCCATGTGATCTCTTACGGGGCTTCATGTGTGGCACAGTAGTTCTCCCACCACTCTACGGTAGTTCCTTCCAGCTGATGAGAGGCATAAAATACCTTCTCATTGCCCTCACATTGGGTGATGTGCAGCTTTCTTTCAATGGTTCTAAGCCAATCATCGGCTTCCAAGGGATTGACATTGCCTGAAAATGTTGGTGGATAGGTCCTCATGAAGTCTGACAACTTAGAGTAAGGGTGTGATCCATTGCTGCTAGCATTATTGTTGATTGCAGCTTGACTAGTTACACTCTGCATCTGTTGCATCATGGTCTATATGAGTTGAGTTTGCGCTGCAAGGAAAGCTTCCATGTTATGCATGTCCATTGGCGGTGCTGGCTGCGATGGTACTCCATCATTGGGGTTGTCACTTGGGCAAAAACCACTTCCTGATGCTCTGTTGTTTCCACAGGTGTTCACTATCTGTTGATTGCTTTTTGGGTTAGGAAAGGTAGATGTGGCATAGATAAGATGCAAGAATTTCTAAGGTAAGGGAAACAGGTTAAACCCAAACTTAAACAACTTTATTAATAAGACTTGGTATGGTTGCTTACAAAAACTTAAGGGCTATGCAACACATACTGCACACCCAACAAACAATAAGAACCAAACTATGCACAAAACCTTAACAACTATTACAAAGGGAAAGACTATTGTAATGACGCGACTCAACACTCATCCAGCCACCCTAGTTGAGGCTGACCCAATGCATACACCGGTGGGTGGGCTGGCATGGCCGTGAACTGGTCCTGATGCCCTGCAGCTAGGTACTCCATCACCAATTGCACATCCTGCACCTCAGGGTCTTCTTCTTCTTCCTCGACGTTTGGTGTGTTGGTGCAACCTGGCCACCCTCCTGTAGTGCCTCCTCGAGCTCCATGGTTTTCTCAGTGAAAGCAACACGGGTGTCCTGTAGCTCCTCTTCTGTGACTCTAAGAGCCTCATACACCATCTTCAGTTCATCTGCTATATCCCTCGCGTGGGTATCCTGAGCGGCTGCCAACTGTGCCTAGTGCACAACTATGGCGTCCTTCTCCTTGATCCTCTGTCACTGCGATCCTCGTCCCGTAGGGTGAAGTCAAAACATGGTGTCAACGAACTCGCGGGAGTAGTCGCGGTAGATCCTCCTCAGGGCAAGTCGTGAAGCCTCCTAGATACCAATCTCGAAGGTAGCTCTCCTTACGGTGATGTAGATTGCTCGGCTTGCCTTTTCATCCTCTGTAGCATAAATCAAGATCCTGCAAACAACTCCACTTGCAACTCTGTTGATGACCCAACATTTGCCTTTGTACATCGGTCTTGTGAAGCTTCCCAAAACTTGAAGGACCCTCCAAAGCTCTGCTGCATAGCCACCCTCATGCTCCTCAAAGGTCTGCTATCTCCTTATCTATTAAAAAGAGAAATAGATAAGTCCACAACTTCCAAACGACCATGAGAAAATGAAAATTTCAGCAAAGGGGAGGAGCAGAGAATAACAAAAGTCAAAAGTGTTATTTTAATCAAATTTTAGATTTTACTTTTAGAAAATAGTTTTGGACACACCTAGGACACCACCATGACAACTAGGGCCAAGACCTACAGTCAGTATGCTCTGATACCACCTCTGTCAGGACCCGAATTCACCAATTCAAACCTACTGTGTTTACTGCACTAGTCCCTGGATCAACGCTAGTGCACACAGCTCAACGTTAGCAAGTATCACATCATACACAGCGATAAGAGTAAAAGGACTCCATTTATTGATATAACTAAGTGTATGATCTTATGACCAACTTACATTATTAAGCCACACAGGGCTAGATTGAAAATAAAGACTAAGACAAATGCAGCAAAAAGAGTAGAAGACATTGGTGACTCATCAATTCACCACAGGCGACCGACAAGACTTGGACCAACTGACTCGCATTCTCCTGGAAGTCCTCCTCCAACAAGGGCGATGACTCCTCAACTATTGATTTGTTCATGATGGCAAGGATGAGTACGAAAGCACTCAACAAGTTGTGCACATAATGCAATCTAACAGCCACATTCAAGGCTTATTCCAAAGGAACGGCTAACATGGCTAATTTGAAATAAAGCAGCTTTTATGAACGAGTATAACATATAGATTGAAAGGGCAGTAAAACAAATAATAGTATTAGATAGATTCAACACTTCTCCATGTAAATCAAGTTTCCAATCCTAAGTCAAGATTCACCTTCCATATGGCAACCTGCCACCCCATTTAGTTTCTATGTTATTAACTTACCCTTGACGGTAATTCCTGAGCTATGCTCAATACCGCGAGCATGACTATCCGAATAGACTCATACTCTGTAGTGGTTATGCACTTTACCCACATGATATAACCATTTACCACACAGGCAAGTGATTATAAGAAAGCCTTTACAATGCCCCTGCATTAACTCAGTACTACCCGCTGAAGTTTCGATATTGAAGGGCTAAACCACCACAACAGGGCCCCACTCTTGCGCCATGCGAGTTCATCCGTGAACCCGAACTCACAACACCACAAGCAGTACTAAGGATAAGACATTGCAAATTAGTCAGCTAGGCTGCCCCGTAACAGATATGTGGTTGCATGATTGACTCAGGTCAAAGCTTGCAATGTTAAGTCCTTAGGGTGATCAAAGCAAGACTTCCGCATACCATCTGCCCATCGGGCCCACCTTGGCACACTTGCCCCTTGCAACATGCTTCAATCTAAGTGATTACCAACCCAGTTGATTACCAAGCACCACGTGCTATCCACAACTCAACTTCGTTGCGTGATATCCCTTGCCACAACAACTCAATCTCATCGTGTGACTACTCATGACATACAAGTTCATAACATTATTCCATATTCCATTAGTCAAGATCAATTATCAATGATTCAAGTACATGTGATGACGTGGCATGGCTAAGCAAACTATTACGATCTAACCATCCCATGTTGACTTTAATATTAATCAACTATAGTGAACGAATCTAAGGTGATAAGTAGATTATGGCATACAAATGACAAGGTAGGGTATAGATCAAAAGGTATGATAGCTAAGTCCCAATTTAGATTGAAAGCATTTGTACACATGAAATAATATGCAATATGGTAAAACAAAATAACAACTTTGTAATTATGGGTTCAATATGATCAAAGCACAACTTGCCTTGGCAAAGGTCCTGGTCTTGCTCTGGAGTTTGATCTTGAGTCGACGGATCCTCCTTGGGTGCACCGCACAACTCAACGTCTACGCGAATCGAGAGAGAAAAGCAAATAAATACCAAAATATAGAGCAAATGAACTCCAAAAATCAATAAAATTCACCATTAAATAGATCTCAATTTTATTTTTTTTTAGAAATTTGAATCACCTCAATTGGAGTTTGTATAAGGGAGAACGAGGTCTCGAAAGATTAAAAAATCACAAAAATCTGAAAATTGGAAAATCAAATAGTATCCGAATTATTTTTATAAAGGAAAATTGCTTTATTGCGTCACGCTGACATCAGAACCGAACTGGACCAATCAGAACATGAGCTCAGCACTATACCGTGGACTTGGTGCACTAGACCGGTGGGTCCACCGTAGACTCACAGTACTGTACCGTGCACCTGTTGATGTCATTACTGACATCATGCGATGACGTTAGCTCGATGCCAGCATAGCGCACAGCGCCACGAGCCGGAGATTGATTGGCCCTGCGAGTAGGCATGATAAAGTTCGTTCAAAAACAATCTAATGGCAGCAACGATACTCGATCTACGCCTTCTGGATTAGATCGATCAGCTGCGAATCTTGGGCCACGCGGCAGAACGTCGACCAAATGATTAATCCTATGGCTACCTTTTACCGTTGAGGTTTCCTATTGACGCAATGACGTGGCGCGATCTCTGCCGCTCACCTCCGATCTGATGGTCAGCAACTCATGATCTTCTCGATGGCAGCACGACGGCGGAACTCTACCAGCGTTGGGGAAGACGATTGATGCGACGATGATCCGGTGGCAAAACGGCGACCAATCTCCTCCGATCCGATGCGGCGGCAGCATGGCGAGTCCAGATTCGGGGTCCAAGTGATAGTTCTCGGCTTTGACGATGACGAACAATGAAGAAATCTATGCGGTGGAGCTTCAACACAATAGCAAGGTCTTGTGGGCTCTTCGGTGCTTGCTTGGTGACGGTGCTTCAGGCAAAAGACGCGGCACGGTCTGGCAAACCTCGGAGTGCTACCCCCTCCCTTAAATAGCCCTGGCAACACGCAAAACTCAAAACCCTAATCCTATACGGTAGCGGCAGTGTAACGGTCGTGGACTCTGAATCTTACCCAAAATGACAACGAACAACCGTCTGATGCTAATCGAATGGCCACGAAGCAATCCCAGATCGACACGATCTCAATCGCCCACAACGGATCAACGGTCCGGATTGGATACAACCAAAGCCAGATGATCCAATCCCGATCGAGGCGATCTTGATCCGATGGCTCACCTTCTAGGGTTTATTTAACGTGGCTTGATGAAGGCCACACAATCCCAATGCAACGGTCGACGCTGTTCAGTCGGATTTTCTCGGGTTTTTTATTTAAAATAATTACAAAAATTAATTTAGTTTATTTTAAGTAATAAAAATACTAGGAAAGATCTAAGGAAAATCTCAAAAATACTTTGAGACATTCTCGGACTCAAATAAAATATTTTTGGTAAAACTCTATTTTAATTTTATCCATACTTATTTAATTTTTCCACAATGGCCAATATGCTTAATTTAAAATAGTTTTAAATAAATCCATCAAAATTACAAAATACACAAATTATAATAAAACAATAACAAACAATTTTAAAGGGTAATTTTTGGATGTTACAAGTGGGAAGTTGAAGAGTAGCTCTGCGAAGTTAGCGCGACCGTCGGTCTTGGCTGGTGACCACCAGAAGCAGGCCACCACCGGTGATGGGCGGCATCAGAGGGAGTAGCTGGCTGGGATGAAAGAAGAAGCCACTTGAGCTTGGGGTGAACTGGAAGAAAGCATTAGTGAGAGTAATGGATTTCTACTTACTACTGGATTCGGTTAAGGATTGATCGATAGCTCTGTCGTCATGCACCGATCGCGTGGAAGACACCCTTCTGGCACGGCGGCACTACAAGTTTCCTGGCTACAAATGAGCAAGAGAAGATTGACTAGTGGTTTCCTGGAGTGCTCTAGCTTGGCCAAAACGAACTGAGCTACACTGAAACACGGGATTGAGTTTTGCCCAACTCTAGAGCTCACGTTGAGGAGCAATGGCACAAGGGCCTTAGACAGGGCGGAGGGGAAAATGGAATACAAGTGCGACAAGGCTGGTTTTAAGGTAGGGCTTGGCAGAGAGGGCAATACGAGGCATGGCAAGCTAGCACGGTCCCAGGTCACGGGGGCCGCATGGCATGAAGCTTCTATGCAACAGTTCGGCGACCGGGTTGAAGGGAGAGGGTGGAGAGGGAAAGGGGCCGGGTGACCGGCCGATGAGTCCCCTAGCTAGTGGAGCCCCAAGGACAGAGTTAGCAGAGTGGCATTTCATCAAGCATGTCGCTGGTCCACTGTAGCATCACTAGAGTTTCAACATAACGGTTAGGTGCATTAGGGCAACTCAAAAGCAGCCATAGTTGATTAAAAATTTTCTAGAAATTTTTGTGTAGATAGTATAGAGTGCAAATTTTCCATTTTCTTTAGTTTCATTCAATTACTTTTTGTAGTTTTTGAATGATAAATCCCCAAATTTGGAAAGTTATCATGTAGTTTTTGAATTTTTAAGGCAAATAACAATGAGAAAAAATTCTAGAAAATTTATATTTGTACATATTTTGGGTCCTAATATTTTATAAAATTATTTTCTATAGTATGTTCTTGATTTTTTTGCGAGTCCCTTTGTTGTGTTAGTTTGGGCACTTAAAAGACATTATTTGAATTGGAGTCTGAGTTTCAAAGTATTCAGAGTTTGTCGTTTCTTGATGATGCCTTCTATTTTTTGCATTATGCTAGTTTTGGACAGACAAGAATCTAAGCATTAATTGGAGTGTCACCTCAAGTTGAAAATTTTCCATTCTTTGTAGTTTTAAGATTTTTTGGATTTCTGTTTTTGAATTTTAAAATGTTTTAAAAGTAATTATTAATTTTTGATATTTTTTACTAGGGGTTAATATTGTTATAAGGAAGACTTGGTAAAATTTTCAACCAGAGATAAGCTTCGGTTATTTTCGTAAAATTCTATCATGCCACCGTTTTGAAGTCAAAACATGTCACTTCACAAATCATTTCATTATCAAATTCATTAAAAATCTTTGGATAGCTGAAAAGATGTGATAGAGACTTATCAAAGTTTAATGGCAATTTTCTTGGCTTTTTAGTTTCATCTTTTACCTTTTTACTTTTACTCTTTTACTAATTTCATTAATTGATTTTTCTTTAAAGCCAAATATCTAAGATTAATGAATTCGTAAAAGATGGAAATTTAAAATAATATTACATTTTCAACTCATTTTAAAGTTTGTTTATTTTGGACAAAAATTTTAATGTAGCAACATGTTTTTTCTCCTTTAGGTTGAAATACAAGAAAATAAAGTAAAAGATGATATTTAAAATAAAAATCTTGGTTTCAGTTGAATTTTTTTATTAAATCCCATTTTAAAACTTTTTAAAATTTTTATTTTTCCTATTTTTGAAATTTTTTGGGATGTTACAAACCTACCCCCTACAGAAATCTCGTCCTCGAGATTTGCAAGGACTAGACGGTTTTAGGATATTCTTCTGTCAGGAGCATCACCTCATAAGCGGCTAAGAAATTCATGAGAAGCATTGTTACTTGATTTGGTATTCCGAATTGAGTAATCACCAATAACGGTAGCTAGTTCAAAAGCAGTGCTTTCATAGTCTTCTGCGAAGAATTGGGTATCAAGCTGTGCTTCACCTCTGTAGCTCATCCTCAGAGTAACAGTCAGGTTGAACACGACAACAGCATAATGTTGCAGGAGATCAAGACCCGTGTATTCGATAGGCTCAAGGATTACTCGTCCTGGTGGGCAAAAGAATTTCCCTCAGTGTTATGGGCCGTTAGAACATCGACTAGTCGAGCCACTAGTGAAACTTTGTTTTTCTCGGTCTACGGAGCAGAAGCGGTGCTTCCAACCGAGTTAACATTCAAGTCACCTCGAGTGGAGAACTACTCAGAAAAGGAACAAGAGCAAGTGCAAGCAGATGATGTAAATCTACTCGAAAAGTATAGGGATCATGCGTCCATTCGAGCAGCCAAGTATCAGTAGGCCTTATGCAGATATCATGGCCAATAGTCCAGGAAAGAATGCTCACTACTAGGAACTTAGTACTACGAAAGGTACAGAAACAAGACAATTCGTGGAACATTGATCAATTGAGAAGATTCCATACATAAAAAAGATTGCGTTTGAGAGATCAAATAGCAAAAAAACTTCAGGCAAGTAAAACTTTATTAATATTGCTAACAAAAGTGTTCTATTACATCTTAGGATAGGTACCCTATAACTACTTGTCTTCAGAGGCGTCGTGCCACCTTCCCTGCATCCATGGGGATTGGAAAAGGATGTTCCTCGGGATGGGCCTACACCCTCTGTATGGGCCAGAAGAGGCGGCGAAGACCCACTCGCCTGTCGATGGAGTGGGTGTCCTTTCGGTCATCAAGAACCTCCAGTCACCACAATTGCTTGGAGGGCGAGCAAGCACTGGGCTGGTGAAGCTGTTTTGAGCTTCACCTCCTCTATCGGCATTGGCAGCCTGGCCTTCCTCTCCTTGGGTGCCGCAGGCGGCATCTACTCTCGTGAGGGAAGCAGAGGTGGCACCGTCCTCCTCAACAGTGACACGCAGCTTGCTGGTGACCTTATCTTCCTCCTCCAGCCACACCTCCCTCTCGATGGCTTCTCAGTCAATCTCATCATCCTCATCGGAGGGCATGATGATTGGTCTCGGTGAGACGGCGGCCAGCGGTGTTGAGGGAGTAGAATCCCCAAGGACCTCTGCGGTCGAGGAGGGTGGGGGTTGAGGCCATTGTGGAGTACATGGACCCCGGGTTTCTGCATGGTGGGCCGCGAGGACCACCCAAGAGGGAATGGGCCGAGCCGGCTGCAAAGAGATGGGTACCACTCGAACTTTAACTGCCATATCCAACAAGGAAGGGCTAAAGATAGAAACTGGCCTTATGCAGGAAAGATGCGATTGTAATCCTAGATACTAACATATTTGGTTAGAGATAGAATCTCCACCTTGTAAACGACTAGGACTCTTCCTTGTAACTGCGCCCCTCCACTATATAAGAAGGGCGGGGGATCCTAGGAAGGGATCACCGGATCAATATTGAGATAGACCATCATAATTCCAAAGCACAGGACTAGGGTATTACCTCCGCTGCGAGGGCTTGAACCTGTATAAATCCTGCGTCTTGTGCTACCATCGAGTTTAGATCCAGCGCCTAGCCCCATAATCATTATTGCCGACAACAAACGTCGATAGTTGGTGCCAGGTAGGGGTAGCGCTAAGATCAATCTCGTCAAGCTCGATGGCCACCATCAATGGAATTGACATCACCTTCGTTCCTGCCCAGGCCTTTCGTTTTGGGAGCCTGGACTTCATCGCCGACAACCTCGGCAAGCTCGCTCTCTCGGACTCGGACTAGATAAAATTTGGGAGAGACTCTATTGCTTTTTGTCTGGATTACCGCTCGGGTTGGGGAATGCCACAGCCATCTGCTCACGAGTAGTAAGCCGGAGGCTTTCTTCCCGATTCGGATACGGTAAGGATCCGATCAAGTATGAGTCCCGGGTGGTTGGTGTCATCAACACCGATCCACTCGGATTCAAGGATCAGCTCGATCTATCTTCCCTCTACTCTTCTAGCTCGAAAACTGAGTCAGAGAGCAACACAGAAAGTTGCTAGGGTTTCCGTGGCATCTACGTGATCGAAGACCAGCGGACTAAGTCCCAGCGCCAAAAGGATGCCAAAGAAGCCACGGAGGCAGATCATCTTCGTCGTGAAGCCCAAGAAGTGCGCACTCAGTCTCTCCAAGCCCGAGGCCGTCACGTTAACGAAGACATCTTACAGGGGAAAATGGGGGACCAAGCTGTTTTCCATACGCCGCAGCAGAACATCATCGCTTCCAAGATACTCCTGGACATCCTGGGCCCAATGCTCGGAGCCGATAGCCCGAATGCCCCGATCGTGGCCCAAGTTAAGGCCATGGTGATGGTAGCAGCAATCCAGCATAACCAAGGAGATTCAGCGGGGATGATGCACTCCCGCGCTTATGCAGTCACTGAGACCGCCAGCAGTCGGACCGCACACAGCCGCCATGAGTCCTACCATGATGAAGACGCTCGCCGAAGTCTCAACCGCGACCTCCGCTTGGACCTTAATGCCAGGCGGCGTGAGCGAGAAGAGGATGAATGGCGCCAGCACGATGACGACTACGAGCGTTTCAGCATTGACCATGATGGCCGAGAAAACCGCAATGATTGGCGTGATAATCGCGACGATCGCAGAGACCACCACCACCGTGGCCAGCGTGATAACGAACATCGCCGAGTCAGTACTCCGCCATGCCGATCTCCACCACGGCACAATGATTGATCCATTAATAGGGTCCACGTGTTTACGGCTTTGCTCCGCTGAGTGGTATGGCCCGAAGGCTTCAATCCTAAGGGCATCGTCAAGTTCGACGGGGAGAGGGACCTAGAGGCTTGGCTACAGGTTTACATCCTCACAGTCAAGGTAGCCGGAGGCGACTACAACGTGATGGAAAACTACTTACCAGTCACGCTTACCCCATCGGCTCAGACCTGTCTCACGGGACTTTCAGAGAATTCTATAGATTCCTGGGGAGATTTGTATGAGCAATTCATCGCAAACTTCTAGGGCACCTATGAGAGGTCTGGGACCCCGTAGGACCTGTATCAACTCCATCAAAAGAAGAATGAGTCTCTTCGAGAATTCATCCGATGCTTCATGCAGAAGAAGAATACAATCCGGGATGTATCGGATGTGGTCGTCATAGCGACCTTTCAGAAAGGAGTCAGCAACGCTGACCTAATAAAAAAGATGTCCCAAAAGCCGCTGACTATGGTATAGGAGATGTTTGCTATGGAGGACCGCTATGCCACGGCCTCGGATGCCCTAACTAAGCGCTAGGATGACCGTCCATGACAAAAGGACAAGAAGGCCCACACCGAGTCCTCCAAACAGAAGGATAAGAAGCGGAAGAGCGAGGAGCCGGTCACGGTAGCAGACCGCGGTCAGCCCCGAGCGCCACCTACGGCCCGGCTACAAGCCTACGCCTACACCACGTGTGCCACCTACGGCTCGGCTACAAGCCTACGCCTACACCACTAGCGCCACCTACGGCTCGGCTACAAGCCTACGCCTGCGCCACGAGCGCCACCTACGGCTTGGCTACAAACCTACGCCTACGCCACGAGCAAGGATGGCACGATCGTCAGCAACACATGGAGCATAGAGCAACTGAGTCACTTTTACACTTAAACTTTGTACTCAACTATGTCATTATGAATAAAATTGTTGGCTTTCTTGACTTGCTACTTAGTCGTCTCCCAACTAAGCAGTAAGTCGGGGGCTACACCTAATAGTGTGCACATATGCGCACATCTTTTTCTGAGTCGTTTTTGCTTCTTTCCCTAACGGTTGCAAATGAGTCTGAGTGCATTAATTCCAAGTAGTGAAGCTCTGACCCCATGAATGGCGAATTCTAGTCACTCGGAAAGCGTGTTCGGGACAAAGAGCCATGAGCCGACTCCCACCGCTCGAGGGCTAGACTAGTCGGGCAGAGTGCATAACCAAAGGGGTCAAATCACTCGGATGAGTTTAAAATCAATGAGGAAAAGGAGTCAAAAGCTTTAAAATTATATATAAACCAGTCGGACATCACGTCCGAGTGGATTTTTTTACATTGCCTAAGTTCTACATTTACATGATTTCAAGGCTACTAAATTTAAGTGCGACGCACGCGGGCCAATGCTTCGACGATGACATCAGCAACCTCGACGATGGCTGGGACAGCTTCGATCAGGGCGGCAATGGTGGCAATGTCGTAGGCGAAAGCTTCTTGCTCAGCGACTTCGGCAAGAGCAAGGTCGTAGTCGGCCCAGAGCTCGGCAAGCGGATCATCTTTGTTAGCAAGCGCCGCCGGCGCTTCCACTTCAAAGTTGAGGGGGTTCTCCATCACTTCACTGACAAGAGGTGGCATTGGAGCCTCAACGACGAAGACCAACACTGTTGTTGGTGGTGGAAGCAGCGGCGCTTCGTCAACGGGTGCGGTAGAGTGAGAAGGAGACGCCATTGTAGACTTCCGAAGAGATCGAAGATCGCTGGAGAAATGAAGACTCAGAAGTGGGTGATCGCTCCTATTGCAGTGGGGCCCTGATATAGCTAGAGCAAAGAAGCTGAAACAATTTCGAGTACGCGCCGGCATGGGAAATCAAATCGAATATGAACAGCGCCCAAGATTTGACTCAAAGTGGATTTCTCGGGACGCGGCGAAGCAATTATGGCCAAGTGCTAGTCGATCGGCATTCCACCCCCGCATCATCCTCATCCAAGGATTGGGCTGGTGGTGACGCATAATCTAGAGCACATCGGCGGCTAACCCTAGTTGCGGAACATGCTGCAAGATATAGAAGACGAAGAGGCAAGTGCGCGTAGTGGAGGGTAAAACCCTTTGCTCACATTAAGTCTCGTATTTAAAGGGAGCGGCGCTGGATTTCGCCTTGAGCGGGAAGAGCGTTTCGACTTCCGCATAACATTTAGGCCTGACCCAGGTTTCGAGGGTATGTTCTAAAAGAGCCACCAGCTGTGCACTATGGCACTCGGGCACAGGTACTACTCAGCCAAATCTAGTTTGGGATATGGTACGCCCCATGATGGGCTGACTGCCAGTCACCATGTCAAGCAGAATTCGGGTACCTTCCAAACCAAACTAAAATGTCTTCTCGTAATATGCCCCATGATGGGTTGACTGCTGGTTACCACTCAAGTGGAGATCGGATATTACGAGTTGCTTTTGAATAAGGGTTTCGAGGGTACGCCCCATGATGGGCCTCCAGCTGTGCACCGTGACAGTCGGGTGTAGGTACCACTCGGCCAAACCAGGGTACGCCCCATGATGGGCCAACAGCTGTACACCACGACAGACGGGTGTAGCTACCACTCAGCCAAAGCCTATTTAAACAATGGTACGCCCCATGATGGGCCGACTCCTAGTATCCCAATGATTGGGCTAGGTACCACTCAGAATTCCCAGCACGTGGAGCTCTATTGAGTCCTTTACAATCTCCTTGCCTTCAACAGAGTACTCGGCACGAAAAGAAAACCAGTCGGGAAGCTGCGCCAAGAATTGGAAGCACTCGGCATGAAGCATGACTCGGTTGGGATGCAACCAGAAAGGCGGCAACTCGATCACAAAGCACTCTGGGGCTACTGTGGAGTACATGGACCCCAGGTATCTGCATGGCGGGCTGCGAGGACCACCCAAGAGGGGATGGGCTGAGCCGGCTGCGCAGAGACGGGTTCCACTCGAACTTTAACCACCATATCCAACAAGGAAGGGCTAAAGATGGAAACCAGCCTTATACAGGAAAGATGCGATTGTAATCCCGGATACTGACATATTCGGTTAGAGATAGAATCTCCACCTTGTAAATGACTAGGACTCTTCCTTGTAACTGCGCCCCTCTACTATATTAGGGGGCGGGGGATCCTAGGAAGGGATAATCGGATCAACATTGAGATAGACCATCATAATTCCAGAGCACAGGACTAGGGTATTACCTCTGCTGTGAGGGCCTGAACCTGTATAAATCCTGCGTCTTGTGCTACCATCGAGTTTGGATCTAGCGCATGGCCCCATAATCATTATTGTCGACAACAAATGTCGACAACCATGAAGAAGAGGGAAAAGGCTAGGGCATCGAGAACAGGAGGAAAAAGAAGAGATGAGTTCTGTGAGATGACTGCAAGTCCCATGTACTCATAGCTCAGGGAATAGGTCAGACCAGAGCCGCAACTCACCCAGATCCGAGTCGGTTCTAATCTACGAGGCGTCCTTTCATACTCCCACATAAATGCAGAAACTGTAGAGACACTAAGTTATGATGGGCCACATAGGAACCAAGAGGCGTGATGGCAAAGAGTCGGGGGCTACATCATCATTTGCCAACATGTTTGCTCCACCATCACCTCGATGCATCCATCAAGTAGAGGGTTGAGAGCCACACCGCTCGGTCTTTAGCTTACCAAGCTCCACTCCCAACTCGAGGCATCCATCGAGTAAGGGGTTCGGAGCCACAACAGGAATGTGTGATGCCAATGCCCCACTGAATGCTTGACCTGGCTATTGGGTAAGAAGGTGGGGGGCTATATCACGATTTTTGTGCTTACATCAATGCTACTCCCTACTCGATGACATCATCGAGTAATGAGTCGGGGGCTACAGGTAACTCGATACCTCTTTTTCTATATTCTAGTCGATACAGTTATCGAGCAGGGAGTTATAGGCACAGCTTATTTACATGCATTTCTTTGTTTCCTCTTTTACATGCGAACTCTTTTGCACGCATTTACTCGATCGCATACTTAACATGTCAGCAAGCAAAACCAAAGCATGGCCATGCTTGAACTCAATGGTGAGCAATTCTATCCTGCACGCAAATGATCATTAGCTTGTCAAACATCTAAAGCTCAGCGGCCAACCGGATACGAGGCCTCTAGTCAGTTCTACATGCGCTGCTCAGCAAGTTCACGTTTGCTACACAGTCTAAGTCATACGGTCGATGAAGACTTACAAAAAATCACGTAGTTTTTATTTCAATCTATATAGCACTAATGTCATGCATGCCCTCTCTAAGTGTAAGCTCAGGGGCTTAGATATTTGATGAGATTTTTCTCCTAAGCTTTGTCTGCAAATACAGTTGAAGAGCTGTTCGACAAGTAAAGTTGTTACTGAAGGCCTATGAGTGCTAATCAGAATTGCATCTACTCGTGTTCCTTCATTTCTTCATTTCATCGATAAGGAGACACAAGGCAAAACATGATAGATAAGCAAGTCAATTGGTATTTTCATATAAGGCCATAACATTAGCACAAGTTTGATTGCATTGATTCAATAAGCCTAAGAGTTTTGGCAAGCATCGTCATCAGTAAGAGTCAGCTCCAGCTGGTACATGAACCTCTCAGCAAGGCCCTTGAAAGACTCGATGTGATCGGCAGCCTCGTTCGCCTCATATACGAAGCCCTCGTCTAAGACCGAGAAGTCTAGGCCTGGTTGGTAGCTCTTGACCAAACTGAGTATGTGCGATGTCACGAGTCGAGCCGACGAAGTCATGTGGTTGAGGGTTTCTGATTGCAAATTGGCAAGCGCCGCATCTGCAGTAGCCTTCTCGACCTCGATCACCTTTAGGTTCATCTCCACCTTATCTCGACTAACCTTGGCTTTAAGCCATGCGGTGTTGCAGGCGGTTTTCTTAGCCCTCAGCTTCTTCACCTCCGCCTTCAGTTTCTTCGCGTCCCCCCTCTGCGCTTCGGCCTCGGCCTTGGTCGCCTTCAGCTCAACCCAGAGTGTCACCAGCTCAGAGTCCTTCATCTTGAGACTTTGTTAGCCAGAAGCTATGAGCCATTCGTTCTGCTGATGGGCTTGCTCATAGAATGTCTCGACCTGATGCAGTGTCTCAGTAACACGCTGTCGAAAGAAGTCAAAAAGTGTCGAAAAGGGTAGAGCAGAGAATAGATCAAGGAGTGGAAGAAGATAGGGTGTGGTTATGCACCTGCAACTGCGACTTTAGGACTAACCAATATTCCAAGGGCGCTAGTAGGGCTAGAGGAGGTAGAGTCGCTGCTGTTGTGGTCGGAGCTGTCGAAGCAAGGGCTAGAATGAGTGCGATGTGCCAAGAGTCCGCAAGACAGCGGCGGCGACATCCTTGACAATGCCACTGGACATACCCTTCCTACAGGGGACTTTCTATGAGATCTCTCCGAAAAAAGAGGAAATAATTGTAAAGATAATGGAGAAGTGACTTACTTCGCCAGATGAAGATTCACCTTCACATTTTTCTTTGGAGTAGCTACCTTCATTAGGACAGGTCTGGTCCTGGTAGCTAACTTCTCGCTCAACCCAGTCGATCGAGGAGATGGCGCTGGTGGATCAACGACCAAAGATGGAGTCTGCCATACATGTTACTATAAACAAAATGTCAAGTTACAAATGGATTTAACAAGATAATAGTGTTACCTATTTGACTACTTTGGTCGATGGAGACCCCATTCGAGGAGACACCTGCGTAGCAGTAGCTATTCTCTGTGCATCAGCTCCCCATGTGGTCCACTATTCCTTTAAATTCTGCTGGAATACATCAGAAGCGATCTCATAGCATCCAAGCGAGCGATTGAATATCACCTAGCCGGGTGGGCTCGCCGATGAAGTCCGAGGCCGTTTAGCTGGTCGGTGGGGCACTAGAGACACCGACCTCCTCGCTCGAGGAGATTTGGCTGCTTCTTGCTCTGGGGCTGATTCAACCCCACTAGGATCGATGACGGACGCTACATCATCCAAGGAAGGAGTGATGCTGGCAAGAGCTGAACCCAATGCTTGCTCATCATTTCAAGTTGGCTCATTATCTAGGTTGATAACTCCCTAAAATTGCCCTTTATCATTATCGAACTTGGCCTCCTAAAGACAAGCTTGGTTAAAAGAAGACAAGTGTGCTAATGAGGCAGGATTGATAGTTATTCAATACATACCTCTGGTTGAGAATTGGCCAAAGAATACGCCTCAACACCGCAAGGGCTAGGTTCTGAGCCTTGGAACATCTTGCTCAGCCTGGAGGAGATGTTTGCGCCTGACAGATCTAGCGGTCAGCAAGTTAGTTTGCCAACCGTCAACTACAGCAGAAAACAACAAATGGCATTATTATTACTTATCTTCAGGGCTATCCTGGTTGCATCATCAACTTCGGAGTAGTCCCAGGCCAAGTGGTCTCGGCACTTCAGCGGACTTGATCGGTGTGTCAAAAAATCTCGGACGACATACCACCCAATCAATCCTCTCTTCCTTAGCTCCTCAATCTTATGAGCGAAGTACGCGTTGCGATAGGTCAAGGAGGGACTTTTTCCTAGAGGTCGATTGGATTGAGAAGGAGGGGTTGATAGGCTAAGGGGCAATTCACCGTGTTCGAAGAGGTGATATAAAACCATTGCTTCTTTCAGTCTAACTGCCATGAAGAAGTGACTGGGCGGAAATGTACGCACCCGCTGTGCCGTTGCGGAGGTGGAATCTGACACCTCCAACAACATTATTTTTTGTCTCCCTCTTCAGATTATAAAAATGGCAAAACAAATTGAGACTGGGTTCCATACCCAAGAATACCTTGCAAAGGTGGACAAATACACTGAGCATCGAAATAGAATTGGGGCTCATGTGGTACAGTTGGGCCTGGTAAAAGTCGAGAACATCGAGTAGAAATTGGGAAGGGGAAAGCTAAGACCGCAGTGGAAGAAAGTCTCAAAAACCACAGTTTTGTTCTTATCCTTAGGGGTAGGATAGGACTCACCAAGTGATGGCCTCCAATGGAAGAACTCTCGAGGAGGGATGAAGCCATCTCCTTCCAACTCCGCGAGACGCTTCTCTGTCAACATGGATTTTTGCCATACTTTCTTGAAGCATCGTTAAAGACTTCTTCAGCCATCTCAAGTTTCTTTTTCGGTGGCAGAGTAGCTTTGGTGCTAACAGGAGGGTCAGATGCCATTGCAGATAGATGCAAGATGGATTTTTTAAGAGCGGCAGCGCTAAAGCTCAAGGAAGTGCAACAGAGGTTTCGAGAGTAAGGCTAGAGGTGAAAAGTAGGAATGGCTACAGTTCCGGATCTGAGAATTTATAAGACAAAAGTTCCTTCGCACAATAGTTCGCTCCCCACCGTACGACACCTTGATCGGCGAGAAAAGCAAGATGATGGCGCCGCACCTGTCGTGGCACTACGGATAAGAGCAATAAATGCTCAACCGCCCAACGTTTAGAATTTTTGGCTATTGTTCTAACTCTGCTCAGAGTCGAGTTGACGAGTCAATATCGAGTGACATGGGGTTGCCCTAAGAACTCGAGTTGGGCTGGCAGCAGGGCACTTGACCCAACACATTCCACTCGATACTTAGCGATTCCCAATCTACTCGAATCATTTTACTGCAAGCAGATGAGGCATTACTCAACCAAATCAGAGTTTGGTAGTAACCGACCAAGCACTTAAACGAACCCTCCACTAAGCAAAGTTCGGGGGCTACTATCGAATACCTAAATATGAGATATGGGCATACACCAAAAACTCAAGTATCATACCATATATGCTTAAGCAAGCATTAGGAAGCTCCGGATATCGTGGGCCTAGTTCAATGGGATAAGATATACGTGGAGGGGATATCTTTATGCAGGGAAGGATTCGATCGTGTTGTCGTAACGAGAAGACCAGCTCGAGTACACCTGATATCTAAGGAAGGCTGGATATGATCCGAACACCACGCGATGATGGACTCCTCATCGAATACGATCTGGTATCCCAAACCGACTACAACTCAACCCAAGACTACCCTGACTATATAAAGACGAGGGTAGGCATCACCAAGGAATAAGCAATTCTCATACTACAAGCCATACAGAGCTAGACAAGCGAGAAGACCCTTTCGAGCAGAGCATCCAGAGCCGACGAGTTGAGTTTTGTTCATCCTTAGCCATCCAGAGCTTGAACCAGTCTAAATTATGTGCCTCTGATTTCGTGTCTGACCCTACTATCTCGAAGGTACCCGAAGTATAAGTGTATTGTCGATTTCTAACCTTCGACAACAGTGTCCTTTAGGAACCTCACAGACAAGTGTCTGAACACTTGGTAAGATATTGAACTACATAGTTTCTAATTGCTTCATAATTATAATTGACATAACATGCCGTGCTCTTGCAGGTCGTGTTGAGTTTAGAATCATTACAAACCTCTTTCTGGCCAGACAGGGAGAAAGATGTACTATCAACGGCCTTGGGAAGTAAGGAGCACCCTGGTCACATGCAAGGCTTGGGTGTTTTTGTCCCTGAAAAATGGGATTCGCACAAGACTCCGACACATACCAAAGTAGGAAAAGAGCTAAAGCTGAGCATGAAGAATGGCTAGTAGCTTTAATTAAGGAAGAGCTTAAGGAACAGATTGAGGCATGGCTGAAAGTGCAAGTTAATAAGCTAAGAAGCCCTGAGGAAAGGTGGGAGCTAAGGGTGGCTGCGGACAAACTCACATAGACCACACAAGCCCCGAAACCACCGACACAGATCAGCCTTGCTAACCAGTGGAGCAATTGCATGTCCGTCCCTGAGATAGACGTACTAGACGACACATTTGCCGTCGATGACATTCAGGTAATACATAGTCTGGAATGCTTTGTACATAGAGTTTGTTGGACATCTTAGCTAATTATGTACCATTATGTAGGAGGCCATCGTGCAAGCTCCAAGTGAGGCTTGCTGATAGCTCTCTACCCCCACAGGCTGTTTAGTGGCGTGTGTATCTAACTAGTGAAAGGACAACTGTTCATGGTCGCCCAGTTGCGCTAGGTTACGGAAGGTTACTGTGGACTACGTGAATGAATCTTTCAAACTGTCACATTGGAGATGCCCCCAAACAATGAGATCGTGACACTAGAGGATGCCATTGATACATTCATCCAATAGCATAAGAGGGACATCTTTACCAGTGACCATCCTCAAGCACCGGAGCAATTTTATTGCTATATCATATATAGTTAACCTAATAACCCACTCATATAATAGTTAGCTATACATACATACAAAACCATTAATACTTGGCCTACATTCATCCTCTCATTCTCTCACCAAGTTTTTTGGAGCCCGTGTTGCAGTCGGCTGTAGATCTGTAGCCCGCTCCTCTCCTCTCTCCTTCAACTCACAATAAATCTGATGTGGCAATTCTTACAGTCTGCTTACCTCACTTTATTATACTTGCTCTAATCAGCACCACTGTAGCCCGCTCCTCTCCTCTCTCCTTCAACTTACAATAAATCTGATGTGGCAATTCTTACAGTCTGCTTACCTTACTTTATTATACTTGCTCTAATCAGCACCATTGTAGGATCTACTTTAAATTTAGCACTTTCAGGAGGCAACCAATTTTTTTTCTTTTTTTTAAGATCTATTTTTATATATCTTGTGCGAAGCCCTAGTTCAGTTCTGGCCCACTCCAGCACCAAGTGGAGGAACCCAGGCGCCTCCTGACTTCGTGTTAATGGACGTCTGCTGTGCTACCACCTACTTTTGCCAGTCGCGAGCTGTTTCCCATTATCCAAACCATAGGATCTATCACGTCTGACGCTTAAGACCAACGCCGGCGGGCGGCATGCATGTTACTCTCCCTAACCCTGGCAGCACCTTTATTGCGTCATTGCCGGCACTTTTAGCCTGTGCCAGCCGGCACTGAACCACTCCGGTCAGTGGTGTCATCTTTGATGACACTATAAACCTCTAGGACATTCCATTACCTTAGTTTTAGCCAACCGTACGTTCTTCTGACCACGGATTATCATCCACCAAACCCTACACCGTTGTCCATGAGCCGCCTGGCACACGCCACGCATACAAGCCAGTGCCCAAGCCTTCATTAAAACCCTAGCTAGTTGGCCTTTTAGGTCTTACCCTAGCCAACGTACGCCATTAAAGTCCATCTCCTACTTTCGGCTAAGATTGTCTATACCTGTGATCAACTGACCCAGAGATAAATTGTCTATACCTGTGAGATTCATATGATTTTTACTTTCGGCTAAAATGTCATATCAGTGGCTTCTTAGGCTACCGACCACCGAGTAGGTACATTTTTTTTGTTGTACAGGTGGTTCCCGTGTGGTAGATATTGTTATAGGGATTCATCATTCATAGGTTTGAACACAGCTTTTACAAATTAAATGAGGTTTTTTTCCCCAGGTTTATATGTGTGTTTGTTGTTTGGACCTACTCGCTGGCCTGCCTTTTTTAAACACTGATATTTTCGATTGTACAAAACGAGTATGAGAAGAACTGATTTATTTATATTCATATATATATTGGTGCCGATCGACCTTGATCAGCACAAAACATGGCGCTACAAATACCACCATATACCTTAGAAAAAACACCACCACCACACCATAAGTGAAGACAGAGCAAACTGCATATCATTTCCGCCGCATATCACTACAGGGAAAAACAGTAATTTCGACAGCCAAAACCATCCACTCTAAAGACAAAGCCGTCCACCATACGTAGGGTCGACAGCTGGCCGTCCACCCTAAGCCGCCGAAAGTAAGTGGTCGACCATAATATTAAGTTCGACGGATGGGCTGTCCACCCTATTAGGGTCGACAGCCAAATATAGGCCGTCCACCATAATAAAGATAAGGTCGACGGGTAAAAGTAGCTGTCCAGTCTAGCCTAGGGTCGACCATAAAAAGGTTAGGGTCGACGGCCCTTTCCACGTGGCCGTTCACCATAATCCCTTAGGGTCGACGGTCCTTTACATGTGGCCGTCCACCATAAGCCTTAGGGTGGACGGCCGGCTGTCGACCCTAAGCAAAAAAGCTGTCGACCCTAATTAATGACCATTAAAAAAACGTCGTCCGATTGGCAGTGGCCGGAAGGATTCACAAAAATTGCATTTTTTACAGATTCATATCACAAACACCCATATGTTGTAGGCAAAACACCTAATGTTTTTTTACAGAGGAAATGTCCAGCAACTTCAGCAAATCACCTAAGACAAGTTCAGGTACAGCTTCTTCTGTTATTTGCTGGGATGCCATGTGTGTTGACTGCACATAAAAAAAGCAAGGTAAGTCAGCATCAAACCAATTATTATTGGCACACCAGCTGATGGAACAAAATAATGGACATGAAAAAAAACCATGTCGAATGGTTAGGCTGAATGTTGAACTTAAGATCTACAGGCATCTCACAAGTATTTGATGCAATATGACATTGTAAGAATGGCATTAGATGAACCCATCGTCATATGTTCTTGTTGGATTTCTGTGCCGGCGGATCAAACATGAGATCAGAAATTTAGAATGCAACATGTAGGCACCACAAATAGACGAAATTGTTAAGGCATTAGTCACCTCATCCTTTTCTATTGTTGCATCGGCAATGGTACGCACATCCTCATGAACATCAAAGTGGAAAAGCTGCAAACAGAAACTAGTGTCAGTGAATGTTTAACTCTTAACTCATGAATAGAGAAGAGCAAAAATAATCCTGTATAGACAGAGAAAATTCTTGTATGTATAGAGGAGCAAAAAGAGGATCAAACTTTTACTGAAGAATGTAATTTACAGGAGAACAAACTTAAGCTTTGCATACATGAGGGATGATAAGATCTTCCTTCACAAAAACTTGTAGTTTTGTGAAATTTGCTCTTAGAACAATCAAAAGAGGAGCAATTTTGTCTAAGGTTAGAAGTTCACCTGGATAACTCTCCTGTGCCCAGTACCATCCCAGTAACTGTAAGTGATTGCAAGAGGTTCATCTGAAATATGGCATATATTTGGCTAATCAGTTAGGATGCAAAATTTATCCAAAAGGGCAATGCACAATGGATGGATAGATTAAAGGTGAGGAATGCTATCAGAATGTGGCAATACTTTTGATCAGTTCCTGCTCACACAACCACTGCTTCTTCAAGCGTTCTCGCACTGCTTGTTCCTCTGCCTCTCTCTCCCTGATGGATCATTCTTAGTAAACAGCTTGCAGGTTAAACAAAGCTTTGAAAAACAAGAATCAATCAACTCTCCAAGTAATAATCATGAACTAAAGGATATACCTGTCAGGTAGAAAGCTAGTCTCAACAGTGGGATCCTTTCCGAGTTTGACAGGGCCGTGCTTCTTTTGAATTTCTTCTGTAACGAATATCAAGCATGGTGTAAATATGCATAATCACAGGGCACTATGAGCATACACAGTGAGATCACAACATAAACAGGATAGAATTATGCTTCATTATGAATTAAGACCTGACCAGGAACCAATAGTTTTGCTTTATCTGGTTTAGTTTCTGTTGTTTCTAACTTTCTATGCAAGGTCATCCACAGACAAAATGTCCCAAGTTTTCAAAACATTATAACAACAAGGTAACATCACAATCTATAGTGAAATCAATCAAATCTTTCTCATCAGCACTTGAAGCAAAGTTAAGAGCAAAGCAGCTTCCACAAAAGGAATTTTTTTTAAATAATATTATTTTAATTCGAAATTGCGACATTAATACACGTATTTTGAAAATTACAGAAATAATATCCGGTCGCCAAACCGTTTGGCGATAATAGGGTCGTCGCCAAACGGTTTGGCGATAATAGGGTAGTCGCCAAACGGTTTGGCGACTATACCGTAATCCCGCGTGTCGGCTTCGGTGATGACCGATTGCCGCCAGTCGAAGTAGCCGCCATACCGCTCGGCGACTACTTAGTAGTAGCCATGCCGTTTGGCGACTACTAGTAGTCGCCGAGCCATGTGGCGACTACTAGTAGTCGTTCAACTGTTTGGCGATAATACTGTATATTTTTAAGTTTTTGGGTAAATTTTGTTGTGAACTGTTTATGCAATAATTGTTATATTAAACCGGAAAAAACTAATAAAACTCTTGTCATGTAATAAGCGGGAAGAATTATTTTAGTTAGTTAGTGATCGCATCTCACTTGCGTATTTTCATAGCCCGCTGGATAGGCGAACACGGTCTAAAAAGACGGAATAAATGAAGGCGGCCCTACGGTCTTGGGCTACCACTTACGTATGGGCGAGATAGCGGGCGTTCCTCCGGCATTTTGTTGCGAAGTCGGAAAAGGCACTTACGACTCTGAAACCACGGAAATCGTGGGCACTAAGGGTTTTCGTTGCCTCGGAGACGAGCGAACACGGTCCAAAAATTACGGAAAAATTCAAGGGCGGCCCTACGCAATGCGGGCTACCACTTACGTATGGCGAGATAGCCGGCGTTGGCCCGGCCATTTGTTGCGAAATTGGAAAAGGCACTCGCGGGTAGAATCACCGAGCACGTATAAAAATTAAATTGGACAACCACGACGTGAAAATTTTTGAAATTTTTATGGAGGTTCTGATAAATCGCTGATACTTAGTAGTCGCCACTACCGCTCGGCGACTACTAGTAGTCGCCAAATGGCTTGACTACTACTAAGTAGTCGCCGGCGATGTGGCGACTACTCTCGACTGGCGACAATGGTTGTCACCGGTGACACGCTGAGGATACAGTATAGTCGCCAAACCGTTTGGCGACTACCTATTATCGCCAAACCGTTTGGCGACGACCTATTATCGCCAAGCGGTTTGGTAATCGGATATTATTTCGCAATTTTTTAAATACTTGTATTAATGTCGCAATTTCGAATTAAAATAATATTATTAAAAAAAATTCTCCACAAAAGTATGCCCCCAAATTCAAGACAGACAACTGAAAAGAAGTAACACGGGGATTATTTTGACCTGAAACATCAACACACTACCACAATTCTTCAAGAAAGAAATGTTTAACTGAAGGATAACCAGTCTATTTTGAAAACTACCACGTAACATCTATTTGTGCAAGGAAGGAAACAGGTACAAGATCAAGAAATGACAGCTGCGCTATACGCTATTGCATGAAATAAAGACAAAAAAATGATCTCTGTATTGCAAGCAAAATTCTGTCTGGTCACATAAGTAGGAAAACAACAAAACAAGGGAAATCCATAGTCAATGCAACAGGCCTCAGATGAATAGATGATACAAACTGAAAACATATATGCTTTAGAAATGGCCATACACAAGGTAAGTCAGCAATACATTATACATGAGTAAAAACAATGAAAAGTTTAAGGATCATACGATTCTCAAACTCATCCTCATCACTTCCATTCTCAATGTCGTCACAGAAAGACAAGCGCGGATCTCCCCTTACTCTCCTCTTTTTCCTTTTCTGCATTTGTAATTCTTCTTCCCTGAAACCAACAATACAGCATGTAAATTGGCCTAAGGCAACAAACCCAAGAAAACATATGGCAGTGCCAGGCTAGGATTTCAAACTCACTCTTGTTGCAATTTTTGAAGCTTCTCTTTCTCTTCCTCCTCCATCTTGGTTCGTATGTTAACCCTCTGCTCAGGCACATGGGTGATAAATCAGACGACCAAATTTCACTTTTTCAAGGAACTAGTAGGTGAAGACCAATGTACGTAAACACTTTTGTCACTTCATTTATTACCTTCTCGACATACTGCTCCCTTGTAACTAGACCGACTGTTTCCTTCTTGAATGCAGTCTCAAGAATCTGAAAATCATAACTCCCTCGTGTTAGCTTATAAAATACAACTCAATGGATATACCATTATACCGTGCTTTAAAAAATTGAAATAAATTTAGTATCATGCGAAGAAACATGCATAGGAAATCCGGCCTATGGCATAAGAATACATAGAATCCTATCTCTCTCTTTTTTCCTCAGCACTGTAACAAGAGTAGTTCCATAGTAAAGCTATTCCAAAGTGAATCATACAGGCGCAGAAATCCAACAGAGCACAGGTCCTATACAGCGGCAGTAAGCCTTGAGGCACACAGGCGGTGAGGGCGCCCGGCCCTAGGGGAGGCGCACAGGCGGTGGGGTGCGGGCCTCGAGGAGGAGCACGGCGGCGGGGCGGCGGACTCAGCAAAGCGGCGGCGGAGGAGGGCGGGCTCGCACGGGAGGCGGCGGGCGGAGGAGGCGGTGCACGGCCACCGGCGGGCGAGGAGGCGCTTCAGGCCACCGGCAAGTGAGGAGGCGGCGCCGCCACCCGGCGGCGGAGGAGGCGCAGGCGGAGGAGGCGGCACACGGGCGGAGGAGGCGGCGGTGGATGCGATTGAAACGCCGATCGGGCAAAATCGATCGAATGGGGATTTCTACGGGCGAGGCATATGCCAGTTAGGGTCGACAGCCACCTGTGCAGCCGTCGAGCATAACGTATGATCGACAACCAGGAAGCCGTCCACCCTATTCAGTTAAGGTCGACGGCCACGTGTGCAGCCGTCGACCATAAGCTACGTTTCTGTCTCCAACCCATTTGGCCCGTGTGTCAGTTAGGGTCGACGGCCCGATTCGGTCGACCCTAAAATATGGTGGACGGCTTAAATACACGCTGTCGACCCTAACTTGGCGGGATAGATGGCACGCTTTTTTCACGTCTAGGGTAGACGGCTATTCATTGGGCTGTCGACCTTAATGTAGTTTTGGTCGACGGGGTATTTTGGCCATCTACCATATTTGTGGCCGTAGAGAATAAATACTTTTCCTGTAGTGTATGTACAGGGACTGACTATGAAAGAGGCAGAAGAAAAGACAAGAGATCGAAACATTAATGGCTTCGAGACAGCCGGCCCAGCCCAAAGGTGCCCACATAACCGAAACCTACATCCTTGTTGTTCATACTTCATAGTTTAGCTACTATGTATAGTACGTGCTTCTCAACCCAGCAAATGATAAGCCCAATTACAGCAGTCCGGGTACGGTCGATCAGGTGCAGCAGGTGCAGCTCGAATTCTATCCACCCTAGTATACGGCGATTAGTATGCATCTGGACGTCCGATTTTAGCATGCTATATCAAACGTTCGGTGTAATATTTTTTTTCAACATCTGTAATATTTTTTTTAATGTGTGTAATATTTTTTTCACGCGCACATTTCTACTATTATCGAAAAAAAATATTTCACACGTAGGAAAAAAAGTTCCATACGTAGAAAAAAATATTACAGCGATCTAAATCGATATTTCTACTATTATCAAAGAAAAATATTTTACATGTAGAAAAAAAAATACAAGTAAAAAAAGATAGTATGACATTTAGAAAAAATCAGACTTCCAACTCCTAACAATACTGGCATACTTCAATTGTATTCCAAATACCTGCAGATCAGATAGATCAGGCCGACAGGCACATCCAAAGAAAGGCGTACACATATCCCGTTGATTCGCCGTGACCTTCTGGCTGCTTTAGGACACCCTTTCATTTCATGCATGGACAGACGTACAGATGATGGTACATATTGGATGAGGCTTAAGGGCCCATTCCTACGAATGCTCGGATGCATCCTCGTTTTTCTAAAGTTTGTCCTTGCTGGTACCGCAAGCTTGTTCTTCCCGAATTTACGCCACAAGTCTAGATAACACCCCAAACTATAAACTATTCACATTATAATTTCTAACTATCAAAACTGCTTAAAATACAACCCTCACCCTAAATCTCCATAGTTTGACCTGACATGGCATCTACATGTACATGTTTTACCGACATGCCATGTATATGTCCATCTACATTAGCCTCCACGTCATCGTAACTTCTTCTCCTTCTTTTAAAATGCAAAGAATGTGTTGTGCAGGCGCCTGAGCCTAACACTGGCTGACGAGGAGGGCCAGCAAGGTTGAGATGACGAGGAAAACGGATTGTACATAGCGAGAGGAGCATGTTGGTGGTGGTATTTGAGGGGAGATTGGCGCCAGCGACACTCTTTAAAATTCATGATTCACTTTATGACATTCTGATCTACTGTCATACACTCAGATGGACCCACATGTTATAGACACACTACTTAAAACCAACGAATTGAGTGTCTTTGGGCTAATTTTTTTAGGTATTTGAGGGGCAAGGATGCACCGAGACATCTTGAGCTTCGCTCTAAGCGACAGCGGTGGGTCCACGCCATGCATGGTTAGAGGTGGGCCTTTGGTAGGCCTTTTTGGGTCAAGACGAGGCATACAACAAACGCGATCTTGTTCTAAGCGGGTTTAAGACGCACGGCACCGTTGTCGGGCCGTTTGCCCGCCAACCGAACGATAGGCGGCCTGTACCAAGACGATAGTCCGGGCCGTGCTTGAGGCAAGACTGACGAAAACGAACCGCACTGTGTTATGCGTATGGATGAGCAAATCAAGAGTAAATGCATATTTTGCATGCATGTGACTAGAAGAACAATGAATCAAGGAAATCGAGAAGAATAAACACAATAGAATTTTGTTTCGACCGGAGAAAAAAAAGTCCTAAATAAATAAAAAGAAATCAATCGGTGATCATTTTCTCTTATAGTAATAGTATAAATGGGTGGGACCTAGGTAAGACAGACGCAAGCGAACACGAAGCGTAAATGGGCGTGCTGAGCTCATGAAAGCTTGGGCTACCGGCCAAGACGACGCAACGAATACGATGGACCGTCCACGGCCGCACGGTTTAAGTCCGGCACGATGGGCCGTCCGGGCCGGCCCGACACGGCGCTCTTGCCGACGCTCACCTCTATGCATGGTGACAAAGGAGTGATGGCTGGGAAAGAAAATTGATCTTGTCCAAAAGGTAGAATGTGACGAGTGGAATCTTGATTATGAAGTAATCGCGCAGACTTACCATTGGAGGTGTACATCGGTGGTGAAGCCCATCGGAGTCGAAGAAGAGGATTTCATGGTTCAGCCACTACGTACATTCAAAACCAACCTAATCAACTCTATGAATTGAAGGAAGAGGAGGATGAACACGTTTTGACATGTGTGGAAGGTGGAGGGACTTACTGGGGAGAGGGAGTTCGACGATAAGGGTCTACAGCGGAGCTCAAAAGAAACAATGGCAAGGCACTTTTCTCCTCTCCTCCACCCACCATCAAATATGTCGCCATCGGTCAAATGAGGATGCGCCCTAAGCTCATAGGCCACAACAGCTAGGAATGGGAGGGCAGCCATGTTGTTGGTACCAAGGATCAAATTTTCGTTTAATGAAAAATTTCGGTCCCAGGCGAAATCCGAATTTTCGCCCGAAATTTTGGTTTTTCGGCCGGAGTGCATTCAAAATTCAAAATTCAAATCCGGTTTGATTTCCACCGAAATTTTCGAAATTTCGCCGAAAATACCCGAAATTTCGGTCAAAATGAACTGACTGAAAAATGGTTCAAACGATGTCAAAACATTTTGAATTCTTTTTTGTAGGTTCCTGACACATTAGATATGTTCTTATAAAATTTTCTGGTGATTATCAGTTCTGTGTATTTTTAAAAAATTCAAACATTGGTACTGTCCCGATGAAACGTTGATCGGCAAGTTTGAACTGGATGAAAAATAGTACAAAAGACATTAGAACATTTTGAAATTTTTATGGAGATTCCTAACATATTTATGATATTTTTTTAAAAATTTCAAATGATGATAAAATGTGAGTAATTTTTAAAAATTCAAACACTGGTACTGTCTTGGTAAAGCGCTGAGCGGCAAGTTTCATCCGAATGAAAATTAGAACAAACGAGGTTATAAAATTTTAAAAAAATTTCTAGATGTCACTGACACATCCATAATATGCTCATAAAATTTTCATATGATGATCAAATGTCATGAATTTTTAAAAATTCGAAAAGTGCTACTATCCTGTTAAGAGACGGATGATCAATACATAGATTTAATATAGCAATAAAAAGGTTTAAATTTTTTAAAAAATTTACATAAGGGTGAAAAGGAAATGCTTAATATGTCATAAAAATTTTGAATCATGATCCTGCTCCAGTAAATTTATAAAATTCGTAGAAGGCACAGTGCCATTTATGTTCTTTCTCTGTTTGATTTTTGAAATATAATACAACAAATTAAGTTTAGTGCTTACTGCATTGATAGATTTTATTGAGCAAACCAAGAAAGTTGAATTTTTTTAAAATTTTATAATATATTCCCCAGCAATAAATGCATCAACAGTAAACATATCAGAAATTAAAAAATTAATTTAAGATATTTAAAAATTCAAAAACAGAGAGACTTGAAAACTAGTACTTCGAATGTCAGAATTTTTATAAATCCCTGGAGAAATATTTTGAGCTGAAAATTTTACATAAGAATCCTTAGCTCAAATAAATTTGAAAAACAAAATTTGAAAAAGTTATAAAAATATTTTAATTGCCTGATAAATCCAAAACAGAAAACAGAAATATGTACACAGTACATTGTCAGAATTATTGTAAATTCTGTGAGTAATATTTGCCTCTGAAATTTATACAGTATGAAGATAACTCCCTATAAATCACTCATTAAATTCATCAATAAATTTAAGACATGATTACTAACTGATTCAATGAATCCATCATAGCTCTGTTCGCTGAATTGATTTTTGAAATATAATACCACAAATTAAGTTTAGTGCTTACTGCATTGATAGATTTTATTGAGCAAACTAAGAAAGTTAAATTTTTTTTAAAATTTTATAGAATGGTACTGAGTAAGTTCTTAATTTGTCATAAAATTTTAGATGATGATCACACTCGAGAAAATTCTACGAAATCTAACAAGTTTCTCGTCCCAATTATGTCCATTCTGTTTTTGATTTTTTAAAGATAACAAATGATGTTAAATTATTTTGAACATTTTTATGATTATAAACTACTAAGGATAGTACCATAAATTTTTCAGATCATTATCAAGCTTTTAAAAATTTTAAAAAATCGATAGTGTTTCTACCCAAATTTTAAAAATCTCAAAAAAAAAGTTTTTCATCAAATTTTCATGGAAGATCACTTTCTAGTAGGTTATTGGACCAAATCCGGCCAAATACGGTGCTCAAAATTCAAAATCCGGATGAAAAACCCGAAATTTCCGAAATTACTGTAGCGCTTTCAAAAAAAATTTTGAATTTTTGAATTTGCCGGCTTGTGTAATCTCGGGGGGTCCGAAATCCAAAAATTCGCCGAAATTTGTCGAGAATTTTATCCCTGGTTGGTACGGGAGGAAAGGAAGGAAAACAGCACAGAAGGGAGAGAGATATAAGGAAGAAGGCCTTTATTAGCTGACCTGTGGACCCATCTACTTTAGTGGTTTGGTGAATCAACCATAGGTGCATATATGGATGTCAAATCATCAAAACTTAGACACATAGGTGCTACCTCAGTCAAAACCAGGGTGCTTTTAGATGAAGAGGGTGATTTACATTGGTTTTGCTACTTCACCGGGGGGTGCAAACAAAATGGTTTTATAGTTGATGGTGTTTTTCAGACTCAAAGCATAAGTTTAAGGGGGTAAAATGGATTTGTTCCTAATATATATGCGGTGATATCAAGTGATCTCCCTGCAACAATAATCAAATAGAAAATGAGTGATCCATCAAGTGCCATGGAGGCACACATAAGGGCCGTCCGATGCTGATCTGACCAGGCACGCACGATACAATACTACTTATCTTGAACTGGGCATTGGAAAACCTTCCTAAGGGCGAACCTCAAACGCAGAGATGCCTCTCGTAGCCCTCTGATTGTCGGCATCGAAAGAATCGTGTGGCTGGATGGTAACAAGAGGCATCCCCGCACATGGAACTGTTTCCATCGTATATGATTTTTCCCGCTCAGACTTTGTTTGGATGGGTAGGATCCACTTGAATAGATCGGGATTTTGGCTCATCCAAACAATGTTTTACTGTGCAGCTTGGCTGTCTGGTTAAATTATAAGGTTTGTAGTTTTCCGTGGGACCTAGCTAGGTACGGTCTACCTCACTGCCATCAATTAATCAATACTACTAGCAAGGCTACAAATTGGACAGAAATTAAATTAATCAAGCAGCACGTGGCTTTATAAATTGAAGCTGACTGGTCATGGTTAGCTAATTATTGAAAGCGATGTTATCGACTTGTGCTGCTTACTGCCTGGAATTGAAACCTCATGAACTAATTCATGCATGGCTTCGGTTGGAAGGAAAGAAAGAAATGCTCGGATTATTCAACAAACAATAGCCAGGGACGATAGAGATCGCCTGTACCATCAGAGAGGATTTTGCAAGTTGGAGTTAATTTGGGGTTGTCTCGAACTGTCGATTGCATAATTTTAGGTTCTTAGTCCTTACAGTAGATTATGTGCTTAGGGTGGTGCTTCAATTAATTTGTCGCTTCTAATCAGCCTATATCTCCTCCTTGTCTTGTCTGTAGTGTTCCTAGGCATGCACTTACTTTTTTTTAAGGGTTGGGGACAATTGATTACTGTAGTTATCTTAAGGCTTATAATCGAACTGTCACAAGTTCAAATCCCGTACAATTAAGTGAAAAAATCTACACAAATAACCAACCTAACCTGTGGTAAGTGGGAATCGAACTCTTGTCATCAATTACAGAGAGATGATATGCCTCCTTAAATCTTAACAAAATATTGGTCTAGTTCTCTCGCAACCACTTAGTACCACTTTTGTTGTCTGTTAGCTATAACATATCGGTAAAATCTTATGTAGAGAAGAGATGAAATAAGAAAATAGAATATGTTGTCTTTTATATAAAAGACACCCTGATCATATATATACATATATATATATATATATACATATATATATATATATATACACACATACATATATATATATATCATCATTTGTAGTTAATCCTTCCGGTGCAATCAAATTGCAATCAACTAAGAAAAGTTTCGAAAAATTCTGAAAAAAATCATGGATATACATTTTTGTAACATCTACATATACGAATTTCATGATCAAATTTTATATGTAGAAGTTACAGAAAAGACAAATTTGATTTTTTTTGTCTTTTTGTAACTTTTCTTAGTTGGATTGCACTATGATTGCACTATATATGATTTTACGTTGTTGTATATATATATATATATATATATATATATATATATATATATATGGCAACATATCCTATGACACAAGCTAGATACACACGTGCACATTAACTAACGAAAGTTATGAAAATTACGAAAAAATTGTAGATATACTTCATAGATTACTCTACATATATGTATAAAATTATGCGTTCAAATTCATTATATATCGAGAGTTACAAAAAGAGAAAATTTAACTCTCGATATATAATGAATTTGATCTTGAAACTTCATACATAGGTAGAGTAATTTATGAAGTACATCTACAATTTTTCAGATTTTTTATGACTTTTGTTAGTTGGTGTGCACATGATACGCTGCATATATATATATATATATATATATATATATATATATATATATATATAAAAGATACTCCAATGTGAGTCACATGAAAAAATTACAAAAGAGTGCATGATTTTTAACGTATTTTACAAATATCTTCATATATGCATATAAAAAGAGTATGTCCAAAAATATGTATACCACCTCTGAAAAAATGTACATATCACCAATATGATCTTATATACTCGTATACTACATGTACATGCCCTCTGTCACAAGAGATACCCTATACATTGTGAGATACGACAAAGGGAGTAATTACTCCCAAAAAGTAGAAAAGAGGCTTGTGAGATACATTTGTTACTCCCAGAAGTGTATGTATAAAGTGTGTGTGTGTATGTATATATAGTATAATTATCTAGGGCACCATGATCTAAAAAGGAATTTTTTTCTATGTATTTTCATGCGAAATTTTTAGGATGTTGAGTTTAAGCAGTTTACTAACTAGTTCAAATAAGTTTGAACTGAAATTCAAGCTAGAGTTTCCCTTTTTTATGATAGTTTGGTTGTAGGTATGTGCTAATCATTATATATATAAATCAACAAAGTATCTGATCCAAACTCATTCAAAATCTTTGAATTCGAGTATATTTTTTCAAAGGTATGTGTTTCATTTGAATTGTTATAGATGGGTATATACTTTAAAAATAAAATTTTTGAAAAATATACTCGAATATGGCTTGAATTCGTGCATTTGAAATCATTGTGCCTAGGCACCGTGATGCCCCATTTCGCCTTCCTATATATGATACAATCGAAATTAAACATGGGCAATTATTGAACACTTAAAAGTAGACCAAGCGCAATAGATCCCGCTCTAATACACACTATGGGTAGGGACGCAAACAGAGTAGATATGAATGGATTTTGCTCATCATGTATCCTATTCTAATTTTTATCTCAGATACAGAGTCGGATACGGATAGTGCCGGATTCAAATACGAATGTGGATTACTTCGGTCACGAATATGGAGTGAATACAGGTCGTTCCGAATACAATTAGTCTTGGTTATGAATACTTAGTCGGATAATATGTAAAAGTAGAAACCATATATATCGTACATATTTGGATCAATCAACCATACTATATGTCCAAAATAAAACTACATTAGTATGTTAGCAAGTAGATTTTAATACATCACTCAATAACAGGGTCTAGTTAAACAAGCATATGATAGGGCTAGTTAAGTCAGTAGTAACTATCAAGTAGCATTGTAACAAATCACAACCCTGATACCTTAAACCGTTACATAGTCCAAAATTCATTCTTCTATACTAGTTAAGCCATTAGTATCTAGCAAGGAACACTCCTCTGAAGCTTCTCAGTAAAACAGTGATGAACATGAAACTCAACAAGCCAGCCAGAACCCTTTGTTGCTACATATCCAAGCATTCACCCAGAACTGAAATCCTGTAACATGTAGGACTTCAAAAACCTGTCATATTTGGATGTTAAGTTAAACAGAAGGAAATGCAAATATTAAAGATAAATAACCAATAGAAGAAGTGAAGAATAAAAAAGTAATGCATCGTAACTAACCTATATATGCAGATATGCAAATAATTTCTGTAGGCCTAAAAGGCATATTAATTTAGCGTTTAAAATAGAGTGGTGATGCAACAGTGCAACATAATTGTACATGTATAGTCAACTTCGCTAATCTGATAGGTGGTAAGCTAGTCGGAATCCTAGAGCAAATAAGAGCAATAAGCTAGCAGCTGAACAATCGGCTTGTACTTTCCGTCTCTGAAACATAAAAGAGGCAAACGGATCAGACTCCAGAATAATGAAACTAACGAACCAAGAAACAGAGGGGAACGAATCCCTTGCCGACTTGCATTTCTAGTCGATTTGGTCTCGGCAGCGCGGGCAGACTCGGTGATCTCCACCAAAGGCCGGAACCTACCGCTGGGTTCCTGCACAAGCAGAGCAGTGACGATTCAACATGACAAGATTTGATAAGAAATACGGGCAAGGGGAGATGATAGAGGACAAAATTGGTTATTTGCCACTTTAAAGATTGTCGCTTTGGATTATGACGCTTGGCTTGAGTCGATGATATATGGACTATCTGGTCGATGAAATGTAGATCAGGTGGTAAATTTCTGGTAGCGTGTTTGAAGTGACAAATACCCAAATATCTCAGATAGAGAGAGAGAGGTGGGTGTCGTGGACTTATGGACCTACGCGGTACGCGACCGGGCTGTGCAGGGACGCGGTGTCACGGACTTATTGACCTGCGAGGGAGGTCGTCAACTGTGCTGGAGGGCCACAACGGGGAGATCTTGGTGGCCACACGGAACTAGGGCGAGTGTGGGGACTGGGGAGTGCTGGTTGCGAACAACGGAGTGCGGACTTTGCAAAGGGGAGGAGTTTCCACAGATAGTAAACGGATAATTTTCAGATAGTTTTGATTAAAATTTTGGTTATATCCGAATCTGACGGATTTATTTGAATCAATTTCCATATCTGATAAAAACTATCCAAATCCGTATCAATATCGAAAAAACTCGGATATCCAATTTTATGCTCGAATACTATTTAAATTTATTCGGATGGATGAATGATCAAGAACTATCCGCTCTATTTGCACCCCTAACTCGTGGGTAAATTCGAGTCTAAACTCAGAAGCTCTGGTCTTCTCATGCATGCATGGGAAGTCTCATTTGAGATCTCAGATTCTGCGAGGACATGATCCACAATTCTAGCTAGATAAAAAATTTTAAAAAATAAAATTGCTAAGTAATCTCGGAAATCACGATGAGATTTCGTCAAATCTCGCCAAAATCTGAAGTAATTTGACTGGATTTGACTTTTTTTAGACCGGATTTGGCCCAATAACCCTGAAGAAAGTCATCTCCATGAAAATTTATTAAAAAAACTGAATTTTGTGAAGTTTTAAAATTTTGGAAATCCTACCGATTTTTATAAAATTGTACAAGCTTGGTCATGCTTTAAAATTCATGGTACTATATTTAGAAGTGTAGGATCTTACAAAAAATTAAAATAATTGAGCTTCATTTTCTAACTTTAAAAAATCAAAAACTAAATGAACATAACTGAGACTTGAACATTGTCATAATTTTATAATTCTGCTCTAGTGTGATCATAATCCTAAATTTTTAAGGGACCTTAAAAATTGTGATGCGGATATATCCTCTATTGTTGTATCGTCTCATGACTCTATCTAAAAAAAATATTACTTGTTTTGCTGCTGCTAAAGTGCAAGGGAGTCACAAGGCTGATGCAAGTGGTGTTGACAATGCACTACAGGCTGAGAATTGTAATGCAGATGTTGAAGAGAAGAAAGGTGACATGGCTATGCATTCACAAGGAGTAAAATCCATTTCATTTGAAGATATGCCACCTCAGGAGGAAATTCTAATTAGATCTATATTTGTTAGAATTATTGACAGCGATCCATTGGAATGGAAGGCAAAGAAGAGTTACATGTGCAAGGTTGGTCCACTAAAATCTGTCTATCCATTTGATTGTGATGCTGCTGCTAATCACGACAAATAACATATCCTTGGCCTATATGGATGGAAAGATATTGAAGTCTAGTTTCTAGCATTTCAAACCGTGCATCATTTGGACTTCCAAGGTGGGAGTTATGACTGTTTTGGTGGGAGTTGCTCAGGCTGTCAAGAGCTGCGTGAGATCTGCTGTTGCTACCCAACTTCCAAGACTTTAAACATTTTATCTATCCAAGAAAACCCCTTTAGTTTCTTGTTTAGTTTCACACCTAAGCTAGAAGCGATGTTCCTAGTATAAATATCTATGTATCACATCTGTTAAAAGGTTAGACTTTTGATTATCAAAAATAGACAGCATAAGCCATGGTTGTTTGTAGGGCAAATACCTTCCCGTTCTTGGGTTTGTTAGTGTTGGTGCAAGTCAAGAGCGTCATGTTCTTGTGATTGTCTATAGAATCTATACGATTCCTCCACTCAATTCGCATTCTTGTGTTGATCGTGGTTTGTGTGATCGGTTTCTTGCTTCTTGATCGGCTCTTTTGTTGTTCGAGTGCGAGTACCACCAAGCTTTCATCGTCGTACCGTGAAAGATCGGCCACCATTCACTCAACAGCAGGTTGGGTCCTCATCAAATTGCCTAAGAACACTTCTCTAAAATGTTTAAAAATTTTAAAATTTTTAAAATTTTTTGTTTGCTCAATCAAATCAATGTATGCATTGAACTTCATTTGTTATCTTTCAAAAATAAAAAACACAAGGAATACAAATGGTACAGTACCATTATAAGAATTTTATAAATTTACTGTCATATGATCATGATCCAAAATTTTTATGAGAGCTTAATAATTGCTTGATCATCCTTCTCTAAAATTTTCAAAAATTCTAACCCTTTTTTGTTTGCTCAAGCAAATCTATGTGTTGATTATCAGGCTTTTATCAGGATGTAGCATTGTCCTAATTTAAAAAAAATACTTAAAACTCGATCATCATCTGAAAATTTTATTATAAATATTGATGATAATCAAAACCATCCACAAAATATTTTTAAAATTTGTTTAACACTGTTTGAACCATTTTTCATTTGGTTGAAGTTTACCGGTAAGACTTTTACCAGAATAGTAGCACTGTCTGAATTTTTGAAAATTTATGAAGCTTGATCATCTTCTAAAAATTTTATGAGAATATTAGCAATGCATCAAAACCATGTATAAAAAATTTGAAAATTTTCTAACATGGTTTGTTCCATTTTTCATTCGGTTCAAATTTGTTAGTCAACGTTTTATCGGGACAGTAGCACTATCTGAATTTTTAAAAATTTCTCAAACTTGATAATAATCTGAAATTTTTATGGGAATATTACTGATATGTCAGGACCACCACAAAAAATAAAAAAAATGATGTCGCTTGAATCATTTTTCGCTCGGTTCAATTTTACCGAAATCTTCACAAATCTCTCCGAGATTTCGGCAATTACGGATGAAATCTCGGAATCAGTGCAAACAAACCTAGATTTGAAATTTTGTTTTTGAATTTTATCCAGATTTTATCTAAAATTTCAAGATCTTAACAAAATTTCGAATTCCAACCACCTCTAAAATGTCCACTGAAAAAGGAGATTTTAAACCTCGCCTCCGTCTCTATCTGCATAACTGCATGCATGCATCGTCGTCCTCGCATGGTCTCCATGGACCTCACTCCCCTGCCGTGTACCTGGACCACCGACACCAAGCCTACCTTGAATTGAGTGGTCCAGTAACGAAGGGTTTCATCAAGTTATTTACCTGCTTTCTATAAGTTAATGTTCCATCATGAACGGTCGCTCTAACGATCACGTCGGAGAGAGATACTCCCGGGAATCAAGTTATTTACTGATATCTTCTTAAGTATTTGGACTTAATACATGAAAATCGTATGTTGCATTAGAAATTATATTATAATTTAACTGTGTTTTATAAATATATGCTCTAAAAATTAATAGTTAAAGCTGTATTTTTTACTATAATTGTCCAAAATGATATATGATATAATTTTGTGTCTAAAGGGAGCATTACATTTACATTAGCTCGGATCGAGTGGCCGTGCGTGGTATCGACGCCGTAGAAGATCCAACGGAGGGACTGACTATTCGTTCCAAAGGAGGAGGCGGACCCACTTTGCTGTGAGCTGACGTGGCACCCGTGACGTCTGGTGTCTGGAGCACTGCATCTAGTCGGGATATAGGCAGAAAAGAGGCCGTCGCTACGAGCCTAATCCACGATTGGTCAAGAGAAGCAGCAGAAAGGAGCTCGGAATTTCGAATCCTTTTTCCCACTTTCGAAGAAAAATAGTGGAGTGCATTTTGTCATCTAATTGATTTCCATGTGTCTAGGAGAATTTGTAAGACAAAAGAAAAGGTAAAATACATATAAACCAATGCTTAAATCCACTGAAAAGTAGTAGGACAGAGGTGTGCGGGTCAACCAAGCCATCTCTTTTGTCCGAGAAAGAAATACCCATTTACCCAACCAGATTGATCACTGATATGGGTTGTCCTATCCAGGTTCGCCCCCATCTTTGAAAATTCCAGTTCTTCCAAGCAACCGCTGTAGCAGTCTATCTTCAAGGATCTTACGCTGCTGCTGACAGTGTTCCAACTGATGTTCGGAAATTGCTTGAAAGTAATTAAGTGATCGATCCAGTCCAGATTTTGCCGTGTTCTTGCCGTCTAGCTGTACAATCAGGAAAAGAAAAACCATCTTAATTAGACGACCCGGTCGACCTTTTGACAGTCTCCCAACAAGTTAAAAGACTTCATGTTTTCTGATGCCGAGAATCCTGTCAATGCCAAGTGAAAGCGAAACGTTCATGCATGCTTCTCCGGTCCGTCACTTCGTCTCTTTCGAAGAACAGACTGGCCACCATAGAATATCTCCAATGACGTCGTTGCCAGAAAATGGGATGAGTGATCACTCCAAGGGTTTTTGTCTGATGGCTGCCCCGTTGTCTTTGTACATGCATGCACTATTGGTAGGAATCACTCGCGTGTTCTAAGGAGACAGTTAAGATCAACTACATGAACATTCATATCTTTTTCTAGGACGAGCTGAGCTGTTTCTAAGACGAGTTGAGCAGATTAATCTATATAGTATACGGCATGCACAATAAGACCGGACAATTGTCACCGTGATGCCAAACGATTTAACACTACTACAAAAAAGGTTATATTAGACACGTCATCATTGACTTTTTTTTTTTACGAAAATCGTCTGGAAAAAGGCTCGGACACATCGCAGACGGTTTATAACTAAAATCGTCTGTGATGTCACCCTCATCACAGACGGTTTTAGCCACAATAGATAAAACTGTCTGTATTATCTACCTCATCACAAACAGTTTTAGCGACAAACCGTCTATGAAGTTCTGCTCGTCATCACAGACGGTTTGTGGGTAAAACTATCTGTGATGTCACCCTCATCACAGACAGTTTTAGCCACAAACCGTCTACGATGATCACAGATGATTTATGGCTAAAACCATCTGTGATGAGGGTGACATCACAGATAGTTTTATCCACAAACCGTCTGTGATGACGGGCAGAACTTCACAGACGGTTTGTCGCTAAAACTGTATGTGATGAGGTAGATAATACAGATAGTTTTATTTACAAACCATCGGTGATGATCAAGCCCTAACTGTCAGTGAATCCTTCGGAACAATTAAACAAACATTCATTTCATATAAGAACTAGCTTCTTGCATGCATCACAATATACAAAAATTTCCCTACAAAAGTTCTTGATGGGAAAAGCCTAGCTAGTCTGGTCCTGGTCATCGCCGAAGACGTCGAAGTCATCATCACTGCGACCGTCGGGGTCTTCGCTTGAACCTGCTCTATCTGGGTCATCCTCCAGCTCCCAACCATCACGATAACCCGCCGACGAGTCAAAGCTATCGTCGTCGTCAGAGATTGTTGTTGGCAGACACTTCTTTCCGATGACGCTTGAGGCGGAGGGATTGGTGCCCGAGGCGGGCGTACTGTCTGACGGAGGAGACCGTCAGTGTAGCACATAAGCCGCGCCTGGTGGATTCATTGATATTGCGCCATGGCGCCGTAGCCATTGTCGTAGGGGCTTCGGAGGCCGAGGAGGTGAAGACAATGGTGGTGGCGGAGCCGGCGTCAGAGGCGATGGTAGTGGAGTCCCACATGGAGCGCGCGGAGCCGACAGAGGAGGGGATGGAGTTTGAGCTGCTCATGGCTCAGAGGCAATGGAATGCGATCGATCGATTGAAAGCAGTGGAGTATTTTTGATCCAGCGCTACCTTATATATATATATATATATATATATATTGTTGCGGAAGAACAACTACAACCTTCGTTGGGGAAACGAAATGCCTAGAAGATGAAAGGTCTTTACAGTGGAATTCATTGGAACCGCATGCCTGGAACACGAAAGGTCTTCACAGTGGAATTCCTCGGAACCGTGCTCTTGGAACACGAAAGGTCTTAGGAACATTATAGACGATTTGTGGCTAAAACCATCTATGATGAAGTCATCACAAATGATTTTATCTGCAAACCATCTGTGATGACGGGGAGAATATCACAGACGGTATGTGGATAAAACCATCTGTGATGCAATCACAGATGGTTTTATCCACAAATTGTCTGTGATGATCAATTCTATTAAATAATAACAGAGAGCCTCGACCTCCTCTATATTTTTAGGATTTTCTAGATATTTTTGAGGTGGCTGCGATTGAGAGGCGATCTGATGGAAAGAGACATTAGATTTAGAGGTGTAATTGTAGATCCTTGTGCTCTAGGTCATCTAAGGTTAGTAATTACTTCAAATTTTTATTATATTTTAGATCTAGCTTGGTAAAAAGAGAAATGAAGCTGGTTTCTATATCTAGCTTGGTGTAGATCCATTTGTTCTCTATGATGTATAGTAGTAATTGGTTCAAATTTGCATTATATTTAAGATCTAACTTGGTAAAGAGGAAAATGAAGCTGGTTTGTACATTTAACTTGGTGTAAATCCATTTGCTCTTTGTGATGTAAAGTAGTAATTGGTTATAATTATGTTATACTCAATATGTAGATAGTTAATTACTTAAAGGAAGGTGACCTAGGCTAATAATTAGTTGTAATAGCATTGTATTGAAGGTATATACATCTAGCCTAGTAAAGAGGGAATTGAAAATGGTTTTGATATAGCTTGGTGTAGATCTATTTGTTCTTTTTGATCTAAATTAGTAATTGGTTCTAATTGCATTACACTGAAAATGTAGCTAGCCATGCGAAGAGAAAATTGAAGATGCTGAGTCTAAATGTAGCTTACATGCATATGTTTACATATCCATTCATTCTTTTTGATGTTAGGAGCTATATAAGTTAATCGGCAAGTTGAAATATAGCCTATATATAGCATATGTCCGCATGTACACACCTAGTGTACTTAATTCATTATTTAACACTTATTGTTATATATGTAGTATAGATATATCAAAGCTGGATGTACCTTGAGAACCATGCGACCGTCAAGTACATTAATGGTGTCTCTGTTTTTAGAAGAACTGTAGAGGAAGATATGTTGAACAAGGGGTGAAATTTATGTCTTGTCCATGCATTGACAGCGAGAATTTGAGAATGTTTTGAAACCCAGCACAGATCGAAGCACACTTGATTCTATGGGGTTTCAAAAGGGGTTATACATGTTGGACCAGTCACGGTGAAGAGCAGATTATGCACAGACCAAGTAGTACTACCATCGTCGACGAAGTCAACGATGCTCTGGATATCGTCAACGATACTCCGGATAATGTTGACTGTGCTTTCAATAAGGATAGGTTTCACGATGACAATCTGGATCAGATGCTACGGAATGCAAAAGGGAACCGTGATGAATGGGAGTATGTAAAATCCCAAAGCTTGATGGACGACTCGGAGAAACCCTTGTTCTCGGGTTTTAAGTTCAAATACACAGAGTTGTCATCTGTGTTGGAACTCTTGAAATTGAAGACAAGCAACGATTGGTCCGACAAGACTTTCACGGCGCTGTTAGGTCTGTTAGCGGATATACTTTCGGAGGAAAATGAGTTGCCAACAACCACTTACAAAGCCAAAAAAGTTCTTTGTCCCTTGGGAATGGAAGTAAAAAGAACACATGCCTATCCAAATGATTGTATCCTCTACCACAAAGAGTACGCAAACTTGCATATATGTCCAGTGTGCAATGCATCCTGGTACAAGTGTAAAGATAGATCGGATAATGACAAGGAGGGCATGGAAGTGAAGAAAGGACCTCCCGTCCAACAAGAAGCGTCATGTTGTTCTTCAGAGAAAAAGGAGGATTGTCGGAGTCAAGAATGTGGTAGATGAGGAAGAATACAATTAGTTTGACAAGTTACCTCCTATTGGTATAGGCGTCATGATCCAAGAAGGCCAACTTTGAGGAACCTAGCTACATGCGTGTTGATCATCATGAAGGGCTAATTTTTGTATAAAATAATAAGCAAGTGGAGTTGTGATAAGGTCATCATGTTTATTTCAAGTGTTCTGTATTATAATTAATGAGATATGCATTAATTATAATTAGTGAGATGTATTGATTAAAATTAATGAGATATATGTATTATATTAAATGAGATGTATGTATTATAATTAAGTATAATACATGACATATATATTTGTATTATAATTAATGAGATATATCTATTATAATTAATGAGATGTATATATTATAATTAATTATAATACATGACATATATGTTTGTACTATAACACTAATTCATTAATGTATATATTATAAATAATGATACAAACTTAAATAAATGTACAGATGACACAAACTTAAATATATATTGACAGCAAAAAAAATTGGCTCATCCCATACGGTTCTGAGCTTCAACCGTTTGGGATAAAGTTATCCCAAATGGTTCAAGCCCAGAATCGTCTAGGATGGGAGGCGGCTTGCATCACAGATGGTTCAATCTTTGAACTGTTTGGGATATGTCCCCTTATCCACCCGTTGCCCCACGCTTGCCATTCACTAAGTCCCGCACACTTAGTTTGCAACCCTATCTAGCGTCCGTAGCCTTCTCTAGTGACACCCTCCCCACGCCCCCTTGGTGGTACCCTCCTCCCTCCCCCATGACCTCCCTCTCGGTGGTGTCTCCCCTCGGCTGCACCCTTGCCCTCAGTGGTTCCCTCCTCCCTCCCCTGTGCCCTCACCCTCAGTGGTGCCCTCCTCCCTCCCCCGTGGCCTTCCCCTCAGTGGTGTCTCCCCTCAGCCACACCCTCGCCCTCGGTGGTGCCCTCCTCCCTCCCCTGTGCCCTCCCCCTCGACTTGGAGGTATGTATGTAACAATATTTACCATATAGATTCCCTGCTATAATTTTTGCATATTAATAACTAGGACTGTTTCTATGATACTAGATGACATAGTGACAACCAAATATTTTATTCACTTTATTCCATTCTGTTTCATTTTTTGCTATGCTTGAATCTAAACAAAAAATAAGAACACCCATGCTGTTTTATTGTGTAGTTTTAATTTACTAGTTTATTTTAGCTTCTATAATGTATGATCGTGTAGTATAGTTACTTAAATTGAGGCTGTTCAAGATGTTGTTTAGCTATTAAAATCCTTCAAGTTGCTTAATTTGCAGTTATGGGAAGATAAAGTGATAAAACATCATTGAAGTGGTATCACTAGCATTTGTGTTTAACAAAGTAGACGACCACCATGAGATTGCTATTGTTTTAAATCTGTCGTCCTAGTTGTGACCTTGGAACAGAATCTCTTAGTCCGATTATGTTTCATTTTGTACATTTTTTGTTTATGTCATGGAAACTCCACCTTACTGCCTTCTCGTTACTCGATGATGATAATGGGTGAAGTAGTGATCATAACAGTTAATTTTGCTAGTTTGGCCTTGAACCGATAGACTTGCATGCTAGTAAGTATTGATTCATATTTAATGTAATCAACACTAATTTTTAACTTTGAATTTAAATGGCTTCAAAATTTGAATGTAGACATTGATTCTCAATGAAAGTTGAAAGCATATATTAGCCTTTGGCCTTGCATGTTAGTCATCAGATTGGAGGAGTAATCTTTGCATTATTATTTTATTCCATCTTTCCATATTGAGGCATAACCTTCTACTTGTTCTAAATATATTAAACTTTATTTACGTAGCATGAGCACTATGGACTATCATGATCTGTATAACACTATGCAATATTTAAACTTTTTATTTAGTTGGATGACCCATTCAAATACAATACCATTCTATCTGTGCTTGCATGCTAGATAGTTTGGTTAAGATTTCAATTCTTTAATGTGCATGATAAGGTGGTACGGGTTCAAGGCCATTTTTTTTAACAATATAGATTGGTCTTGTAAGCAATATTGATTCTCTTAACTTTGTATGTACAAAACAATTCTTAACTTACTTCTCTTAAATTTACTTCTCTTAACTTACCTTCTCTTAACTTACCTACTCTTAACCTTTCATCATACAAGATGGCGTTTGTCCAACGTAGGAGGAAAGAGGCGCGGTCCAAAAGGGCTTAGTAAAAGGCCTCAGAGCTAATATACCATCACGGCAGTCGATCCGCACGATGGGGCCCCTACCATGCCTCCAAAGGCTACGACAGCTTTCCAGACCATGTGCAGGATTGTTGGGCATGAAAAGGTCTCCATCACTTATCCATCATGGAAGTCGCTGATAGATGAGGAGAACGATAACCTAGTGACAGAAATATTCGTGTCATTTGAGCTTCCACAAGACTTCAAGAGTGTCCTCATCACTAATTACATGAATAAGGAAATGACTCCATCCTAGAAGTACGGGTTCATTTTTGAAGACATCTGGGGATGATTTGTTGAGTTGAAGATAACGAAAGAATTCATGCATGAAAGTGCAGGGCATAAGACTGTCCAATCAAAAAATACCCACCCACACAGACTCAGCTCAACTGGGTACACGGGCAAGAACACGCAATGGATGAGGGAGGATGACAAAGCAGTCCAGAAGGAGGTCACGCCACTATTTGCCTCGATCGTGACTGGGTAAGAGCGAGGTCACATCCCACATCTTCAGACAGCGCGTCGTTTGCATACCCTGCTGATGAAGAAGTGTCCCAACGCCTAATATTGTTGAGCACGGAATCTTCCAAAGGCTCTTTCACTTCAGACAAAGAGAAAGATATACTCTCCACGACCTTGAGAAACAAGGAGCACCCAGGTCACACCCAAGGCCTAGGTGTTTTCAATCCCTAGAAAATAGGATTCCCACAAGATTTTGACACGTACTAGAGTAGGAAGAGAAGCAAAGTCAAGCGCGAGGAATGGCTAGTAGCCCTGATTGAGGAAAGGCTTAGAGCGCAGATCGATAGTTAGCTATGAAGTTTTGAGGAAAGGATGGAGAAAAGGGTGTCTACAGAGAGGCAAGCATGGAATGTGCAAGCCCAAGAACCACAAGCGCAGTTCAGCCCAACCAACCGTCGGAGCAAATGCATGTCTGCCTTTGAGACGGATGTGGATAAAGCCAAATTTTCTTCTGATGACACCCGGGTAACATGTCTGCAATGCTCCTTAGATAGAATTTAATGTTGGACGTGTTAGCTAATTACTTGTGTACCCTTATGTGGGTGGCCATACTGTGCAATCTACAAGTGAGGCTTGCCAACGGCTCTGTTCCCCTACAGGCTAGTTGGGGACACGCGTATACATCTGGTGTAGGGCATTTGTGCTTGGTCGTACTTTAGAGTCGAACTACGGGAAGGTCCATGTCGACGGTGTACATGAAATTTGCAAGGCCGTCACGCTGGAGATGCCCCAAACAAAGAGATCATCACAATAGGGGATACCATCGGCGCATTCATCCAGTGGTCCAAGAAGGATATCTCCTTCAACGCCTGCCTAGGAGCACTGAAGCTACAAGCACTACCGGAGCCACATGATGCGCTGGAGCTACCAGCACTACCGGAGCCATGTGATGCACCGAAGGAGCCCGCTAAATCGGCTACTGTGCCCCATTAGGCATAGACAGTTACTGTAGTGCAGACCTAGTCATCTCCTATGAAGACGACATTTGGTAGAAGGGGAGGCGGAGACAAGGGCAAATCGAAAGAGATCACGTCAGCCCATGACTTTCCGTTTGCCCCATTGATGCTACAATTTGAGCTAGGGCAGCCATTCGTACTGGATGAGAGCAAGGGGATGCTTACATTAGCCTGCATTAGATTACAAGATTGGTACACAGAACAAGCCAACAAGCTGATGGCACAACGGACATCGAGTATCTCGTTGAGCTTCAAAGAGGAGCATTTCTTACATCAGTTTTTAGATGAAATCTTCATGATTGGTTTCTCCAACTTGTTCGATCTGTACAATCTCAAAGCGCTTGACACCTCACTCATAAGATACTAGACAATGTAAGTGTATACAATCATCGTCTATATTTCTGCCGTACCGATAAATGTCATATATATATGATCCTTGATTTTGTATATGTAGATACATGACCATGGAAGCAATAGTAAGGAAACAACCGGTGGGTTTTGTCGACCCACACATGGTGTCTAAGCAAATCATGGATGAAAATAAATGAGTCATCCACGAGTACGTGGAAAAAGTAATGCTGGTTCATTCGAACAAAAAATTCATACTTTTATCCCACAAACCAAGGTAAGTACTTTGTCTAGATGCTACACTTGTTGATTTGTACTATATATCACACCTCGAAGTTAGTTTCAGTGACTATGACAACATACCTATGTAGGTTTCACTAGGTTCTACTCATAATTATCTTGAGATGTAGGCGGGTAATTTACCTTGATTCCAAAAAGGGCAGCACCCATGACTTGAAGCCCATCAAAGATTTACTCGACAAGTCATTCGGTGTCTACAAATATAGGAGAGGGCTACACAAGAAGGGCCTAGTGACTTTAAAGCATACTTATAACTTTTCGGTATCCGATAGTACGCAATAATCCTTCACACTCCATAATAATACCTTCAGAACTAATTAACCTATTATGTTTTGGTAGTGCCACCAGCAGCTAAAGGGCACTGACCTATGTGGATTCTATGTTTACCACAACATGGTATTCCTCGTTGGTTCACAGAAGACCAATGTCATACAGGTCTGTCAATCTTGCAACAATCGTCTCCACTTATCAATTTATATACACGCAAGATATTATTCTTCTCATCGACAGGCTTGGCAATGCACTGAATTTGCGTTGGAACAGGCTGGCCTGATAAGTATTCGAGAACAGCTCTGTGCCTTCTTCATACGTGAGGTCTTAAATCCAAAGGGCAGATGCCACTCAGGGCTCAACTGACAAGTTGTGAATTTGTTACTTACCATACATTCAGATTAATTTGTGAAACTTGTGTTGTGAATTTGTCATTTGTACTTTTGAATCCAATTGGTTAGTATTTATGTGAGTTGATTTCTGAAATGGATGCGCTGTACATATGTTGTAATGTGTGATCTGAGTTGATTTATGAAATGGATGCGTTGTTTGTTGTGTAACATGTGATTGGAGTTCATTTTTTAAATGTATATCATAATAATATGCTGGTGATGCTATGTACTGTCTTTTATTTTTAGAGGGCATGTGTAGCATTTCTTGAGGCTAGCCAATAAATTAATTAGTAAAAATAAAAATCAACTTCATGAGGCGGTTCCAAAATGGAACAAATGCAGTGATGAGGCATCATCACAGATGATTCTAAATTGAAACCGCTCGTGATGAGGGCTTTTCAAAGATGGTTCTTCTTTAGAACCATCTAGGATGAGACCATAATCATAGACTATTCCAAAGTGGAACGGTCTGAGATGATACTACATCACATATGGTTCCAATTTGGAACTGTTTGTGATGAGTTTTTTCACTGGGTTGAAAAACTGTCTGTGATGTTTCTTTGTCATCATTGACACTTCGATACAGATGGTTCACAAAACCATTTGTGATGTGGTTTGCAAACCGTCTGTAATGTGGGCATGTGCAGTAGTGTAATTTAATTAAACACATCTAATCGATCTAAAGATGAAGATATTGAACTTGGTTGATTGTTATCTTTCAAAATATGTTATTCGACTCTTTGTCCTATTCGACCTTTGAATAAAGGGGTATACATGTACGCTTCATAAAACACTCAAGACTCACACACACACACACACGCACACACGAGTACATGCTCTGCCTTTTAATATACCACTTAAACAAATCGTGTTATATCACTTTTGGTATACATAAATACTAATTCTAGGATACTACAATGTGACATGGTTGAAAAAATTCACTGGAGCCCTTTATTTTTGGTTTATACCCTTTGTGTCGTGCCCCGAATCTTCACGGATTCAGACACTCTGTGTATTCCGTACTAGTCCAGGATCACGCTAGTACACACAGGATAAGCAGGTTGAAGTACCACAATCATACAATGAAATAAATAAATAAGTACTTCAAGCATAATATAGTCGAGTTACATGACCTTAGGGTCGCCTTACAATAATTAGCCACGCGAGCGATAGATATCATCGATATCAAGTTCATTCATGGAAGCAAAATACGATAAGCGGAACCACTCCTAGCCACGAGCTCTTGAGTGCGGCTCAACCCTTAATCCTCGGCCTTGACGAACTCTTCATTCCAAGGCCGCACGGCTTCTTCTTCTTCGAGGTTTTTGTCGATGCAAGAGTGAGTATACAACATACTCAACAAGTCATGCACAATGCTGAGTTCTATTACTACATGCATGGCTTATTCCAAGAAAGGCTTAATTGGTTATTTTGCATGAAGCGGCATTTCTTTTAATAGGTAATCCTATTAGATTAAAAGCGATAAAATCAATATTATTGATAATTAATTTCTCAATTCTTTTTCCAAGAGTTTGGCACATGCCCTAATTTCATTCACACGACTTTTTGGCACACGACCACCCATTCCACATTTTCATTTTGAAAATCTAACCCTTATTTGTAATCAAGAGCAATGTCAATACATGCGGACACGGCTATTGAATAGATTCATACACACACTCTGCGGAGGTGTACACTTTACCCACGAGGATCTGATCGTTCACCACACAGCGATTGATTGCAACAAAGTCTTTCAGAGACTAACATTTGACCGATGAACCCCTCCGACACTTCCTTCTAACACTTCCCTCACTCGAGGCGAAGTTTAGACAGAGCAAATACTGTTGAATGGGTACCAAGCCGTAGCAGTGCGCTTCCCTCTGATTACTCGATGTGCCTTTGTCACCCGAGGTTTCAAAGGAAAGAGGTCGAAACCTACTTAACTAGGTCCGTCCCATTAGGACAAGTGGTTGTACGGAACTCAGTTCAAAGGCTCGCAAGGTTAAGTCCTTAAGCTGTCCGGGCAAGACATCCATTTTATACAACTCGGCACACAACCTTCTTAATCATTCAAACAGCCCATTGCCACACAGGCCCACCTGGCACGAAGCCTTCTTGCCACTTGCCCCGGTTCAAATCATTTTCCCACCCCACTTTATACTTAAGCAACACATGCCATTTTCCACATCATTTCATGAATAGCACCACACGGTCACTATCGGTTCAATTCATGACATCATCGCATTTTCCAAAATCGTTCCATAATTGTTTAGTCAATATTCATTTGATATTTGAAAGTCATTCCACGCATACAAGCGAGCTAAGCGGACTAATCACGGTCTAGCCTCCGTGTTGGCATCATATTAGCATCCAACATATTTAAGCATCTTAGGGTGGACAAGGTTTCAGGGCATATAAACATTATAATCAAGGTGGCATAACAAGTTTGGCTTTTAACTACCATTTCCCAATTTAATCAATAGTGGTTGTACTTAACATAGCATGCAATATGGAAATCAAAATATACTTTTTAAAACTAGCGCGAAATGATCAAAGCATGACTTGCCTTGAAGAGGAGTTGGTTCTGGTCGAGGTTCTCATGACGGGTCTTCAAACTCTCCTCGGCAATTCCGGCAACTCGAGTCTACTCGGTGCAAGCAAACACACAATAAATATATAATATAGATAGCAAACAATTCACTAAAATTAAATAAAAATAACCAATAAATAGTTCTCATTTTTACAAATTTTTGGGCACTGGAATCACTCAAATCCGAGTTAAAATGCGAAAGTTATAGCATTTTCAATTTTGCTGAAATTCATAAAAGAATAAACCGAATTATTTCTCTATTTTCCACCGATTTTTCCGGCTATTTTCTATCGGCTCGACACGTGTCGGCACCAGAGCGAACCACGTCGCCCTCGGCCACTGACAAGTGGGCCCTCGGGTGACGTCGGGCTGATGTCAGCAATCCCGGGGTCACACGCCGACAAGCGGGCCCATGAACAGTGCCCGGCCCCACATGTCGGTGACTGACACGTGTCAAGGAAGCATCAAGCCCGTCAACCGTCTATTCTCGACCGTAGGATTCGGATCGACGGCGCTGAAACTACTCGGCGATTTACTATTACTCGCCTTACGTGGCGTTACCTTGGCGTCGGATGAAGATCGGGCGGGTGGTGAGTCGCGTAGCTCGAAGAAGAGGCGGCGTTGGTCGCCGGACTTGGGAAAACGACAGCGGGCGCGGCGATTCCGAGCGTCTTGGCGGAAAAAGTAACCACAGGTGCGCCTTGGCTTGGTGAACTTCGGAGGTGGTCTTGGCGGCGACGAAGAACGGCGGAACTGGCGGGGAACGCGAAAGCAGAGAAGGAGGAGAGTACTAACTCTGGCGAGCTAATCACGCGTGCTATGGTGGATGGGTGGCGAGAGATGAGGGAAATGACCGGAGGAAGTCTTGAGCTTCGGGGTGTACTTCACTCGGCGGACATGCCTCGGTAGCGCAAATCCGACACGATCTTGGTACCCGGCGGCGGCGGTGCAACGATCGCGCCTCGATCCGATAAGCGCGACCAACGTCAGCCGTCCGATCAAGATCGGACGGTGCGGAGCGAAGCGGCGTTAGGGTTTTCTCCCGCGCAAGCATAGTGTTGGGCGGCCCAACAACGTAGTGAGGAATTTCAGACTTTTAGAATAAAAATAAATGTAGAAATTCAAGTATTTATTTGGGGTACTAAAATACCGAAAAATTCTAGAAAAATTCTAGAAAATATTTCAGAGCATTTTGAGTCTAAATAAAATATTAGTTTTAATTTTTGAAAATTATAGTTTCTGGTATTTAATTTCTCATGGGAAAATGATATAAATAAAATCCAATTAAATCCAATAAATCCCAGAAAATTTAGATAAATTCCATTAAATGCAATTAAATGCAATTAAAGGTTGATTAATTCATAAAAATTCAAATAACTCCAAAATTTAAAATCTGGCCAAAATTCGGGACGTTACAAACCTACCCTTATGAGAATCTAGCCCCAGAGATTGAGAGGCTTAACTATAGAATAGGTTTGGAAATTCCTTTTTCAGATCTTCTTCTCGTTCCCAGTGGCTTCACTTTACGTGTGGTTCCTCCTTTGAACTCTGCGAGAGCAGGTTGTCTTGTTTCTTGTTTTCAGATCCATTGTGTCGAAATTTTTATCGGTTGCTCTTTGTAAGTCAAGTCTTCCGTAGTTCAACTTCTTCTAGTAGCGTTTGTTCTCGAGGCACTCGGAGACACTTCTTGAGTTGCGATACATGAAAAACATTGTGCACTCTGCTAGTATTTGTGGTAACTCTAGTTGGTATGCGACTTCGCCCTTACGGCTTATGATCTTAAATGGCCCTACATATCTTGGCGCAAGTTTACCCTTTTTGTGAAACCTCTGGACTCCCTTAAGCGGCGTAACTCTGAGATACACATAATCTTCAGGTTCAAAACTCAAATCTCTACGGCGGTTGTCGGCGTAGCTCTTCTGTCTTGATTGTGCAATCTTTAATCTTTCTCTGATCAGTGCTATTTGCTCTTCGGCTTCTTGAAGTATGTCTGGTCCGAAGACACGACGCTCTCCGGTCTCATTCCAATTTAACGGCGTCCTACAAGGTCGACCATACAATGCTTCAAAAGGTGACATCTGAAGACTTGCCTGATAACTGTTGTTGTAACTAAACTCTGCATATGGCAAACATTTATCCCAAGTTGATGTATATGCTAACGCACAAGCTCTCAACATATCTTCTAATATCTGGTTGACTCTTTACATGCATCCATCCGTCTGCGGGTGATAAGTCATCTTGAAGTTCAAGCGGGTGCCCATTGCTGTATGCAATTTATCCCAAAACCTTGAGGTAAACTGGGTACCTCTGTCCGATACTATCTTCTTTGGCACTCCATGCAAGCATACAATTCTCGCCATGTATAGCTCTGCCAACTTATCTCCTGAGTAGGTGGTCTTCACTGGTATGAAATGTGCGACTTTAGTCAATCGATCCACGATAACCCATATGGAATCATAACCTCCCTGCGTCCTTGGCAATCCGGTAATGAAATCCATTCCGATCTCTTCCCATTTCCATTCTGGTATTTTCAATGGCTGCAGCAGTCCTGCGGGTCTCTGATGCATAGCTTTGACTCGCTGGCATACATCACATAGTGCTACGTGTTCAGCAACCTCTCTCTTCATATTCGGCCACCAGAACCTTTCTTTCAAATCTTGATACATTTTTGCGCTCCCTAGGTGAATTGAATACTTGGAGTCATGAGCTTCCTCCAATATTAACTGCTTTAATTCCTTTTTGTTGGGTACACAAATACGTTCCTTCATCCACAATGTACCTTGTTCGTCCAGCTTAAAATCTTTTGCCTGCCCTTCCTCCATCTTGGCCTTGATTCTCTCGATCTTCTCATCATTCTTGACCTTCTCTAATCGATCTTCCAAGATAGGCTTTACTTCTAATGCGACTCTGAATCCTTCGGGAACAACTTCGCTTTTAACCTCTGAAGGTCCTTACATAGTCCTTCGGCTTTCGTCCATTTTGAATTTAGACCGTGGCTTTTTAGGCTCGGGGCATCGGCCACTACATTGGCCTTGCGGGTGATAATGGATTCCCATGTTGTAATCCTTGATCGGTTCTAGCCATCTCCTTTGTCTCATGTTTAGGTCGATTGGGTGAAAATGTATCTAAGGCTTTTATGATCTGTATACACCTCACACCTATTACCAATAAGATAGTGGCGCCATATCTTGGTCGTGCACTACTGTTGCTAATTCTAGATCGTGTGTCGGGTAATTCCTTCATGTGGCCTTACTCGCCTTGATGCATAGGCGACTACCTTTCCATTTTGCATCAACACACATCCAAGTCCTTGGCGTGATGCATCGCGATAAATATCGAAACTCGATGCACATCTGGTTGCACTAACTGCTGTGTCCGATGTCGATCTTTTCTTGATTCTTGAAACTCTTCTCACAATCCGATGTCCAAACAAACTTCTTTTCTTTCTTTAGCAATTGCGTAATTGGCTTTGCAATTGTCGAAAATCCTTCTATAAATCGGCGGTAATAACCCACCATTCCAAGAAACTCGAACTTGCGATCTTTGTCTGGCGACTCCCAATGTAGCTTGTCTCAACCTTGCTTGGGTCCATTGCGATTCCTTGGCGGTCATGACATGCCCTAAGAAATCTACCTTACTCTTCGAAATCGCACTTCTTGAATTTAGCATATAGGCTTTGTTCCTTAACTTCTCGATACTAATCCCAAATGTTGGGCGTGCTCTTCATCGATCCTTGAATAAACCGAATATCATCTATGAACACAACCACAAATTTATCTAAGTATTCCATGAATACTTTATTCATTAAGTTCATAAAGTATCTTTGGCGCATTTGTCAATCAAATGACATAACGGTGAACTCATAATGTCCATATCTTGAGGAAAATGCGGTCTTGGGTATGTCTTCATCTTGATTCTCAAGCGGTGATATCGACCTAAGGTCGATCTTGGAGAATACTCTGCTCCTCTTAATTGATCGAAAAGATCATCTATTCGGGTAATGTAGTATTTATTCTTTATTGTCACTTAGTTAAGTCTTGCGATAGTCTATACACATCAAAACTCCCATCCTTTTTCTTAACAAATAGAACCGTGCTCCCCAAGGTGGCGAGCTTGGTCGATAAATCCTTTTCCAACAACTCCTCAATTTGCTTTTCATTTCTACCAACTCTTGGTAGACATCCGATATAGCCTCTTTGCTATCGGTCTTTGTTCTGCACTAAGTCAATTCTGAACTCTATGTCTGCTGGTGGCATTCTGGTAATTCCTCGGGAAAAACATCTGGGTATTCACTGACCACTGGTACATCCCTTATACTGACGGTCTCCAGATTATTTACTAACATCTGTCCTCCTTGAACTGCCACTGCTTGAAATTCCACTTTCCTACCTTCGGGGCTCTCAATAGACACAACTCTCCGTCCACAGTCTATCTGACCTTATGCTTAGTCCACCAATCCATTCCCTGGGATAACATCCGGGGTTTGGGTGTCTAATATAATAAGGTTAAGCTAGGAACTCTACTCCTTTTATTAGTAGCTTAACTCCGAACATCCGACCTTAGAGCGGAGTTGGATCGAGATTGAACTAGGAGTGTACTCTTAAGGTTAACAATATCCAGATCATTTGTCACGGCAAAATCTCGAAAGCGAGCGAATCTGAAGCTCTGAATCAAATAATACCAGTGGCGGCATTGAGTTGACTAGGAACTTACCGAGCACGACGTCCGTAGCATTGTGGACTTCGCTGCGGAGATATGATTAATCCGCCTCGTGTGAATGCGTGGCGTAGCTCGGCTTGACCGGTACTCGGCTTCCTCCTTGGGTAGGGTCTTGCCGGGTGCTCCTAGATTGAAGCGTCTTGGCGTCCACGCCTCCTTTCTTTAGGCACGCATTGGCGAAATGCCCGTCTCGTTGCGATTGTAGCGGCGCCTTCACGCCATTCTTGATTTCCACTATTACGATTATTAATTCGATGGGAGTCGAGGGTTTGTCCGATTGGTCTTGGCATTGGTGGCGGCGTCGACCTTTGTTCCTGGCCGAATCGGTGAATTCTTTGGGTATCATTTTTGTTTTCGATGACCGGCGTCCTCCTTGCGAGCCATGCGGCGCTTGCGATTGTCGTCGATTCTTTGCGCTTGTCTTCGATATAGCGCCTTGTTCACCGATTCTTGAAAATCCGGAAAAGTGTGGGTAATTAGTCCCCTGCGATCTGTGTTAAGTCCCTTGAAGCAGGATCGCCTTGCCTTGTCTGTCGCTCGTCATCCGGTGCATAGCGTGCTAAGCGAGTGAATTTATTGAGATAATCGCCCCTTTGCTGGCCTCCTTGCCAGAGCTCGAAATTCCTCCTTTTTCGGCTCCATAATACCCTCCGGCACATGGTATTGACGAAAAGCTAGGGTGAATTCCTCCCAAGTAATCTCCTGCGGGTTCTCCTGCGATGCGCAATAGTTCTCCCACCATTCATTTCTTTGTTCCTCAAAATGGTGAGAGGCATAAAGCACCCTCTCATGTCCTTCACTTTGGGTTATGTGCAATTTCCTTTCGATAGTTCTCAACCAATCATCGCCTCAAGTGGTGGCATTGCGAGAATGTGGGCGGTCGGGTCCTCATAAATTCAGATAATCTTGAGTAGGGCGTGGCCCATTGTTCCTGACTTGGTTGTTAGCGGCGGCTTTGAGTCTTTGTTGTTATCTTGTTGTCATCATTGTTTGCATTAACTGCGTTTGTCTTTGCGAAATCGCCTAAGTTTCGCATATCCTTTGGCGGTCTTTGCTGGGGTGGCGGTGTATGGTCCTGAATGCCTCCGTGACGTGATCCACTGCCTCCTGCTCCGTTGTTGCGAGTATTCACCATCTGTTGATTCTTCGGGGGTTTAGGGATAAGAGGGAAAAGAATAGGCAAGTATAGGAACTTATACGGGGAAACAGGTGTAACTTAAAAACTTAAGCAAACAATTACTAACTTGGTATGGTTGCTTAGCCAAGCCTAAAAGCTCTGCAACGCATACTGCACACTCAGCAAACAGAAAACCAAATTAACCTAAGCACACAAGTCTAATGTCTAAAAAGGGTAACACTCCTAACTTAGACAGACGCTGACTCTCACACATGAGTCTCAACATGACTATTCAAGCAATCGATTCTTGAATTTCTTGAACACTTCATCGGCACTCTTTTCTTGAGCTCGGCGATTTCGATCTTTAGATTCAGCGGCATCCAATGCTTTCTCCTAAAGTGTGAAACATCGTTATCTATTCAAGACAAGCGAGGTAAGATTTTCAACTTAAATCGGCGGGAAAGATAGAAATTTCAGCAAAAGGAAAGGAATGGAAGAATAAGATAAGTCAAGAACTTGTTATTCTTCAAGTTAAATTTCTCTTTAGAAAATAATTTTGAAGTTCTAAAGAACGGCCAAACTATCTAGGGTCAAGACCTACGGTCGGTATGGCTCGATACCATCCTGTCGTGCCCGAATCTTCACGGTTCGAGACACTCTGTGTATTCCGTACTAGTCGAGATCACGCTAGTACACACAGATAAGCGAGTTGAAGTACCACAATCATACAGTGGAAATAAATAAATAAGTACTTCAAGCATAATATAGTCGAGTTACATGACCTTAGGGTCGCCTGACAATAATTCGCCACGCAGGGCGATAGATATCATCAGTATCAAGTTCATTCAGCGGAAGCAAAATACGATAGCGGAACCACTCCTAGCCACGAGCTCTTGAGTGCGGCTCAACCCTTAATCCTCGGCCTTGACGAACTCTTCATTCCAAGCCGCACGGCTTCTTCTTCTTCGAGGTTTTTGTCGATGCAAGAGTGAGTATACAACATACTCAACAAGTCATGCACAATCGGTTCTATTACTACATGCATGGCTTATTCCAAGGAAAGGCTTAATTGGTTATTTTGCATGAAGCGGCATTTCTTTTAATAGGTAATCCTATTAGATTAAAAGCGATAAAATCAATATTATTGATAATTAATTTCTCAATTCTTTTTCCAAGAGTTTGGCACTGACCCTAATTTCATTCACACGACTTTTTGGCACCTGACCACCCATTCCACATTTTCATTTTGAAAATCTAACCCTTATTTGTAATCACCGAGCAATGTCCAATACAGCGGACACGGCTATTGAATAGATTCACACACACACTCTGCAGAGGTTGTACACTTTACCCACGAGATCTGATCGTTCACCACACAGCGATTGATTGCAACAAAGTCTTTCAGAGACTAACATTTGACCGATGAACCCTCCGACACTTCCTTCTAACACTTCCCTCACTCGAGCGAAGTTTAGACAGAGCAAATACCGTTGAATGGGTACCAAGTCCGAGTACCAGTCGCTTTCTGATTGCCTCGATGTGCCTTTGTCACCCGAGGTTTCAAAGGAAAGAGGTCGAAACCTACTTAACTAGGTCCGTCCCATTAGGACAAGTGGTTGTACACGGAACTCAGTTCAAAGGCTCGCAAGGTTAAGTCCTTAATGTCCCGGGCAAGACATCCATTTTATACAACTCGGCACACTGACCTTCTTAATCATTCAAACAGCCCATTGCCACAGGCCCACAGCACGAAGCCTTCTTGCCACTTGCCCGGTTCAAATCATTTTCCCACCCACTTTATACTTAAGCAACACATGCCATTTTCCACATCATTTCATGAATAGCACCACAGGTCACTATCGGTTCAATTCATGACATCATCGCATTTTCCAAAATCGTTCCATAATTGTTTAGTCAATATTCATTTGATATTTGAAAGTCATTCCACGCATACAATCGGGCTAAGCGACTAATCACGGTCTAGCCTCCGTGTTGGCATCATATTAGCATCCAACATATTTAAGCATCTTAGGGTGGACAAGGTTTGAGGGCATATAAACATTATAATCAAGGTGGCATAACAAGTTTGGCTTTTAACTACCATTTCCCAATTTAATCAATAGTGGTTGTACTTAACATAGCATGCAATATGGAAATCAAAATATACTTTTTAAAACTAGGCGCGAAATGATCAAAGCATGACTTGCCTTCGAAGAGGAGTTGGTTCTGGTCGAGGTTCTGCGACGGGTCTTCAAACTCTCCTCGGATTTAATTAAGCAACTCGAGTCTACTCGGTGCAAGCAAACACACAATAAATATATAATACAGACAGCAAACAATTCACTAAAATTAAATAAAAATCACCAATAAATAGTTCTCATTTTTACAAATTTTTGGGCACTGGAATCACTCAAATCCGAGTTAAAATGCGAAAGTTATAGCGTTTTCAATTTTGCTGAAATTCATAAAAGAATAAACCGAATTATTTCTCTATTTTCCACCGATTTTTCCGGCTATTTTCTATCGGCTCGACACGTGTCGGCACCAGAGCGAACCACGTCGCCTCGGCCATCGACAAGTGGGCCCTCGGAATGACGTCGGTTAACGTCGACAATCCGGGGTCTGCGCCGACAAGCGGGCCCATGAGCGGCGCCCGGCCCCACATGTCATTGATCGACACGTGTCAAGGAAGCATCAAGCCACGTCAACCGTCTATTCTCGATCGTAGGATTCGGATCGACGGCGCTGAAACTACGGCGGTTTACTATTACTCGCCTTACGTGGCGTTACCTTGGGCGTCGGATGAAGATCGACGGTGTGGTGAGTCGCGGTTCGAAGAAGAGGCGGCGGCGTTGGTCGGCGGGACTTAGGGAAGACAACGCGGCGACGGCGATTCCAGCGTCTTCGGCGGAAAAAAGTAACCACCGGTGCGCCTTGGCTTGGTGATCTCGGAGGTGGTCTTGGCGAGGGAACGGCGGAAACGGCGAACACCGGCGAAGCAGAGTGGAGGAGAGTACTAACTCTGGCGAGCTAATCGCGTGCTATGGTGGATGGTGGCGAGAGATGAGAAATGGCCGGAGGAAGTGCTGAGCTCGGGGTGTACTTCACTCGGCGGACATGCCTCGGCGCGCAAATCCACGACACGATCTTGGTACCTAGCGGCGGCGGCGGTGCAATGATCGCGCCTGATCCCGATGGCGCGACCAACGTCAGCCGTCCGATCAAGATCGGACGGTCAAGTGAGCAAGCGGCGTTAGGGTTTTCTCCGCACAAGCACGGTGTTGGGCGGCCCAACACTATAGCTGAGGAATTTCAGACTTTTCAGAATAAAAATAAATGTAGAAATTCGAAGTATTTATTTGGGGCACTAAAAATACCCGAAAAATTCTAGAAAAATTCTAGAAAATATTTCAGAGCATTTTGAGTCTAAATAAAATATTAGTTTTAATTTTTGAAAATTATAGTTTCTGGTATTTAATTTCTCAAGGAAAATGATATAAATAAAATCCAATTAAATCCAATAAATCCCAGAAAATTTAGATAAATTCCATTAAATGCAATTAAATGCAATTAAAGGTTGATTAATTCATAAAAATTCAAATAACTCCAAAATTTAAAATCTGGCCAAAATTCGGGACGTTACACTTTGTCATGTATAAAAGGAGTATATACACAAATTATGCTGTAAAAAGTGGAGTTTGATGATTTTTTTATGGAACTCACTTTGTAGTATATCTTATAATCAGTATTAGAGTATGCTAAAAAGAATAAAAGAGGTATAACCACACCATTTAAGCATTATATTGAAAGTGGGAGTACAAGCTCTTAGGAGTATGGAACCATTTTCACATAAATGTGTATATATATACATACATATACATGTATATATACACATATATATACACAAACAGACATATATACACATATATATAGTAGTTACTCCTGCCTTTGAAATACCACCTAAACAAATTCGAAATACTCCTTTATCACTTTAAGTACATACATATACTAATTATAAGATACTCTAGTATGAGCCACATGAAAAAATTGCGAGTGTATAGTTTTAGCATATTTTGCAAATACCTTCCTATACACACATAAAAAGGAGTATTTCCAAAGCAATATACATACCACCTCTGAAAAAAGTATATACCACCTAGATAGTCTTATATACTAGTATACTACATGTACATACCTTTCGTTTCGTGACATACTCCTTACGTTGTGAGATACGACATAGAGAGTAACTACTCCTAGGAGTAGAAAAGAGGATATATATCTGAGGATATATAGAGAGTAAACCCTACACACACACACACACACACACACACACACACATATATATATATCTCAACGAAATGGGGCACCATAATTTTAAAAGCATGAATTCAAGCCAAATTCAGGTATATTTTTGAAACTTTCAATTTAGGGTATACACCCACCTATAACAATTCAAATAAAACACATATCATTGAAAAAATACACTCAAATTCAAAGATTTGAACAAATTTAGATGACATGCTTTGCTAATTTATATATAAAATCAGCACATACCTACAATCAAACTATCATAAAAAAAGAAAACTCTAGTTTAAATTTTAGTTCAAATTTGCTTGAACTAGTTAGTAAACTGGTTAAACTCAATATCTTAAAAGTTTCTAAAATTTTCGCATGCAAATCCATAGGGAAAATACTTATTTTGGACCATGGTGCCTCACGTAATTGTACTATATACTAGTTATGTGCCTATGCGTTGCAATGAAACTTAATTAGAGACAAAAAAATTATTTGCAAAGAGCACTAATTTTATGCAGAATGATCTTATTCACTCTAAATATGCAATGGTTGAATGTTTAAATCAATTCATCGAATCATACAAACTCTAAACACCTATTTACAAACTCGAGCTTAAAATTATCTTTAATTTCACAATCTGAAGGCCCTCACGCTACAAAATATTTTACAAATGTTAAATGTACATAAGTACTGCTTATGTACAAACATAATGAATAGTAGATAAGGTTATACAAAAATCTCATTTGAAATGCATGATTTTTTCATATGAAATAATGTAATTTTCCAAACTGTACAATGAATATATCATCAAACAAGACCCCAAACCGCACCATGAAGATAAATTTTTTTGTCACATTTAGTAATATGGCTAGTAAATAAACTAAATCTTAAGCATCAATTAGGTGGACATAACATGAAGCATGTGGAATATAAGATTAAAAAACCTTTATGTCTCAATGTCGTCCTGTGTTGATAGCTCAACTATTGGTTCCCAACATCAGTGTTGTTTTCTACAGTATCACCCTATATAGTCTTGACAAAAAGAATCTACTCACCATTCTCTACTAATATAGCACCTAGGTATGTGTTCACAAGGACACCAACAAACAGTATAACCAATCAAGATCTTCTACCATAGGGACTTGATCTCCTCGCCTACAAGCAAGGGCCCGCCCACCACCTGCGCCCCGTGCTGTGGCGGAGGTGCATACTTGTGAGGGGCTAGAGGCGCATACTGCTACGGTAGTGGGGCCGCGTATTGTGAAGGATGCTGCTATTATGGCTAGCCCCACATCGTTGGCGGAGGAGCGTGCAGGGGGATCCGGCTGGTAGTACTACGGCGGCGCTTGGTAGAACTATGGCAACACTTGGTAATACTGTAGTGAGGGACCTACTGTTGCTAAGGCGGTGCCCTGGGGACCTGCAGCGTTGGGGCGTGCTATCCTTTTATCGGTGGCTGCATTGCGCCTCATTCCCAATGAGGCGGTTGCGATTGTGAAACCCTAAAACCAAGGAGAGAGGAGATGAGAGAGGGTTTGGGGTTTCAACAACTTGATGCATGGAGACTAGAGAGAGAGGCGACGGCGAAAAGAGTGGAACAAGTTAAATCCCTTTCTATCTTAGCCATGCATGTCAAATCCAACATATCGATACTCACGGAGGAGACGAGCGAGCCGCCACGAACTCCTAATTAGAAGCAGTACTAGCCATGCGATGGAACGAAAACTCAATTTGCGATAAAAAAATTATTTGCAAAGAACATAACTTTATCTGAATAATAATGTTCACTTTGAATGTGCAATGGTTAAATGTTTAAATCAATTCATCGAAGCATACAAATTCCAAGCACCAGTTTACAAACTCAAGCTTAAAATTATCTTTAATTTCACAAACTTAAATAATAACATCACAACACTTGGGATTGTAAATTTATAATGCCATAATTCGAGATCGATCGATCAAGCTATCACCTACTGCCCCAAGGGCGCAAAGGCATCGAAGATGTAGGCGTCATCCGTATGTGGCTGCCACCATCAGTGACATGCGTGGCTCGTACGCCTTGCTCCGGCTATACCATAACCCCACCCCATCAACCAACTCCACCGCCTCCTCGCCTCCTCCTATGAGCACCTCCCTCTGTAACTCCCCAAAGCTAAACGCACCACGGATGCTACCAAAAACCCTAAATAACGAATGACACCTCTCGACAAAAAAATGAAACTGAATTCAATCTCTAAACTCTTAAAACGGCTTAAAACTAAGCCACGAAATTCTAAAATTTCGGCATGACCTCTCTAGAACGAGAGGACATCCACTCGGCAGACAAAAGAATAATAGCGGTTATATAATATATCAATCCTCAAAATAGAATGAAACATTCTAGCAGGTCCTTAGATAATCAATCATATATCCAACCGGCAATTAACCAACTACGCAACGACAATCAACACAATACAATCGCATTAGTTACAACCAGTCTTAACGAAACAATTAAATGGATTGACGGTGATCGAAGTCGTGCACGTGCTCTACTCCCATCCCGACGAGTCAGCTTCAAAGTACCTAAAACAGGAAGCAAACAAGCGTGAGTCCAAGACTCAGCAAAGTGCAACAATAATGAAAAGTAATGAATTCAACTGAATTACTTTTACTCTAGAATTTAATATAGCCATTACTTAATTGGAATCAACCAGTAAAAGAAGCAGTAACTAACTCCAATTACCACAACCAACTCGAAAACGTAACTAAATCTTACCCATGCCTCAATAATCATTTCTGGATGAGTCCACGCCTCAATCCTCAACCTGTCCTTTCCATTCTCATCGATTAACATTTATCAATTGTAACACAATGCAATGCAATGCTTTTATGCTTTCATGCTCAAAATGCAACCTTTCAGCCTATACCGGTATAGGTGAGTGCACACCCGTCGGCGTGCACCCTCTCATTCCCAACCATCCCGTGGCGGGGCCTACTCTTACTGACTCGCTCCCATCCGTAGATGGGACTACAAGGTAGGATTTTTGTACTCACTACGTGTCAGTACAGAGGCCCACATCAACATAGGTCGCCTCTTCTGTAATGAATGTGCAAATACAAGTGACATGAATGAACTATAAGTTTCATCCTATTTCCAACTCCACATCGGTCATGGACATGTTTATAAGCACAACACAAACATGAATATAAACACGCACATTATCATTTAAGCACTTTATCATTTGCATCAACATAACCATACTCACTTGTACAATTCATAATGCATTGCAATAATTGAAATTGAATAACTTACTTTCCAATTGCTAACATTCATCCATCCTCCTCATCATACTAAGAACAACTTCTAGATATGCTATTAAACATAACCAAATCATTAGAATTTTCATAATCTTATCGCAAGCAAAGCATTTAACACCCTAATAACGCTCTAGGGGATGCACTTGCCTTATACTGACGGAAAATGGAGTGGCATGTGGAATCTTAGCGTTTGCATGACTTCCCAGGATTAAAGAAAGCCTAAATTTTGAACACATACACATAATATAACTTAAGACAACAAACCACATAAATTGGTTAACAACTCAATAACACATGGTCTACTTTCAATAAGCTCAAATGAAATTCAGAACACATACACCTATTCCGAGAACGCAAGATGGCAGCTCGAACACATAAATAAAATCACTAGAACTAGTGCCATTTAATCTCAGGAAGATGCAACATGAAAACATATGCATTGATCCTAGATTTCAATAGCATCAGAGCATGAGTAAGTATCATTCTACCAAGGCACAAAGAGTAACCCTCCAAATCTTATCACCTACAGCTTGCTTGCCGACCAGACCCTAGTGCCTCATTTCATAATCCCATACATGAAAGTTTACTAAACCATAAAATTAGCCATAACCAAAATCCAAGTACGACATCATACAGAGAATTTGGGCCAAGTCGAAAGCATACAAAGCAATATGAACTACACATATACAATATCTCTCATGATCACAAGACAAAGGTCAAGCACCGATGCAATCAAATTAATCGACTGGAATTCAACAAACTATTGGGGTTCAATAACTGAAAGATTGCAATCAAACGTATCACAAAAGGCGTTCGACCCACAATCTATTAGGGCATACATCACAGCATACCAACATGAGCAACTCGGTTTCTAACAGAAGATAAAAATGATATCTATGACTTTCATTTCATGCGACCCAACCGGAAACGATACTAGGGGCCTCAAATTGAAGCCTTACAGTGGGAAGAAAATCTGCCCGAAACCGAGATTGCTTTAGACAATACTAAACTCTCCAATCCTTAACCATTGCATCTCACAATCTTGAATCCTAGCTAGGCATTTACACAAACACCCTACATGCAAGCTAATTCCCCCCAAAATTTATACCTCAAATCTTGCTCATGGATTCATGGAGGAAGGGGTGGAGGAGCCGCCGACTAGGAGAGCTCGCTGCCGGCCAGAGGTGCCGGAGCAGCCAAGGGCCCTTGGTCTTCTGGCATTCTTCTTCTTTGCCAGCGAGGGAAAGGAGGAAATTGCGCCGAGCCAGAAGGGGAGGGGCTGGGGCGACGCCGGCCAGCTGGAGAGGAGGCGCAGGGAGGAGACGGCCTGGCTGGAGAGGAGGCTTGAGGATTTGGGGAGGCATGCATGCGGCGGGGTGGAGTAGAGGCGGCCGTGAAGAAGGAGAGGAGAACTCAGGCCCTAGGGAGCAGGCGGCCAGGGAAGAATATGGGGTCGGCAGGGGTTGGGTTTGGGGAAAAGAAAATCAGCCAAGGAAGAAATGGCAGCCACCCAAAAAGGAGAGATGATGTTAGGTAAATAGTAGGTGGAGAGGGGAAATTCCAAAAAAAAGACCCCTCCCACACCTAAAGCTTTTAACCCTAACCCTCCCAGACAGGCCAACCACCCCTGAGATTACCTGCCAGACAACCCCAGGTCTCATGGCAGAAAGCCCCAAAAGATGAACTGCAATAATATAAACTACACAACCTCTAGAGACCACAAATCAACTATCTCCAAAGACTGACACTTCAACCTCACGGCAAAAAGAAAATCCTTGGATTTAAGAAGACAAAACAATTCCGGCCAAAAACCCTGGTAAAACAATTTACGGTATTACACCCTCAATCTATTGACATCATCCACCGGGTGAGCTCCAGCAGTGCCGATAGCCTATCTCGCTGCCCACCACCGACGACCTGTCCCTGCGCCGCATCGACGAGATTAGGAAGGTCGCCCATTATCCCCGCTCAACGGATAAGTTCAACACATCTGCAGGAGAAGCAAGAAGCGGTGGGGTTATATGGATTCAGCAACTGAGGAGATATCTATGGAATCTAGATTAAGAAATCGTTGAATTAGGAAGACAACAAAAGAAAAGGCGGTGAGAAGAGACCCAACTTCATGAATTAGAGCTCTGCTTCCTTCGAAAGAGAATCAATCAATCCAATCCAAAAAGCACCGGGAGCAATCGTCGCTGATTCGAATGCCATATCAATGGGAGAAAGGAAAGCAATAAATGAGTTATGCATATTCATTTACCTCCCGCGATAGGATGATCCAATCCAACCTACCGGCGTGGCCACTGCTCACTTCCCACTCAGCCACGCGGGTGGCACACATGTCGAGGTGAGGGTGAAGAACGGACATACCACCACCAACTCCTAATTAGAATTAGTAGAGATAGAGATAACAAATTTATCTAGTCATGTCATGTATAGCCGTACGCATGCTGCTAGCCGACCGGAATCAAGACCATACGTGATTAGATAAAAAGAAAAGATGATCTTATCTACACATGCAAGTAAATATTTAATGGAAAGGATGCATATGGCAACTCAAAGGCACATGGTAACTAAGAAGCTGTATGCGTGCAGTATATGAAAAAAGAATTGGCTGTGCAATATTTGGAAATAGAATCGGCTGATTGAGATAAGAGTCTGATACGCTGCAGATCACGCATGTATGCACATCCAACCGAATTAAAACTTTCTCCGTTCGCCAATGTATAGAAAATCTGGACAATGACGGTTTCATGGGTATACTCGGGAGAGAACGGACCACCGCCACTAACTCGTAATTAGAAGTAGTAGAGATATATATACGAATTCAAGCTAATTTTGGGTATATTTTTTTAGAAAATTCATTTTAAAGGTATATATCCATCTATAACAGTTCAAATGAAATGTATACCTTTGAAAAAGTATACTCGAATTCAAATATTTTGAACAAATTTAGATCATATGGTTTGCTGATTCATATATATAATCAACATATACCTACAACCAAACTATCATAAAAAAAAGCAATTCTAGTTTGAATTTTAGTACAAACTTATTTGAACAAGTTAAACTCATCATCAAAAAAATTTAAACTTTTTCACACATGATACATAAAGGAAATACCCGTTTTAGACCATAATGCCCAAACACCATAGTGTCTTAGATAATTATACTACATATACACACAAATGAAGAAAACTACTTGTTACTACGTTGTAAAAGCACCACAAATTTTTTTGTGGCATTTATACCACACAAATATCTGAATTTCCAAAATCCCCCACCATGATTACTTGATTCACTCACTTAATCTCAATAGAATAAGCATTAAATGGAAAATTACAAATAACCCCAGAAGTCAGCTGAAATTCAATTTACCATCCTACAAATACTTCTATGGCACATTGTAACATCCCAATTTTTACATTGTCATTAATTCGATTTTTTAGTAGAAAAATAATACAGCTAATCGGGATTTATTCCTTTTCTTTTATTTCAAAATTTAAAGGGCTTGTTCTCCCTCATACAAGCTTCGATTGAGGTGATTCTGGTTCCTATAAATTTGTAAAATTAAGCTGTATTTAATGGTGAATTTTATTTATTTTTGGAGTTCAGTTTGCTTTATGTTTTTAGTATTTATTGCATTCTTTAATCGTTCGCGTAGATGTTGAAGTACCCGAAGTGTTTGTGAGCAAGAAGCCAACTCAAGAGCAAGGTCCAGAGCAGGATCAAGAATTTTTTGAAGGTAGGTTGTGCTTTGATCATGTTGTGCCTATATTTTAAAAGTTATATTGTTTTAAACTATTGCATATTAATTCAATATATAATTGTTTCAATTAATTTGGGAATAGTTATTTAACCTAATTGAACTTATGTCAATCTTATTATTTATATGCCATGATTCATTTGTCACCCAGTATGGTTCCTTATGAGTTGGTATCTACTAATTGTCAATGTGGGATAGTTAGAACGTAAATAGTTTGCTTAGCCATGCAACAAGTTATTGATATCATTTTATGTATGCAAAGTCTTGCTTAATGGAATATAGAGCATGTTTATGAAATGTGTGTCAGGTGTTGTCACATAATGTTGTTCATGTTATTGATGGCATATGGTGCATGGCAATCAACTGGAGTGGTAAAATGATTTAGACTAGGGCAAGTGGCAAGAGTTGTGCTTTATGGTGGGCCAATGTGGCATTTGGACAGTCGCATTATTATTTTTGATATATGAAAGTTGATGGTACAAATAATGATTATTGTTAGTTTTTGGAAAGTCTTGCCTTGGTCAATTAAGAATTTAACCTTGCAAGCATTTAAATTGAGTTAATCATGTAGCACATGTCTAGTATAGGACTGACCTAGCTGATTAATTTGTAATATCTGGATTTTGGTACTGTCATGGTGGTGAGGGTTCCGGGTGCATGGGTAGGCTCACATGTGCAAGAGGGGGGGCCATGTATGTGGTAACCGGTCCCACTACTGTCGAAACCTCAGCAGGCAGTACTAGGATTAGATAGTGCATTGTAAAGGCTTTGTTATGATCACTCGGCTTTGTAGTGATAAGGTTATATCTTGTGGGTAAAATGTATAATTTCTGTTGAGTATCAAACCTATTTGAATAGACGTGCTAGTGGTATTGAGCAATCCTTAGGAATTATAGTCAAGGGTTAGATTTTGATAAAATATACTTTGGAATGGAGGCAGTCTGCCTACGGAAGTATGAAAATTGATTTAAGTTTGTGAGTCTGTTTATTTGATAAATAATTGAGAAAATTATTATTATTATTTGTTTTACTGCCATTTCAATCTAATTATGCAATTCGTTTGTAAATACTGCTTTATTTCAAAATAACTAATTCAGCCATACATTGGAATAAGCCAAACATGTAGTATAATAGACTTTTATTCTGTATACAACTTGTTGAGTGCTTTATAAGATTAAATTACAGCAAGTACGCTAAAGATTTAAATAAGATTTCGGCAGCATGTACTCTCTTTTTCCTTGGTTTCAAGCCTCAACAATATACTCATAACACAGTAGCATAATAGACGACATCAATAGCATGATAAACAGAGATTTCAGCACACGTCATGCCAAGAATATAAATTTAAACATCACATGATCTATCTGAGATGAACATTTAAACATGGCAACCAAAACAACATAACCCATAATTTAATTCAATGTGATAAACCATCATATCTATGGCAAGGGTGTAACACCTGAAACCCCACGTGCCACTGAATGCTACACCTCAAGCAAAACAATTACAAAACACTCGAGATAACTTTTAGCAAAGCAAGCGAACTAGGAGGTTGCCAAACTTATTAAAAATTTCGGCAGCACCTCCCCTAAAACTTGGACATCCACTCAGCAGACAGAAGACAATAACCAACAAAACAATGACAATAATAGGTCATGGCATCTGCTAACCATCATGACCGACTAAGCACATACAACTAAGCATAATCATATAGGAAAACGACATATATAAACAATACAACCAGGGACTAGAACATTAAAACAACACACCATCAAATACTTACAAACTAACTACTCAAAAGTAAGCTTTATACTACTGACACATAACAAAAGTGGAAATACTGCACTAATCTAACTATGTTAAGTCTTGGTGAGTGAAGTGCTACTATCCCATCCATACATGCCGGCTTTACTGTACCTACAATCATTAAACAACAAGCGTGAGTTCAAAGACTCAGCAAAGTGCATCCAACAAGCATATCCTAAACAATTAATACATTTAAACCAGCATAATACTTATATTTCTATATACAAGAATAGCAAGTACATTAAACCTTTGTAGTAATGCCATTTACCTCCTTTATCTCATTTCTTATATCAAGCACATACCTCATTCAACCCCTTTTTTTCTTTTTGGGAGGAGTCCACTACTCTGTCCCGACACCGCACATCAACAATTAACACACGAATCAACCATTAGCGATGCAATGCAACATGCATGCTCATGAATGCACCTTTTCTTTGCACATACCGGTATTGCCGAGTGCACACCCGTCGGTGTGCACCCTCATTCCCTTCCATCCCGTGGAGGGTGCCTACTCTTACTGTCTCGCTCCCATTCACCTCGATGAATCGGGACTACGAGGTAGGACTTTCATGTTCATTACGTATGAACACAGAGGCCCGCATCAGCATAGGTCGCCTCTTCCTTTTATGAATGCGCAATGCAATTAACGTGAATAAAAAATGCAACCTAGGTTCCTTTCCAACAACAACATAGTGATCATAACCAAATGCATAAACATAGTCAACCCTCACCTCCTTAGATTACCACCTTTACTAGTCTTATCAAATTCAACAAAAAGACATGGTGACACAACACATCATTTCTATCATGCAATTTAAATCGTAATCATGAATAATCATATGGCCACGGGGCTGCATTCACACAATACACTTGCCTTCAACCTCGCGAGACGGTGTGGCGAGACAATGTTGCCACACCCGGGTCCACACCACCTGCACATTATTATAATCCATTCAAAAACATGCCCACCAATCAGCACAAGACTAATAACTATATCGGCTACACAACCCACTCCCAAAACCCGAAAAAACAGGAATCTGTCCAAACAGAACAGCAGCCTTCTAACGGCCAAAACTTGAGTTTAACAACTCCGAATCAAGTAAACGAATACTTTTTCTCAAACTACAGAAAATTTCCCATCTTTTTCTAAGTATACGGAAAATTTAATTCGGCCTCTAAGTTCCTCTAATCTGGAGATGAACACAGACGCTACCATTCGCGATACAGACTGGACAGAGCTCGGTAAAAAGGCCATAACTTTTAAACGGCTGAACGAAACTTAGTGATTTTGGTCTTCATTGAAAGGTAATTCGATTATATACAACTTTCGCAACAGCCGTCCCCCAGGAAACGACTCTAAAGTACCTAAAAACCATGCCCTAAATCAGACATCCAATCTGCCCGAGACAGGACGCAGCAACTAATCTAATTCTCCCCAACCCTAACCAAATTGCAGCACCCAAAAAGAGGCTATTAGCACCAGATTTCCCCATTAGATCCTCACCTAATCCACCCCAAAAACACCCCAACAACATACCTCTCCTTGACGAAACAACGAACTGACGACGAACTCCTCCCGGCCACGAACTCCCCCGAAACGCTGAATCCTCTTGGTTGTAAAGCTTCCCAACGGAGAGATCAGTGGAGAGGAAGATGTGGCAGCTATGGGGGGGGGAGGAACCCTAGCTAGGGCCGACTAGGAAGGAGAAGATGTGCGCCAAAGGAGAGGAAGGGGGTGCGGCCACGGAGGAAGAGGGGGCTGCGGCTAGGGGGAAGGAGCGGGCTGCGGCTAGGGGAAAGGAGGGGGCTGGGGTTAGGCAGGATTAGGTTAGGCTTTGCTGCCCCCACAAGGCCCAAAAACCCGCCCCACTGACGGCCCAAACACTCCCGGAAAAGCCCGAACACCTTGAACATAGCCTAAACGCATACCGTAATGTTACATTTATATACTCACCCCTTGCAACAACCAATCAGCAGTTGGAGAAGAGTCTACACTGGCTTACGAGGAGTACCAGGAGAAGATGATCAACTAGGGTGCGAACCTTGTCAATTGTCTATGACAAATGGAAGGGTTACTACAAATATTTTATTTCCGTTGTAGTTTTATTTATTTCTTAGTCTAAGCCCTATGTGGCATATTTATATAAGGTTGACCTTAAGGTCATTCAACATATTATATTTAAATAGGTGAAGTCTTTATTTATGTTACCGCTGTGTATGATTATGATATTCATCTATGTTGAAACTATGTGCATTAGTGTGATCCTGGACTAGCGCAAAATACACTAAGAGTTTGGATTTACATATTCAGGTCCTGAAAGAGATGGTATCAGAGCCATACTGACTGCAGGTAATGCCCTAGTTAGAATGGTCGTTCTTAGGAGTGTCAAAACTATTTTCTAATGTCAAAGTTGACTTAAAAATCAATAAGTTCTTGACTTATCCCATCTTTCATGCTTCCTACCTTGGCTGAATTTTTCATCTTTTCCTTTGATTTAAGTTGAGTTCTCATGAGAGTTATCTTCTATAGATAAAAATGGTGAGTATCTATTGTGTGCACAAAGGAGGATATGCCGTTGAGCTGTGGACGATGCTACAAGTATTGCGAGGCTTTGACAGACCCATTTACAGAGGTACCAATTGGGTGGTTAATGGTACGGGACATGGAACGATATGCAAGGTCACAATCTACGCTCGTGAGAACACTATGGTGAGCCATCCCTTCCACATCGTAGTGAGGAGGCCTTCTTTTGAGGCGGGGATCCAGGAGTCCGCACGTCTTGCACTTTGACGCATCTTCTAGGACTACACCAATAGTTGCAATAGACTGTGTTCAGATATCACCCACACAGTGGAGCCAGCTACGACACCATCAGAGATGAGGAGGATTCTACTATCATTCATCTTGCTCACTTCACCACCGCTCAGGAGAATGTGATAAAGACCACTATTCAGAAACCCAAAGAAGCACATAACGTTTTAGGAGGAAGTTAATAGATGGCAGATAGGCGTTGTTTCAATTACAATAAGCGAGACACTTTAGCAATAGTTGTCCAAAGAGAGGAGGTGTTACACCTGTCCATTTCAATCTTGGCCCTACACCTACCAAGACACCTGTACTATGTGTAACATTCCGTTTCTCAAGTTCTTGAACTTGAATTTCAAAATCCGAACCCATGAAAATTTTCTCGAATTTAATCTAGCTTAAATTGAATTTTAAAAGTCAACAAGAATTTAATTTGATTAATATATATTTCAAATTAATTATTTATTATTTTATTTGGGTTCCTTGTGCTTCATTTGATTTTTCTGTATTTTTGGAGATTTATTTGGATTTATTTGCTATTTATTTGAATTATTTGAAGTTTATTCGAATTTCTGGTATTTTATTTAATCCGGAAATGAATTTAAATCTCTTAATTATCCTTGGGCCGAATTCACTGTTCATCTCACCTCGGCCCATCTCTGTTCATTTCCCCGGCCGGCCCATTCCGCATAAAACCCTAAACCTAGATCAATCTCAGCCGTCGATCTGCGTCGAATCAACGCCATTGTCGCGCGCCACGTCGCCCGTGGTCATAATCTTTGGGAAACCCTAGATGCTGCGCCGCTCTTGGCGTTAAATGCCCTACGCTGCCCGAGACTATTTAAAGCCCTCTCCGCATCCGCGCCGCACTCGCCGCCTCACGCCGCCCACCCCCTCCATCTCTCGCCGGCCGAGACGCCTCCGTGTGGCCGCTAGCCCTCGCCGTAGTTCAAGTCATGGTTCCGAGCCTTCTCCGCCGCTTTTCTCTACCGTCGGTGAGCCCTTGCCGCACTTCTTGGTACCGTCGAGTCCATCTTTTCAAGAGCTACCGGATCCGCTAACTCTTTTGCTCGTTCCGGTCGTCCTTCGCCGTTTGGCGCATCCTCGTCCCCAGCGCCGGCGGAATAACACCACCGCCTCGCCGTCGGCTTCTTCGAGCTTTCATCGCCGTCGGATCGGCAACCAACGGCCAGATCTGCGCCGCGTCGTCGCCGCACCGCATCTTCACTCCATCGCCGTCGGATCGTCATCCTGCGGCCGAATCTGGGCCGCGTGTGCCGGTAAGCCACCTGTGCCTAGCGTAGCCTTGTCACTCTCCACATGTCGCCGCGTGCCAGCCACGTGGGCGCCATGTCCGCACCAGCACGTCATGTACAAGCCACGTCGTGCCACATCCCGCCACGTCAACCCTACCACGCACTGTGTCAGCCACGTCCGTGACACGCTTGCGCCACGTCACCACCACTTCAGTCTCAACGCCGCGTCAGCGCCATGTCAGCGCCACGACGGTGCCATGTAGACCCTAACTGCTTGCGTGTCTGCCTCGTCGCCGTGAGCCGTGTCCATGTGAGCCGAGTCGCTGACTCATGGGGCCCGCTGGTCAGCAACGCATTTTTATTCCTTTATTCGCTGATAAATCCGGAAAAATCCGAGCCCAACCAATCCCAGGCCGACACGTGTCCATCTCTTCTGATTTTCTGATTTTCCCTCCATTTAAACTTTGGAAGCCCTGTTCTCCTCCGTTCGAACTCCGATTCGAACGATTCAAATTTCTAAATTCATCTAAAAACAAGATCTATCTATTGGTGTCATTTTTATGAATTTTTGAATTTTATTTATTTTCATTTATTTATTGTGTTGCCTCGATTTGCGTGTTTCGCGTGTAGACGACGCACCGGTTGAGCAAGAGGAGCATCCAGCGGAGGTAGCAGCAGCGGGAGAGGTTGAAGGCAAGTCTCCCTTGACCATGTTGAACCAAATTTATGAAATGCTATTTTGTTTTCAAGTTATTGCATGCTATTTGATTTATGAATTGTATTTTAATGTCATTTTAAATGCTTAGATAAATGCCAAATTGTTATAACCACATTGATATCCATGTTGACAACCTTTGACACCCTAGAAAAACTAATTACTGTAGTTAATGGTATTTAAGCTTGCTATGGGAGCAGTAGAAAATGCTTAGTCATGCCTAATCACGTCGGTACCTTACCATTATGGAAATGATTTCATTTTGATGGAAATTGAATTTGTGAAAATGATGGCAATTGGTGTTCTTTGGTATTAATTGGAAATTAAAAGTGAAAAATGATTTGGACGGGCGCAATTGGTTGAATGGCGGGTCGGGATGCACAAAATTTTTGGAATGTGATTGTCCGCCCTAGTCAATTAAGGACCGATCGTGTGTCACCATGGGCCATGCTATCTGATACAACCACATGTCTATATGGAGTGCGACTGGCTAAGTAATTTGCATGTATCGTTATTTGACTTCGCCAGTGGGCTATGCGAGTTTGTCGGTGCGACACTTGCAAGGCACAAGGGGGGGCTGTGAGAGCGAAACCTTAGCGGGTGAAGTCGGTAGCGATATATGCATTGTAAAGGCCTTGTCATGATCTCCCTGCCGACACACCAAAGGAAGTGTGTTAATTGCATGGCGCAAAGGGTTGATCATGTCGTGTGGGTAAAGTGTACCAGCTCTGCAGAGTCTTAAAAACTACTTGAGTAGCCGTGCCCACGGATAAGAACAGCGTGGGCAGCTTTCACATAGTAGATTTTCGGTTTTGGTTTTAAAATGGAAATGATGGATTTGGTTTAAACATGAAAACGTGGTTTGGGAAATCATGAGTGGCTAGAGCTCCGGATCTTAGTTTGGCGGCTAGAGCCAACAGTAGTTGGAACACGGAAAATTGTTATATTTCAAGTTTAATTATTCATGTTATTTACATTTTGTTAAATCTTTGCTTTATGAAATTATTACTTGTATTTAAATTTTCAATTTAAACTACATAAATAAACCATATTATGCCTTCCTTTGTTCAAGCCATGCATTTAGTTACGCATTATATTTAGAGACTTGAGAGTATGTTGCATACTCACCCTCGCTTTTATTCTTGGGTGCTTATTCCATAAAGCAGATGATGGGAGAAGGGGTGATCAAAGAGCTGTGATCCACCATTCGACATTTGTCCGAGAACATCGATGAGGAGGATGACTTCGTTCTACTAGGGAGCATACCCCAGTCGGTTGCTGTGGGCATACTGGTTGGCTCGTTTTTGTTCTACATTTCATTGCTACATTTTCACTTAAGCCGTAAGGCTCCATACTTGTAATAATGTGATGATGTTTACACTCTTTTGCTTTATTATTGTTATTTACTTTTGATATGTACGTGTTATCATCATTTGTCTGTTGTGTGTGCTAGTTGTTCTGGACTAGCAATTGGAAACACTGAGGGGTTGGTTTAGTAAATCCAGGGTCCCGACAGAGGTGGTATCGAGCCATATCATTGTAGGTCGCAACCCTAGATAGAATGGTGTTAGAATTTCAAAACTATTTTTGAAATCAAATCAACAAACTGGTAATGAATAGTTTATCTCTTCTTACCTTACTCTTAGGATCTTATTTCTTCTCTTTTCGGAATACTATTTTGAAAAGTTAAATTTGACCTTATCTCATGGAACATCTCTAAGTTTACGGTCCTCTGCAATATTCCAATCAACGAAGATTTTACTTCATGAAGAGACAACATCACCCAACAGGAAAAGGCGGAAGATTAGGATATATTAGAACCTACCATAAGATAAGCATCCTACGTGTAGCATATTATTCCGCTCTAGTTATATAGAGCAATTTACGTTGTCGTTATGTTTCGCTACTTGAAATTGGTCTTTATCCAGAATGTCAGGACTGATTTATGTGTAAACTTAACCTCTTGGTTAAAGTTCCACAATAAGTTGTCCTTATGTGTGAATATGAAAAATTTAACCTATAGGATAACTAAGAAGTTATAAAATAGTTTATCTCTAATCTCTATAAAACTTTCACAAAGTTATCTTCTTTTTATAGAACTTCTGACCAGTGCAACCATTATGGTCATCAACCTTTCTTAAAATAAAACCTCAATGAGATTAATAATACGGTCTCCATTACTACTCTTAGCTTTGCTTGAGATCACACCATTCATATATAAACCAAGTTAAGATCTTACCACATTAGCAACACCAAACTAGCTTATCTTTGCTTTAGGATAGTTAAAACTTAATGATCCAATAATAATTTCTAATCATATTTTAAAACTCACCTCATTGCTTATCTAGATTATATACCATAAAAATGAGCTAGAACGAGAAAAGTTACATGCTTGAATGGAAAGCTTGAATGGTTGTTTAAATGAAAACTGGAAGAATTGAAAGTCCTATTTTTCTAAAAAGAAATATAAAGAGAGTAGCATCAGTTATACATATACTCTTTTCTAATCTATAGAATTTAGTCTCCTTATTTATGTACTCGTTTCCCTTGTGTAGAACTTTCTTTCTCCACTCTTAAGTTATCCCTTTTAGAAGTATTTCTTTTCTTATTCTTTTTGCGAAATGAAAACCACAAACAAATCTTTTGAAAAGAATTCTGGTAACAAGTCAACAATATCATGGCGTCAGATAAGAACTTCAAGAAGATGGGGATAGCGAAGCATCACAACCTCTTCGACTTCATAGAAGCCTTGGAAGACTAACACAACAAGTGGTGCAAAAATTAAAAGAAACTCATTGCCGAATAGCCTACAATAAAAGCTAGCAATATGCGAGCTACATATTATTCTAGCGATATAGTAAACCCCTTATGCAGAAATATATATGATTCGGCAAGTAGAAGAAAAACCATAGATACCCTTCCTACATACTAAGCGAAATGTATACATATTGTTTATGTGTTATTGAAATTTTGTTGTAAATCTTTTGTATTATTTGCGGGTTACTCTCGTGAATGTTAAACCACTAGGCTGGAGACATCGATGAGGAGGATGACTCGTTCTACTAGGGAGCGTACCCCAGTCGGTTGCCTGTGGGCATACTGGTTGGCTCGTTTTTGTTCTACATTTCCGCTGCTACATTTTCACTTAAGCCGTAAGGCTCCATACTTGTAATAATGTGATGATGTTTACACTCTTTTGCTTTATTATTGTTATTTACTTTTGATATGTACGTGTTATCATCCTTTGTCTGTTGTGTGTGCTATTTGTTCTGGACTAGCACGGTGGAAACACTGAGGGGTTCGGATTTGGTAAATCCAGGGTCCCGACACTATGAGTGAACCATGGAGCTGTTCAAGCTGGAGTTACGCCATAAGCCACAGTGAGAGGTCGTTGTGAGATCATGTGATGAAAAATTGGTTGAATGGTGAAATTGGCATTGTATAGTGACTTTGATTATAGCATGTGTGGTGCTTGTGCATGTGCCATGTTGAGATAATTATTATGCTGGTGATAGCATGATGGATTCTGCTTGATGCAATGCACTCGTGTGAGTGGTTGCATGGATTAACTTTGAGTCAAGTCGTGGACTTGTGCTCGTTACCAGTTTCTGTGTTTATTCATGTGCGAGTGTTGCTCGAGGGCGAACGTGGTCGATGTGGGACGGAACTAGGTTCATGGAGGCGAGGTTCGGGACTAGGTTCGAGGAGGAATCGAGGTCTTGGTGGTCAAGGATGTCATGCGGGACGTTAGGGCTAGAGAACATGCACATGGAGGTTGGTTAGTCACGTAATTACAGCGGGTGGGTTTGTACATACGTGCAAGAGTTGTTTTTGACCACGTTGGGCCAAGTTGAGATGTATACAGACTCTTTCCATGTTGGAAGTGGAGTTGTATTCTATCTCGTTAGGATTGCTCTGTATAAATAGAGGGAGGTTGTAACACCCTGACACCTCATGTGCCCCGAATGTTACCTCTAAAATAAAAGAAAAAAAAACACAACCACAAAACTAGAGAAAGACAGCAAAACAACCTAAACAAGCTAATAAGGGTTGAACTTTACAAAAAAATTTCGGCAGCACCTCCCTAAAACTAGGACATCCACTCAGCAGACAAAAGACAACAATTACTAAAGACAACATAAATAGCCATACACAACCAACCAACCACCATAATCTATTAAGTCATCCGCTAAACATCATGATCAACTAAGCAAGTACATAAAAGGTGTAACATAAGCAAAAGACAAGTTCTACACCTTTGAGGACCACCAATAGATACACCATGCAACTAAGGTTTCATAGTCTTAAACATTCATCCATTACTTACAATTTATCATAACCAAAAGAAATCCGGTTCATCGCCATCACTACTATAACCAAAAGTAAGGATGTTATCCTAATTTAGCTACATGAAGTCATTGTGAGTGAAGTGAGCTAGCCCATATCCCAAATGCCGCCTTGGAGTTACCTAGAATAAAATATCAAACACAAGTGTGAGCTCATCACTCGGCAAAAGTGTAATCTAAAGAAATTAAAGTGATCATGAGATAATTATACATATGAACTACATGGCCTTAAGCACATAGGGCATGTAACTCACAAATCCTTATCCAAATCGTCTCATTAGGCCTTCAATCACGATCACAACTATGCAATGCTTCATGCATGCTCATGAATGCAACCATCTTTGGCTCATACTGGGGTATAGCCGGATGCACACCGTCGGCATGCACCCTCATTCCCTCCGCCCCGTGGAGGTGCCTACTCTTCTTGTCTCGCTCCCATTCATATCGATGAATGGGACTACGAAATAGGTCTTTTGTGCTCACTACGGGTGAGCACCGGCCCACATCAACATGGGACGCCCCGTCCATCATGAATGCATGAATGTACATGGGCACACATAGACCACAACTTCATTCATTTCTAATCATTATTGCAAGCCATAACCACATGCATCACATAGGTAAATCTTATTTTCATACACCGTCATCTGCGGTAGTCTATTCATGCTCACAATTAAGACATCAGTATAATTTCTTTCATATGGGTAAGGTCATAAATAACATTAAACCTTCACAATACCACAACATGCATATCACATTACACTTGCCTTCAACATGAGGAGGAGGATGGCGAGAAGTTGAAACCTCTCCTGAAACTACTCCCTGAAAATAACATTCACAAGTTCAACTTTCCAATTCTAGATAGGTCACAACGACCTATACACACAACACTACTACACTTAAGCGCACAAAAGACCAAAAACCCGGCGATTAGAATTTCCGGACAGCAAGCGCTCTAACGAGCTTAATTTCTTAATCAGATTAACCAAAGCGGGGTTCTTTACCTCTAATTAACCATAAGAGGCTAATCTACAACTCCCTTACCACCACTTATGCGGAGATGCCTCGAAGGTCTACAAATCGCAACTACAACACAACATAAAAACTGAATTCGCTGAAATTTCCCAATTTTAGTTCATCGACTTCCAACTAAGCGCAACTTTTGATTGGCTCAACGGATTTTAGCGTTCTTATACTAAAAGCGACCGCAAGGGAATGAACTACACGAATAATATAACCACTCAGTTGGCCAATGCACCAACTGATCCCAGATCGCCGATGAACAGCGAGTACAGATCATTCAGCACGTTCTGGACAGCTCTCACGAAAACAGCCATAACTTTCAAACGGTTTGGCCGATTCGCGTTTTCTTGAGCTCTGATTCAACTTAAGAACTCTAGCTTCGTTTTTCTCTATAGTCAACCTGACAGCAAATGACTCTAACTTGCCGAATCGAGCTCCCAAAGTCTGCTATGGAACAATCCCACAACAGCCCAAAACCAATGGGGTTTCTTCCTCCAATCCTAGACATTTCTCCCACCAAAACCTGATTCTAGGAACCCTGGGCTATTTCCCATCAAGAAATAAAAGACCCAATCACCAAACCCTTCAATCCATACCTCTCTTACCATCAAGGAGGAGGAGGAGTTTTGGGGAATCGGCGGACGGCGAACAAACAAGATGGCGGTGTGCGCCAGGAGAGGAGAGAGCGCCGACGAGGAGGGCGGCGTCTGCCGGAGAGGACGGAGGGCTGCATGCAATTGGGCGGTGGCCGAGAAATCAGAGGGGCGGCGCCAGCAGAAGGTCGGTGGCTCATTTGTGCTGTAAATGGACTCAGTGAGAATGTGACAAAAAGCAGAGGTGGGCAAGCCTTGGCAGGAGAAAGCAAGAGGAGGCCTCACCAAGGCGCAAGAACTAGAACCAAGGAACCGAGTCTTTGGCGGGGAGTTGGTGCACTTTCGGGTGAGGGGAGAAAAAAATCTGCGACTGGGAGCAATTTGACCACACAAAAGCAAGGGGAAAAAGTTAGGTGAAGGAGTAGGTGGAGAGGGAAAATTCCCATGAGACCCTCCCAAACCTACAATTCTTTTGCTCTAATCCTCCGGTGGACCAATCATCGAGATTAAGCGCGAGACGGCCCGGCCAGACGGCGGAAGGCCCAAAATTTTGGGCGACGACACGCAATATTACGAGAGGTGTCCCCTGTTTATTGCGGAGCAAGATTTGAGGCGTTCGAGTTTTGAAGGTTTGTACTCTTGTGTTGGAGTACTTTAGACAATGAAATAAAAATCAATCTTCAGAGAGCTTCTTCTTGCAGTTGTGATTTGCTTTTGGCTTCGACATAGTTGATTGATCACTTGAAGTTTTGTTCATCGCGGCAGCAGTCACGAAGTTCATCACGGAGTTCGGTTCTTTGCAAAAGTATCATCTTGCGAAGGTAATATCTTTTGATCCGTAGATCCGATCGGATTGATTCTTATTGGGTTTGATTCATAATTGAATCTAGTTTCTACAGTTAAAATTTCATACCAATCCAACGGTTAGATCTTTGGCAATTCGTGGTCGCCCAGATTGCTAACCTGGTCGCCAAACAGTAGATCGCTAATTGGTTCGTAGATCCGATCGAGTTGATTCTTTTTTTGTTCACTTCAGAATTGGGTCTAGTTTATACAGTTAAAATTTTACATCAATCCAACTGTTAGATCTTCTGTAATTTGTGGTCGCTTGATTGATGTCTGCTTTCGCTTGATTGCTTTCGCGTGGTCGCCGGGTTTGATCATCTTGCGAAGGATATAACTTTAGATCTGTAGATCCGATTGACCTGATTCTTTTTGTGTTAGCTGTAGAATTAAGTCTAGTTTCTACAGTTAAAATTTCACATCAATCCAACGGCTAGATCTTCAGTAATTTCTATTTTAGTGGACATATATTGGTCTGCTCGCCCTGATTTGTGCGGCGTGGTCGCCCAACTCATTCACGTGGTCGCCCAACCTGCTCGCCCAAGTGCCAAACTGCTCGCCCAAGTGCCCAACCTGCTCGTCAAGTGTCTTCTTTGCTCGCCCAATTGTCCTCTTGGTCGCCCGGTGCTCTACTGCTCGCCCAAGTGTCCTCTTTCGTCGCCAGTGCCCAAACTACTCGCGCCAAGTGTCCTCTTGGTGCCCAGTGCTCAAGCCGGTGGCCCAAGTGTGCTCTTGATGCCCAAGTGTCTCTTGGCCGCCGGACTTCTAAACTGGTCTCCCAACTCCGTGAACCGGTCTTCAAGCAATTTGAGTTTGTATTGGGGTGTTTCAAAAAGGTGACGAGTAAGATTTTAGCTTCCGTGCAATCATTCACCCCCTCGATTGGCGCCATCCGATCCTACAAGTGGTATCGAGCAAGGTTGAGGTATGGCGTCGAGATAAGTATGTTAATCGTCCTCTTATGCTTAATGATTCAAATTTTTCTTCTTTGGAAAAGTCGCATGCAATCCTATATTGAAGCTCAAGGTAATGATGTTTGGCGCAAAGTCTCTCGCATATGATGTTCCTAATATAGTCACTAATGATAATAAAGCGACGTTGATTTAAATGCTAAAGCTAAAAACTTGATTTTTCAAGGAATCTCTGAAAAGAATTTGATCGAGTTTCTCATTTACGTTACGCACATTAGGTTTGGAAGACATTATGTGACTATCATGAAGGTTCAACTAAGATTAAGAAAGTCTTAAAAATATTTACCAAAAGGACTTTTACGATTTTGTTATGAGACCGGTGAATCAATTGATGATCTTTACTCTCGATTTGAGAAAATTTTGTGCAATTTCGTGGTGTTGGAGTTAACAATCGATGAGGAGAATGCTAGTAAGATTTTGATATCTCGACTCTGAATGGCGCATGGTTATTCTGCAATCAATCAAGCTGTTGATTTAGATCGTTGACCATGGATGATCTTTATTCTAGGTTGAAAACTTATGAGATGGATTCCTTGTCACCTAGAGATGATAAATCCTCTACACATGCACTTATTGCTAACCCCAACACTTCGTGCGGATTACCATCTTTTGTTTCCTTATGCTGCATTGGCTTCCTTTTGGATGAGCAGTTTGAGATGCTTCTGAAGAAGATCTTGTGCTCATCTCCTCACGTGCTTTTAAAGCACTCAACAATGTGAGGATGAGGAAGCGTGGAGGCACAATTTGGGGTCCTTCAATTGCTTTGAGTGTGGCCTTCCGGGCATATTAAAACAAATTGTCCCAAGTTGAAGAAGAAGGAAGAAAGCGAACCGGTATAGCGTAGCTCAAGGCACTACTCCTAGGCGACCCAATTTTCGAAAAGTTGCTAAGAAAGTCTTAGCCGCCATAGAGGAGTGTGATCTTAGCGATGTAGACTTTGAGAGTGATAATGAGCCACATGACAAGAAGAATGACAAGAAGAGAGATTCGATGATGACTTCATAGGCATGTGTTTCATATTGGAAGGGATAGCGACAACGACTCCGATCTTGATGAGGTGAGACCTTCCTATGATGATCTTGAGTATGCCATGATTAAATTAGCTTGAACTTAAAAAATCTAAGAAGGCTCTTAAAGAAAAAGATCTAGAAATTGATAGTTCCAATTCAGAAATTGCAAGACTTAGATCTTTAATTCACGATGATGATTCTTGCAAATCTTGTGATGTGTTACAATCTGAAGTTATTGCCTTAAGGAATGTCCATGTTTCTTTGTTAGAGCAAGTTAATCTTTGAAAAGAAAGAAAATGAGAAACATGTGAAAAATGCTAGTGTTCAATCTGTTGATTTGCATGATACAACTCCTTTGTTCTAAATATGCTATCTTTGGAATTGAAGTTGCATGATGCAAATGCTAGGGTTTCTCAAATGACAGATGCTATGCTCACTCATGAAGTTCTCTCATGCTCAACTTATGCATAAGCAGAAAGGAAAAGTGGGCGTTCCATGTAATAACTGTTTAACTCTTTCTCGAAAGGTTGATTACTTGGAAAAATCTTTAGAACGGTTCACTACTGGAAAGAAAAACCTAAACATGATTTTGGATCAATCAAAAGTCAGCACTCATAACAAAGGTTTAGGTTTTGATTCTTATGCTCATCATAAAACACATGTTCCCACTGTTGTCAAAGTTCTTGAAAGTGGAAAGTTTGAAATTGCAAATGAGCCTAAGAAAATTGTTTTTAAATCTGCTGGAATTTTATCTTCTACTGTGATGAATGCAAATGTTGCTTCTACTTCTAAAGTTAAGCATTCTGTTAAGTACACTTGCACTCATTGTGGTAGAGATGGACATCTAGTAGATTTTTGCTTTAGGCTAGCCAAACAACAGAAGCAAGAAAAAGCTAAGGCTAGGTCTAATTTCAGACAGGCACGCTTTACTCCTCATTCTGTGCCTAGGGTGATGCAAACACCTTTTGTTGCAAGAAACACGGGAAAGGGCAAATCTGATTTTGTGAACAAGCATACTCGTGTTATGCCTAGGGTGATGCAAATACCTTTTGTTGCAAGAAACACGGAAAAAGACAAATCTGATTTTGTGAACAAGCATACTCGTGTTATGCCTACTCGTCGTGTGTCTCAGTACTGGATTCCCAAATGGTTTATTTCTAACCCCAGTACCAAGGCTTCGACATCTTCTTGTGCTATGTAGATTTTCAGGAATGGGTTGGAGAACAGAAGCTTAGTGGATCTTGGTCTTTTGCAAGATAAGATCAAGACTTGGATGGTTTTCACCCTTGAGATGGTTTTCAAGAAGCATGTGCAATAATTCTTCATCTACTTTGTGAGCTATCTGATACACTCATGTTCTTTACATTCACAGATATCTAATTGTGGCATGAGATGAAATGATTGTTCATATGCTCATTTGTATCCCCTGGCATGTTCAATAATATTATATTTTATATCATGCCTTTCATGCTTTGAATTCACTTATCATGATTCATGCCTATGCTTAATTGACATACCATGATAACTCAAGCTCATGTATATCATCATCTCCTCTCTGTTGATCTCATTGGTTATCTATTTGAGGGAGTTATTGGTTATTGGTGAAAATTCCTTTCGGTTGCCTTTTTGGGAGGTTTGTTCTTTTCATCTTTTGTTTTTAAAATAACGGTGACAATTTTGAAGAAGTTTTTTAAAGATGGTTGTTTTGAGGGGAGTTTTATCCCAAATCATTTACTTAATGAGCTTACTTTATCATATTTCTTTATATATTATGTAATTGAGCTTATATATGATAATCTAAATTGCTTTACTTGAACTAAAAGTGACATTGCGGAATTCCTTGGTTTGTTGTCTATAGCTAATACCTTGTGATATCTTGCTTCTATAGGCTTGATAATGAATCGTCTTAACAAATTTGGGCTATGAAGCATGTGTATTTTCAGTTTTACTCTTTTATAGACCATTTAATCACTTTGCATGTTTACAATAAAAGAAAAGGGAATAAGAAAAAAAGGGATCAAATCTGCAAGAAGCTTGTCAAAATTATCAAAATAAGCAAAAGCTTCAAGATGTATGCTTCAAGCATGTCATTCCCTAAAAGATAAGATGTATGCTACAAGCATGCCATTCCCTAAAAGATAAGATGTATGCTTCAAGCATGCCATTCATTGAAAATAAAAGAAGTATGCTTCAAGCATGCCACATGCGATTCTTGTTATCAAGATTAATTTGGTCTACTAGATTTGGAGTTGAAACTACTTGCTTGCCTGAGTTGTTAGTTGCTTCATTGTTTGGCCTAGTGTTTTCTGTCAAGATTTTACTTAGTACTTGGCTATAGTTGATTAAATTAAGGTTGAGATGCATGTCACTCCCAACTTGTTAAATAATATTAAGTTCATGTATTATGCTTATTATGTGATCTATAAGGTTATATGATCAAGGAAGCTCATTGGTTTTTGTCTTGGCACTCATTTGTTTTTCCTTCTTTGAAATCATTGTCAAAGGGAGAAAAAACTTACATTGAGGGGAGAAGTGAAATGTTTTATTGTCAAAGGAAATTTTGGAGTTCACACACAATTTGGTTTCCTTTTAAGGAGTGTGTTCACTTTGCTTTTTGATCACTTTGCTTTGTGTTTTAAAATGGAATTTCTTAAAATCTTTTCTTGTGAGGTTAATGCCAATGTTGAGTCCAAATGGTGTTGCCAATGTTTTCATCAAGGG